>KL647313.1:1129145-1281253 GCA_000727475.1 Sarcocystis neurona | reverse complement strand
ACTATATATATATATATATATATATATATATATATATATATGTACGTGGTGCATTTGTGTGTATATTTGTATGTATGTATATAATTGTATTTATTGGTATACATGTATACAAATATATATATATATATATGTACACCTGTGTATCTGAGTGCATGCACTGGTGTATTTGTCTACGCGAGCACCGTCTTTGTCCGTGCATGTATATAGATATATATGTATACACATCTATGTGGATGGCTTACAACATATACTTAAGTCTGCATATATACCATATTGATGACGATGTTCTTTCTCAAGCGTACGCGTACGTTCAATATTGTAGCTTTGTAGAGGCACTACTTTCTGAAGTGATAAACACATACACCTCTATGCGTATTGATACAATGTTGCTTCCTGCACACTGAATTGTCCGTGTTGATTCGTTCGAGTGACTTCCACACGCCTCTTCATTTTATATAGGTGCAGCTTTTTTCACCGTGGGATCAGTACGCGCAGCGGTTTTACAAATGCACACACGCGTACAGTCGTTGCCTGCATGCGCTTCAGGGGGCAAGTCACCAACGCATGCACGTACATGCGTGCAGTTGATGTCTGTCCATTCCGTGGGATATGCCACCTATACGTGCATGCGCTTCAGAGATATATGCATACGCGTACATTTGATGCCTGCGTGCGCTTGACTGGGGAGTGCACATGCACAAAGGTGGACACGTCCTGTGGAGACGGGCATGAGCTTCCTGTTGCGTGCGTCGGATCCAGCAGTTTCATGCTGCGCCTCTCCCACAAGGAATATTCCGAGGGATGCCAACCCGTGCGTCGACCTTCCCTTCGAGGTAGTAGCCTACACATCGTCCATACATTTACACATGTGTTTGACGCAGATACGGAGTGTGTGAGCCGCACAAAGCCACAGCAGCATGAAAAGGGTATGCAAGCCCACTAGGTCGGGAGGAAATATTCGCGTCCCGCAAGAGCAACTACTGTAGATCGTGTTGCCGCATGCACCAGAGGCACGCACGCAGCAGCAGCAGCAGCGGACGGATCCGTGCACACATTTTCGTGCTGCTGCCACGTGGCTGATGCTGCTGCTTTCGGTCTCAGTGAAGCTGCACGCGACACCACTGCTGCTGTCATACACGCAACTGCAAGTGCCTACGTCTCCACCAGGAGAAAGATTTCTTGGTGCACTGCTGCACGCGTCCGCTAATCCTTCTGGTATGCCGCTGCCGCAAGCCCGTTCGCTCTGGCCACTGTCACCCGCCCAGCTGCTGCTGGTAGCGCTCCGAGCAAAGTACGACCTTCCTGGTGTCAGCGGACTGGTGCTGCTGGTGTTTATTCTCGCCTGCATTTCTAGTTGCTGCCGTTCCTGACTGTGTTACGTTCGCTGGTGGTACACTTACTCTTCTGCCTCCTCTTCGCAGTGAAGGCACGCATGCGCAGGAGTGCGCTGCTGCAACAGGGCCCACTGCTAAAAGTTGCTGCTACCGTAGCAGCAGCTGTTTGTTGCAGCAAACAGACGCTTACGTTCCTATCCTTGCTCTCGTTTCTGAGCGGCGCCCGCAAACTGCGCCGTATCAAGGTCTGTTACTGTCCTCCGTTGATACAAGCATGCGACGGACCCGTTGCTGCCGCTGTTGCAGCTGCTGCTGCTGCTTGGCTTTTTCGTTGCTACCTACCTACGCGTCTGTACGACGCCGTGGCTGTATCATGTTCTGGCCGTGTCACTTTGACGGAACAGCCGCATTAGTACGCCTGCTGTTGCCATCCCGCTGTGGTCAGTGCGACTGCTGCTGTAGCATCACCCTGACCTGCTGCTGCTCCTGCGGCACGTCGTCGGCGCAGTTTTCTCGCATCGTCTAATGTAATTCAGCAGCCGTGCTGCGGGGCAGCGTGCGGTGCATTAGGTTCAGCAACGGAAGACTCTTCAGGGAGAAACGTGTCGAGGAGATTACGCTAATAAAGACCTGCCGAGGCTTCCTGCCATATCTCACACAGTTAGCATACGACCGTGGCGATCCTATGAATGGCACCTAACGGCGACCCGGGTATCTCCTCTCGCTGGTGTAGTGTATAGACAGAGAACGAACTGCCGTAACAAGAAGCGCCTTATCCGGTGCAACGCGCGTGTGCGTACTGCACGTGGACGCACCAAACATGACCCCAGCTGCTATAACAAAGTTCACGCGCAGGCAAAAAATTGGGCTCGCCCTCTTGCTAAAGGAGTAGCAGTTTGTGCCGTTCGGAAAAATGCAGCGTCCTCCTGCTGAGTCCGTAACGTGGAGAAGAAAATCACACAACGAAGGTGCGGCGCATCTTCACTTTGACAGAAGTGTGTACGGCAGCGCAGCACTCGCCGCACCGGCGAGTGCAGCGCTAAGAGTACTGCCATTTACGTTTACGTAACAGCTCCTCGCCTGTCCTCGGCATCTTCAGGCGTCCACGTCGTGTGTACGGGTGTAAAGAGAAAAGACGCAGCGAAATGGTAGTTGCCAAGTAGGCCCGTGGTGCTCTGTCCTCACATATAACACCTGAAGATTAGACGTACGCGAGCACACGCAGATAAAGCGGCTTGTGTATACCTATCAGTCCGTGTATACTGGGACCAGCATACGGGAGCGAGTTTGTCCCCCGGTGTAACGATGCGGAAACATGAAGTCTGTGCAACCTGCAGGTCACGGAAATGTCGAGGTTAAACAAAACACCTGCCGAAGGCAATACAGATGCAATACGAAAGAGGACGCCAATAAACAGCACGGCAACGCGCTGCAAAGCAGAGAACTGCAGGCGGCCGCAGCGCCGGAGGATCACGGCAGCCAGCAACCGCAGCCTCGCGATAGCAAGTGAGGAAGTGTCGAACTCCCTCAGCATAACAGCAGGAGGAGGCGCTCGTGTGCTGCCGTTGGTGAAAAATGAAGCAGCGCTTGCTCAAGCACTGCGTCACCTGCTGCTGTTGCTGATCTGAGAAGTCTACAGACGCGCTGCGACGGCTGATCCCTTGCTGTTGTTCGTGCGATTGCCTGCCTGCAACTTTCGCTCATAAACAAAGTCTCTACATACGCATATATGTGTACACACATGAGTGTGCGTCTACCTGCGAATCACTCGCTACAAGCAGTGGAAGCCGCCCACCTCTGTGAACGCGGTTGCAGCAGCGACGACAGCAAAACCGCTGCAACTGCCGTGTTGCTTCTGCTCCCCTGGCTGCTGCTGGTGCTTCTAGCTTCTAGTTTGGGAAGTAAGAACGACGCCTCTCACTATCTTCTCACGTCTGGCCGGGAATTCTGAGTGGCACCGGCAGCAGCAGGACCGCTGCAACAACAAAAAAGGCAGCAGCAGGAAAAGAACTGCAGCAGAACAGCCCTGTACCAATAGCACTGTGCTCCACAAGAGCAGCTGCACCAGGAGCAGCAACAGCAGCACACTGCGGCGGCTTCTCGTGCTGCAGGCAGCTTCTCCTCTAGACGCTAAAACGTTTCGTTTTCTCCTGTTGCTTCTCAACGTTACTGCAGCGTCCGGCTACGCCGCTGCTCCTCTCGCTCCACAGGAAAGACGAGCAGCAGCGACTGCTGCTATTGCCGCTGCAAAAACAAATCCCGTGTACGCTCCAGTTGTCTTCAAGTTTTTCTGCTGCTGCTGTTGCTTCTCACTATTGCTGCTGCTTCTCATTGCTGCTGGTGTTGCTTGTCACTGCTGCTGCTATTGTGGCCTCCCCCTGCTGCGGCTGCTGCTTCTCATTGCTGCTGCTGCTGCCTCTCACTGTTGCTGGTGTTGCTTTTCCCTGTTGCTGCTGTCGTTTCCTTACACAGCCGCTGCGGCAGGCCAGACGGTTGCGAGCGAGGTCGCGGCCGCTTCTCTAAAAATTGCTGCTACTGCTGCAGTTCCCTCCGCTGCTGCTGCTGGATGTATACATGTCGCCGTGAGATATAAACTTCGCAGTATGTTGACATGCACATGCTTAGAGTCATACAAACGCTTCCCCTGCTGCAGCTCTGCTGCAGCCTTCCCTGTGAAAACGGGTAGAAAGGAAGCACCGACGCACTCGTCGCTCTAAAGAGACGAGGGACAGAGGGGTGAAGAAGGAAAAAACTACCAGGACAAGCTAAAAAAAAGGAGCACCAGCAGCACGAGGACGGCAGCAGTCCACCGGATCAACCCGATAAACTCTGGCAAGCAGCAGCATCACACCACGCAGCAACAACGGAGGCGTAGCAGCGCCCTCCTGCTGTAAAGAGGCGGTTGCAGCGGAGTGTCGCAGGAAGCTACCACCAGAAGCAGCATACTCCTACTACTGCTGGCAGCAGCAGCGCCCGTTCAACAGATAGTAATACCACCCGCCAGCCGACCATGCTGCAGCGGTATTGCGCACGGCAGCGCACCAGACGCTGCAGCAGCACAGACGAGCAGAGCACCACGAACGGCGCAGTAGCACCAGCCCTGAGGACAGCATGCCGCAGCAGCAGGTTGTGTCGAAGCAAGGAGCACGCAAAAAACAGAAGCAGCTCACGAGCAGCGAGGAAATTACCAGCGCTGCACCGGTGCCGCAGCTTGTGTCCCTCAGAAGAACGGCGCAGTCAGCAACAGCGACAGGAGCACAGGCTGCTCCGCAGCAGCAGCAGCTGCTGCACGGGGAAGCGCAGCAGCAGCTTCCGCAGGTGTGTCTGGAGACGAAAATTGCGGGTAAAGCAGTAACAGGACCTGCAGCAGCTGCTGCTGCTGAACGCTGGCTGCACGCCATGCATGCACGTGTGCAGCACGCATGCCTTAAGTGCACGTGCACCCCTCTGTTCTCTTGCTTCGTACCGCCTCAGCCTGCTGCTGCTCTTCCCGTCGCTGCTGTCGTCGCCGCTGTCTCCGCTGCTACCTTGACGACGCGTGGGTACCGCTTCGATGCTGCGGCTCGGCGCTACTACGAGCTCCACTGCCGCTGCTGCTGCAGGTGGTGCTGCTGCGCGTGGTGCTTCAGACGCATACTACTGTCTGCCACTCAGCTTCTGCCACGGTCGCAGGGCTTCCTTTTCGTCTGTTGAGACCAAGTGCTGCTGCTCCTTCTGCACCTGCTGCTCCTTATGCTCCTCCCTCTGCTGCTCCTCCCTGTGATGCTCAGCCCCCCGCTGCTAGTGCTCGTGCTGCTGCTGTTGCGCAACCTGAAGGATCGCTGAGCAGCCCTTGTCAGGTCGTGCGTTGCAAAGAGAGTCGCACGCGTGGCTGACCCCTGCGCTGCTGTCATCCCGTCCTGCTTTGGCCTGCCTCTGCTGCTGCGCGCCTGCTACACTCCTGCTGCTGATGCTCCTACACTTCTGCCGCTTCTTTCACTTTGACAAAGGCGATTGTGGCTGCTTCTCCGCCTCCCCCTGTTGCACAGCTGAAGCGCTGTTATTTAGCAGCCCCGGCTGCACTCCGCCTGCTGCAGCACCAGCCACCCCAGAACCTTCCTCTGCAGCAGCAGCAGCAATGTCCACATCAAGCCGAACGTCCACATCGACGAAGTACGCCCTGTTGCTGCTGTTCCTGCCGCTGTTGCTGTTACTGCTGCCGCTGTTGTTGTTACTGCTGCCGCTGTTGCTGTTACTGTTGCTACTGCTGTCACTCCTGCTGCTGCTGTTTCTGCTGCTACTGCTGCTGTTACTCCTGCTGCTGCTCTTTTTGTTGCTGCTGCTGCTGTTTCTGCTGCTACTGCTGCTGTTACTCCTGCTGCTGTTGTCGGGCAGCGCGGTGCTGCAGGTGCCGCCTATTTCTCCCCTGTCGCCGCGGCTTCCTCTATCAACGCAGCCGTTTTGTCTTTTCAAAGAACCCCCGCATCCATCAGTCAGAGGGCTTCTTCTTTCTGTTGCAGCTGCCGTCCGGGGGACCCAGCTGCCGTCCGTGTCACACGCAGCGCTGCTGCTGCTGCTCTCCGCAGATTCGCTGATAGACCTCCACTCTTCAACATAGGGACGAGAACCGATTCTTCTGCAACCAAAGTTTTCCCTGTAGCTGCCGCTGCTGCTGTCCCCGTTGCAGTCCTCGTTGCTCCTCTGATTCTGAGCCTGGCGACGGCCGCACCTGCCACAGCAGCTGCGACCCTCCTGGTCTTGAAAACGGCTGCTGCTGCTGCTTCCGCAGTTTCTGATGGGAGTACAGTTGCTGCTGCTGCATCTCCTGCTCGACTCCTGGCCGTAAATGCGGGACAACACCCTGCTGCTAGTCTGCCCCATGAAACAGCTGCTGCACGAAGGGGATGGATACCTCCTACTGCCGGCATTACGACTGCTGTGTGTGTCACCGCTGCCACTTCTCCTACAACTCTCGCTCCGGGTAGTGCCGCTGCTGCGGTCACACCTGCTGCTGTTGTTGCAGTCACACCTGCTGCTGCTGTTGCTGCAATCATACCTGCTGCTGCTGCTGTCGCAGCTGCTGCTACTGATCGGCGAGTTCGGGATCGTGAACGTCTTGCGTCCGCGAGCATTGCTGCTGCAGTAAGCCCTGGGAGCAGTCGCCTCTGCCGCTGTTGCTGCTGTTGTGGGGAAAAATGTATACTCTGTCTCACAACTGTCAGCAGAAGAAGAAGCAGCAGCGCGAACAGCAGCAGGATCAGCACCAGGTGTCACATGCAGAGGAACGCCTGCTGCTGTTGTGAGGCTTCCCGGCAGCAACCGCTGCTGCGGTTGTTCGCGTGGCTGTCTGGTGGGAGCCGCTGCTGCTCCGCTTCGTGCTGCTGAGGAAGGAGAAGAGGCAGGAGCAGCAGCAGCAGGAAAGGGCAGATAAAGAGCGAACCTGTCCTCAGGAGGAAATTCGCAGCCTTCGTAGGTGCAGCAGGTCTCGCTGCAACGGCAAGGCTCTCCTGCAGCAGCCAGCACTGCGCTGCTGAGGCGCGCCACATCGCCGGTGTAGCTGCGGCCGCGGGTAGCGCTGCTAACGTTGCCCCTCCGTCTGCGGTCGACGCTGCTGCTTCTTCTTGCGCTGCTGCACGGGAGAGCAGCAGGAGGTGCCGGTGCTGCTGCACGGTCCCCTGCAGCAGAGAAGGGACTGCTGTTGCCCTCTGTCGCTGTCTGCTCCTGCGACTGGGCAGCAGCAGCAGCAGCCAGCGCGGCGACTGCCGCATGCAAGTTGCTGTTGTTTCGACTGACGTCTCCTCCTGCTAAAAAGCAGCAGCGAGCACCACTGGCCCGCTCCGCCGTTCCCCACGCGGCAGCTGCTGCTGGTGGCGTTGCGCCACTGCTGCTTGCGCCCCCTCCGTGACAGGGAGAAAATGCAGATACAACAGCAACAGCAGCGGGATGCACGCTCGCCTGATGTTGCTGCTGCTGTTGCCACGGGGCGAAAGGAAAGCCCTGCGTGCTGCTAGCATGAGCAGCAAACGCAGCCGCCGGAGAAACGGTAGACGTGGGGAGGGGAGAAATCGAGGGCGCAGTAGAAGCAGCGTCAGACTCATCTGCCGTGCTGCTGTCGCTAGGAGGATCGCCCGGCAGGAGAATATCCACGGCGAGATGGTCTTGTTCGCCCACGACCGACCCCGCCACTCCGTTCCCTGCTTCCGCAGGTGCTGCTGCTGTCGCCTGCTCTGCTGCTGCTGCCGACTGCTGCTGCTGCCGCTCTCCTGATGCTCCCGACTGCGGGGGCTGCTCTCCTGTCGTCGTCGACTGCTGCTGCTCCTCAGGTGTTGTCCGCTGCGGCTGCTGTTCACCTGTAGGGACTGCTCTGGCTGCTGCTGCTGCTGTTCCTGGTGCTGCTGTTCCTGCTGGTGGTGTGGCTGCCGTCGATGGACGGGTGGCCTCTGCGGCTGCTGGGTCGGCCAAGGCTGTCGCGGCGGCAGCTAAGGCACTGCAGCTGAGGCTCAGGTCCCGCACCGCGGGACAGTGCCGCCTTTCAAGCAGTCGGTGCCGCAGAGTGCCGCTGCGGCTGCTGCTGCAGTTCACTCTGTTGCGCTGGCAGCCGCAGGCTGCAGCAGCAGTGGGTGGGACGACGAGGAAGCCTCTGCTGCTGGCTTCGCTACTCCTGCTGCGGCCGACGCTGTAGCTGCAGCTGCTTCTGCTGTCGCCTGTCTCGCCGCTGCTGCTGCTGCCTCCCGTTCCCGGTATTCGCTTGCCCCCCCGCATCCGGCGTCGATATGCCAGCGGTGGCAACACGTTGTTTCTTAGCAGAGGTTGTGCCGCTGCAGCGCTGTCGCGCAATACTGCGGCCGCCCCTGCTGCTGCTGCTTCACCGACCGGCCCTGCTGCCTCGTCTCCTGCCGGAGCTGCATCTGCTGGCACGTCTGCTTCACTGGCTGCATCACACGCGGTAATTGCTGAGTTACACGCTGCAGCTGCTGCTGCTTCGTACGTGCTGACTCCGGTCGTCTCCCCTGTTACAGCTGCCGCTGTCGCTTCTGCTGTACCTGCTTCCTCACCCGCTGCTGCTGCTGTTTCACCTGCTCGACGTGTCTGCACGTCAAGCGCTGCAGCGCTTTCTCCACCTGCTGCTGTTGCCTCACGTCGAGCAGCTGCTGTCTGCGTAGCCCCAGCTGCTGCTTCACACCACACGGCTGCTGCCGCATCTTCGCGTCCGGCTCCTGCACCATCACACGCTGCTGCTCCCCCTTCTTCACCTCTTCTTGCCACCCCTTCGCATGCTGCCGCTGCGGCGTCACACGCCGCTGCTACCGCGTGTTCATGTCCCGTTGCTGCTGCTTCACCTCCTGCTGCGCCTGTCGCCATTGCTTCACGTGCTGTTGCTGCTAGTTCACATCCGGCAGCTGCTGCTGCGTCGAATACTGTTGCTGCTGCGTCGGATGCTGCTGCTGCTACGTCGAATGCTGCTGCTGCTGCTGTTCCGTCGGGTGCCGTTGAAGCTGTTGCCGACCTCAAAGTTCGAGGGCCCCCAGTCGACGCGGCGCCGCGCATCTCACATAGCAAGGCCCGTAACGGGGAGGATGCTGCTGCTGCTGCTGCACGTGTGGAAGTCGGACGCCGGCTGCTGCAGGCGTCGGTTCCAGCGCTGGCACATGACTTCGTCTGCGCTGCTGGACTTGGTGTCTGTTCAATATTGCTCTCTACGGAGGCAGCAAACGCTGCAGGTGTCTCACTACTGTCAACTGCTGAACGAGCAGACGCTGCAGCGCGAAGGAAAGACGGTCCATCGTCCTTGTCAGCAAAACCCCCTATTTCCTCCTCCTGGGAGTATTCAGGTGCATCGCTGTTTTTCATGTTAGTGGCTAAGAGGTGCACACGCGGAAGAAAGATCTTCCCCGTTTCTTCAGTAGAAGCGGCTGGGGAAGAACATGCTGCGGAACAGCAGCAGCAGTGTGGCAGCCAAAAAAGTGGTACCTACGCTGCCACAAATTTTTGTGCGTCTTGACTCGCACAGAGGCACCCGCCACGCCGGAATACCCGCACGCTCAGCACCCGGCTGCCCCGTCTGCGCCCCTGCAGACTTTTTCCACGACGTACTGTCGTCCACAGAAGCAGCCACTCCCACGCAGGCCCAGCGGAGGGCGTCAGCCGCCTGTGCGCGCCAGAACGGCTTCCTGACGCAGCCGACGCCTTTTCGTAATCTCGCCCATCGAAGCAGCTACGAAGCGCCGCGCCTTAGCAGTGGTGAGAGCCCGGAGAAGACGCTCGGCGCCTCCGCAGCAGAAGTGTCCTCGCGTCCTCAGCACAGAAGCAGCGAAATTGGCTGACACAGGAGGCGGGAGAATGCAGTTCGTGCTGCTGCGTGAGCAGGTCTGCCGCCTGAGTCGGAGCAGTCGAACGAAGGCGGGGTTCAAAAGGATCTACTTGTGCAGAGGAGAACCCATCCGAGAAGAAACCCGCGCGCCCCCGCAGCAACGGCGAAAAAGAAGTGAGAGCGGCCCGTTACAAGAAAACTCGAGATGTCGCGCGAGTGTCACGGGAGGCAGAGGCGCGCGGAGCATGCCTTGTCACAGGGCAGGGCAGCAACACGAGGCATACACCAAACGGAGGCCTCTACACGACGTATACGCACATGCCAAACGTACTCGCATACATGCACGTGCGTACGTACGTTAGAGCAGGAAGGACGGAGAAATATACAGGTGTGGAGAAAACGTAAAGCTCTCCGCCCAGAGCATAGCTCCCGCAACACAGAAGTTCGGCCTCTCGACTTAGAACAGACACAAATGCGAGAATGCTAGGATGGTAGGTGGTTTCGAAGGCTGTCGACCGTTTATGGAGGGAGCGCGAGGCAGTCGAAAACACGTCATGTCCTCAGAAGTTGAGGGAAGGCAACGCAAGACGAAATACGGATACCTTGTAGCCCCTTACGATGACTGCACGATCTTCATGAATAGCAGCTCCGCCAAGCGCCTCGTTTCCAAATGCTACTTATAGAGATTATTAAATCGTATGCTGGAACGAGGCGTTTGAAGCACTCTATCTCTACTGTGTCGTGCATTCTGGGGTGTCATTTACAATGGCAGACGGTAGTGCGCGCGCCAGGCGCGTGGGGGAAAAAGGGGGTACGGGAAGGCAAAGAGAACAAGAGGGTGTAAGACGGTATGCGGCGAGAGGTGGTATGCTTGCACGCAGCGTTGCCCTGGCCCAATGTGGAGGACAGAAGCAGAAAAAGTAACGATAAGCCGGAAATAAACCAAAAATAAGGCGCGATAAAATTGGGCAGGAGACAACAGGGGGTTGGCTCGGAGGTCCGAGCCGTGATTGAGGATGACGTTAAAAAATGACGTGTACGCGACCGTAAGGGAGGAAGGCAAAAAAACCCGCTTTGCCGCAAACCACGAGTACGGTGGACGCAGACGAAACGACGTAAGATAATAAATCACTCCCGCGTATACAGGCACGAACGAACAACAGACAGGAAAGAGAAGTGGAACTGCAGCAATGAAGACAGCCGGCTTCGTCGCCTCCCGCCTCCGAAGACTACCGCTAGCTACTGAGCAACGACGACGGAAAAGGTCGGAAAAAGAAGAAGCAGTCCACAGCAGAAAGGACACCAACAAACGAGGACTGCTCAAAGAGTAAATATTCTTGAGCAAGACACGGTTCTCAGTTACACACAGACGACAGCAGTACTCCACCGCTTTCGTAGACTACAGAGATGTGTGCAAGGTTCGTGTTCTTGGCGCGCCCGTGCCTCGCATTCTGTCGGTCAAAGACAAAGTCTCCTCTGGGTCACACACGGGCATGCACACACAGACGTATGTTCATGAAGTGTGTAGCCGCAAGTATTCGCCAGGGGAGTTTAGGAGCTACACAAACTTGCGCGTGTATGTGTAGAGTATATCTCACACCACGTACACGCGCACCACTTCGATGGGAAGCATACACGTTCCGTAGTACGTGCGCTTGTGCGTTGTGTATGTGACAGTTCGTCCAGGGGATCACGTACATCAGCGTGGAGACTTCACATATACAGAGGAACCGCTCTGGGTTTGCTCCCGTAGATGGCGAGCAGTAGGAATCCCGCTTACAAAGTTGTAAGAGCTGTGCGCACGTCGTCTTCAATCTACTGCGATCCATGGGGATTTTGCAACGGAACAAATGCATCCCCTGGTTAAAGCTGACATATTCCTAGGGAATTCGTTTGCCGTCTCCTGCTTGAGGTTGTCTTCGGTATCCGCTGTCAGCGTTCCGACTACCTTGCGCACAGTTCATAGAGATAGAGGAATTGTCCACGTTTTGAAAAATTTGCTTTGGAGGAGTGTGTGCCGTTGTAGTCTTCAAGTCAATTCCAGTATTCAGTGAAAGCGAGTGCGCAAGTGCTACGCTGTAGGCCTGCCTACTTGTGCCGTTGTAGTCTTCAAGTCAATTCCAGTATTCAGTGAAAGCGAGTGCGCAAGTGCTACGCTGTAGGCCTGCCTACTTGTGTCCTGCGTTACCAGGTAGAGGTTTCTTAGCAAGCAAGTAAAACGTCAGGCAAAGCCGTGTCGTGCGGTCCTTCTGGCGAGCTTACTTTCGTGCGAGCCACGTAATCCCGATTGCCCGTATTCCGCGAGGGAGCAGTTTAGTGTGCAGTAGGCTGTCCAGCTCGAACTGGGAGTTAGAAACTCATGAGTGTTGCCATTAGCGTGCGCAGTAATGTGGCAATAACCCGGGGACACCAAGTGTGTGAAGTTACGTGTTTTATTGTGTCCAATTCCGAGCTCCGTGATCCGCAGGTAACTGCCAATGCGCTGTTAGCTCGTGTGTGCAACAAACTAGGAGCCGGAATTGTTATCCGAGACTACCCACCCTTTTCCCTTTTTTCACTATAGCTAACCGGAGCTCTGCACTCACCTGTGCAGTCGCACGAGATTATAGCCGCAGTTGGTACCTAACAAAACAACAGTTACACTGCACATTATTAGTTGTGCCTGTGCGACTGACAGAACGTGTGCATTTTTGAATGCTCTACGGCGCGCGCACGTCCACCTACCGTCCAGACATACGGCTTGGGACGAGGCATAGAAAGACGCGAGCGCCTTAAAATAATAAGAGTACATGTACAAGTACTCACCAGTCACAATGTTTGTGCGTTTTTATTCTAGCTAACCATTTTAGCGGGCCTTGTTCGGCAACGTCGCCCTGTCACCTTTCTACAAGTTCATCACTATGCACACACTTGAAGTTTATTCACGCCATGAAATGCATTTCATTTTAGTGCTTTTGAGGCACGATCACGTATGTCTGCTAATGCTGGCCTGTCGTTCGCCATGTGTATCAATGTTGACAGTATTATGGCACAAACGCATGCCGACGGGTCTGGAGACACCTGCGCAGCTCACCTTGATATGGAGGAGAGTCTCGACCAAACACACTTTTTTCAGTGTTTTACAGAATGTAACCTTCGGCGTGTGAAGCGACCGGGGCTGCGCTCCGCCCCTACGCTAAAGTTGCCGAGTTTCCGAATAAAATCCAGAACGTCGGTGTGTTTTACGTCGTTAGACGTAAAATATACGTCTACTGGTCTTGTCTCCCAGACCAGTGGGCGTTTCTGCCATACCACGCAAGGCATATACAGTCTTTTCCGTTTCTGCCTCTTGCCAGGAAGATACGTGCAGAGCTTGGTGCACCCCTACTGCAAATTCAGATCTGCTGTAAACGAAGCCAAGGGCACGCAAGTTCCATTAAGCGGCAAGATGAGTCTTTGTAAGGGTCGTAGATATACGGTCGTGACCAATCGGAACGAACGTCGTGCCCAGGGCTCTGCAGGCGGGAGCAAAAGTGGAAAAAGAAGGCTCGGTTAGCGAGGCTGCGTCTCAACGTGACGGCTCCACAGGCTCAACAATTACTATCACTGCACCGCATTCTCATCGAGCCACACAGTGCGACGCCCTGTCTGGCTGTACTTCGGAATCTGGCACTCAAAACACCTGCCACACGTGTCAGGTTGTTAAGACCTACGAAAGCGAGGACACCACGGCGGAGGCAGCCGGAGCCACTGCAGAGGACGAGACCGTATTCAGCGACGGGACACAACGGAATAGTGCAAATGCAGGCACTGCAGCAATGTTGAGGAGATGGGTAACCTAATTGAAGGTGCTGAAGTAGCGGTGGGTCTGCGGAAGTTCTCTCGAGGTGTATGTCCAAACAACGCTGGTGAGCCATTAGACAGACAGATGCACGCGTCGGGAAATTTCCGTATCAAGCGGACAGCTTGTTTGCCTAGGTTCCCATTCCGCCAGGCGCACCGAAGCGACGGGAGCGTCTCTTAATTTCCAGACAGAGACGAGACGCCTGAACCCTACGTTGGAAGCAAGCGAGTCAAGCTAGTGCAGAAGACACCTTTTCGTAATTTTTGTGGTCGCCAGTGTTTTGTTTGTCAAGAGCGACTCACCTCGTGTTTGCAAAGTGTGACAGACGAGACCTCGGATGAAATGTAGGGAAGCAGCCTTCCATCTCTGGAGAATGAAGGGCGCGTGTTCTTGTGTGCGCCGGACTCGGCCTAGCGACGCCTTTCCCCCTTCGTTTACGACCACGGTGCGTGCCCTTTGCCAGCAATGGTGTTTAGCAGTTTGTACCCTGTTGCTACTGCTTTGCTTAGACGTGGACCTGATTACACAGCTTCAACTGGGAGACCATAGGGAGCCAACCCGTATGGTTCCTTTTGTGGAAGCGAGTACTGACGGAAAAACATCACTTTGTGGGCAGACGGAGCCCGTGGGAGGCGCCGGTGAGGACACAGAGGACGGAAATACAGGTTGCCCCGGTACAGGAGGCAGTGAGCCAGAAAAAGACGAGTTTGACAGCCAGTCAGCTTCAGGCGGAGATCCGCAGATGGAGCAGTCGGATGACAGTAGCTGGCCGGGGAAATCAGAGGATAGGAATGGGTTCCTACAGGGCGAAAACGAGCAAGGGGATGCCGATGTCGATCCCGCCCACCTAGAGGAAGTGCTAACCTGGTTTGTCGATGAGGCTCCTCCCGATGAGCTTGTCGTGGGGGCGGCACTGGATTGGATGGGAGACCATGCAAGGTAGAAGGCGCTGCAGCTATCGGTAGGCGTGGTCGCATGTACGTTCGTCGTGACTAGGCGAGCACAGAGGACGTGAATATTGCATACGCGTAGAGCCAGGGAGCTCGGCAGAGAACATCCTAATACTGGTTATCGAAAGATATGAAGATGAGAACTGAACGCACGAAGACTACGAAACGTAGTTGCGCCACTAGCGTGCGACGTGATCCCAGGCGCCGCCCACGCAGCGAACGCATACGCAGCACGCAGACAATTGAGTAACATCGCAGACAGAAGCGTTTTGTTTTTCAGCTGCAGGACTCTAGTGACATAAACACAGGCAGCACTGTGAAGGTGTTCAACGGAACGGAACTTTCGAAAGTAAGAGGATCGGCGGCTGCACGCCCTGGAATTGTTTGTTGGTGTACCAATATCAGTGTTTGTACAAAGGTGTATTTCGCGGACTTGTGTACCAACAGATGTGAGCTTATGGCTACGAATGGTTTTTTCCCGTTTTCCTCCATGCGGGGACTGTTTAGCCCAAGACTCTTCGACCGTCTGACCACTTGCACGACCGTCGGTAACGGCGCCTTAACACATGTAGACCGCTGATAAAAAGGTGTGCAGGATGTGAGGTGGTGGACGATGTGTGACATTTCTTGCTGCAGCAACAATCAATCAATAGGCGTCAATTCCGTGAATAGAGAATGTGGATGGTGCATGCGAGAAGGCCCCTTACGTGTCTCTGGCACATCAGCGCTCACGTGTCACGTGCCCATATAGAGCCCGCCTCTGCCACCTTCAAAGGCAAAGGTGCTGACTCACCTCTGTTACATGTATTATTGCTCACTGTCACGGATAGGCCCTGCCACACATTGATTGAGTGGCCGATATTGCAGAGGTCGTTGTGCTCTCGATTTCGCCTTGTACCCTTGTCGCAATACTACTACGGATTCATGCACCTGCATTCCAGCCTACCATTGCAATGCAGTGTGCGGCAACGCCTCTTCTCCTGGATGATACCTCTGCCGCTGCCAATTGCGCCATTGTTTCTCCTGCTGGCCAGCTATTCCAGATGAGGAAAGCATTACCGTGAGCCATAGACCTCGTACCGTGCTCCGCTCTGTACCCAGGGTGCTCGCATTCTCAAGTCGCTTACCCCAATGAGCGATTGTATGCGCTTCGGCGTCTTTTGGGAACTGGGGCAGTTTACGTCTCTCCGTGCTCGTGAGTACGACTGTGCAGCTGTTTTCCTCCCACCCACCCTCACACTCTTCTCGACATGTGCCATGTACGCATCTGAACGACATTTAAAAGCAACACGTCGGTTTGACTGCGGCGCTCCTCTTCGGTCGTGGGCCATTCACACTAAGCCGACGGGTACCGATAGCTCTCACGTGCACATATACTGCGCTGTTTCTGCCAGAAGCGTGCAATCGTTTGTGTATCCACTGATACACGGCGTTGCCGCGCGTCACCCTCGTCGCCCAGGCGATGCGCTCAACACAGGCACTGACGGAGCGCTCGGGCTGCAAATCATTTGCACAGTATACTTGCACCGATAGGCGTATATGCTGGAATGAAGCAGCATCTGTACGTGGGGTCGAAGTGGCGGCTCAGGCCCGCGTAGCAGTAAAGGGTGGTAGATGTAGGCAGAAAACTGTGTCAGGCAACAGGTGGCAGACATACTCGCGCTCCTGCGTATAAATTTCGCGTGTAGCATTTCACCTGAAGAAGTGACTCCGCAATACACATTTGTTTGGGCTACCCCTGTTCTTCCTAACGGTCAGCTTCTTAGTACGGAGCCTAGGAAGGTTGACCTTCCAGCGCAGGCATCAATCGCGCGTCCTAGATATAGTTGCACCGCTTCGCATTGATACTGACATATGCTGTGTTTTAGCCAGCGACAGAGAACCGGAAGTATAGTCGTGCAGTGTAGAGACAAACGCCTGGCGCCCGGCCTGCAGTTGTCAAACGCCGGTTGAACGAACAGGTGGCAGCGCGAGAAAGCCATGAAGAGCCTATCGCAGTGAGTACGACGCTTTCAGGAATACCGTTTGAAACACGCGTACGTGTTACAGATATGTTCCTTCGCACGAACACAAATGTAGCGTCACCCACTTTCTGCGTCACTAGCCGCTGGCTGACGCACCGCAACACCGACGTACTGATGTGCATATATATATATATATATACATATATACGTATATGTACACCTGTGTATCCCCAGCTGAAAACAGTTCAACAACTGCTAGTATGCCGTGGCTGGGGTGGAGCTTGCCATTCAACAGTGGCGCGTACTGCGGCTACCAATGGTGCTCCACGCACTGAAGCTGTCAGCAGCAAAGGAGTTTGACACACAGTACACAGTATGTTGTACGTGCACACACGCGTGTTAAATTGTGTACGTAATAGCGAGCAGGGATAGCGAATGCGTGCTGCGATGTCACGTAAGGATTCGCGTGCTGCTGAACAGCATCGACGAAGACTTGATGCTTGCTAAAACTAATGAGAAGCTACCAAAGCATGCTGGACAGTTTTAGCCGGCGTAGAAGAATTGGCAACAGCTGTCGCACCACGTACGCCCGGATGCTGTTACCACCAGCAGCAGCACGTGGGGTGTGTACGAAACAACTGGAAAAAGACGCATAAGAGCAACAGACGCAGCACAGGACATGGAACGCGCGAGGGTTTCACTATGCAAAGCTCTTGGTTCACAAACGGCAAAACCATCAGCATGGAAGCCTGTTTTGGAAGACTCTCTCTAAAACTGTAAGTCCCCTGCTGCTGATGCGGCTGCAGCTTAACGCGTCAAAGCAGCTGTGTGCAAGATTCATCAATCTCCATATTTTTTGTAGCAACACGACGTCCAAGCCGGTGTAGACGTGGGACGGCGTTCTACAAGACACGTGGATTTGTGCTCTTCATCAGGCGAACTAGGCGTCGTTGACCTTGTGTGCAAATCCGGCGTCGGGCGTCGTCCAAGGATCCTGCATCCTTCACATACACGGGTTGCTCACTCTTGGCATGAAGAAGCGTACCCGAAGCGCTGACATTATCAGCGTAGGTCACCGGTAGCATGAAACCAACTATCCAGGAGACAAAATTTCCAGGACGCTGCAGTGCGTCAAATTCTTATTGTGAGGAAACGTACTGTGTGCGCCACGACTGCACTGACCGGATTGGCAATTTACTTGGCGTTTATATACAACACAAACAGTAACACCCTCCAGATACAGAGCCACTTGCATATGTGAAAGTACACGAAAAAGACGGGTATGCGACTCCGCAGGTTGCTCTCGCGTTTAAGTGTGAGACAGGACCCTGCGACTGTCCAGCGCGTCGCCTGAACGCACGTGTAGGCAGGACTCTACGCGCAGTTGTCACGACTGTGTTACTAAAACAAGCGAACTCTAAGGACCTAAGAAATCGGTGCTGGGTGCCTCCTTGAAATTGTTGCATTACTGGGGAAAGGAATTTCCGTTTCCAGCTCGACTGGCGCCATCCGGGTTCGTGTGCCGTGTATCCATAAGAGTTGCACGTGCTGCTTCCGGAAGAAGTAAGGCGGCTCCTGTCTCAGAAATGGCCTGTGTCTAAACATTCTGCCAGTTCTTAGCCAGCTTATCCCCCAGTAACGGCATGCTTCTCAAATGGCATCCCTCAATAGATGCCATTTGTCCACACAGTTGTTTTTGTAACGAATCTTAGCCTCTTTTTTGACCTTGCCGTCTTTGTCAGAGCGAGTACGTGCTTGCGCTTGCGCATGATGCCTCGTAGCTGCCTCTACAATACATCGGCTAGACAGCAGAACTGTACGCTGCATCTCCTTGTAAACTGCTGCATCGTGAATGCGGCCGGGTGTTAATTTCAGAAATTTAGGTCTCTTCGAGAACGACAACATGGGTGCGCACTATCACGGCAGCCACTGCCTGCGCATTCACTGATCGATGGATGCAAACAGTCTTTTCGTGTGCGTTCAGCAGGAAGGAACAAATCTTTCGTTGCTCCTGGGCAGAACAGCGGGAGCAGCCGCGGACGCCTCAAGAGCAGCGCCACGGCGGTATAATGACAAGCAACAACAAGTGAACGGCAAAACGTGAAGCGCTATCGAGAACCTGTTCTCCGCCCATAGCACTGCAGTCCACATTATTATGTAGCAGCAAAGCAACCCATCCTACGCTGTAGCTGCACAGATCATTCGCACTTGTTTACATTCGGGGCAAGAGGCTGAGATGAGCGACAATGAGTCGACCTTGACGGGCGATTCCATGTTGAAAGCATATTGGAGTACGACCGCTGTCGAATCTTACCAGGGTGAGGAGGGTGCAGAGAAGGAGGTTTATAGAAAATATGGAAGACAGGCTTTACAAGAATGGTCAGAGGAGATGCTTTCCCCAGTACGCACCCAGCGCTTGCATCATTGGGGAGCCGTTCTGGATATGCAGACGTATTCCAGGACGACGAAAACAGCCAGGCAAGTCAGGGTGAATTCAAAGGCAAGGGCTCCAATGCATTTGCAGAACCATATCTGGATGCGCCTCTTGTGCAGCCGCAGCATCCGGGAGATTCTGGAGATATGAATTTTGTACAGCTCCAATCATGAATGCGTCAGGTGAAGACGGGTGCAAATCGGCCTGATAATCGGCCTGCTAATCGGCCAGCGGGCGGGAGACAGGTATCCAGACTCTTACAAAATTTTCTAACTTCTATGTGAATTTAAGAGTGAGTCCTTGGAATGCTAATACGTATATCTCTATGTTGCGTGTACTCGTTGGCGGCTACAGTTGTACACGTGTATAAATGAACGAAGGGTTCTTCTTTGACATTGTGTGTCTCCTTCGTATGCTGGGTTCGGTTGTCCGTAGTGACCTGCGTGTATGCGGTATTACAGCTTCAACGCGGCGAGAAAAAGATATGCAAATTACTTCACTTCTCCTACCCCGCACTCTGAAAGGCACATGTGAATACACCGCTCCACTTCTGTGCTACTGACGGCACACGCAGCTACGTATATGCACGTACGTATGTGGGACGCCAGTAAAAAGTCAGAGCACCGGTTAAACTTCTGCCGTTGGATTTCCTATTGGCTAGGTAGCAACTGGAAAAAGAGTGAAAATCAGCCTGCGGTGGCATTGATCCACCACAACCGGCAACAGCACCTACTTTGCGTCCACGCGACTTCAAGCAAGTATGACTGTTGATGTAAACTATACATCAAACCTGTTTCCTTGGGCGCATCGTGACGGGATAGTGTATGGACATGTTGGACGAAGGCGGCAACCGCAGAATGCTATACTTACACGCAAACCGTTTCTGAGCAGTGTGGGTCTTTAGCCGGTTCTCGCACGTACGACTCACTTACTTTCTTGCATTTACGAGTATGTATACCCACTAGCGAGTACAGACACTTTACGCTGTAGTAGTGCCTACCGCGCTATTTGCACACGCTTACAAATTTCAGGTTCTGCGCTTGGTTCACGCCTTCGTGCCCGCTTCAGCATAGAACATACGCACGTCAAATAAAAGGACGGGTGCTTGAGCCCGTCTCAGACTATTCTGCACGCTTGTGTCCCTCCCCCGTACACACTCACCTTATTCAGCGAAAAATTTATTGGCTGATTCAATGTGTAGTGTGGGCTGAGGAGAAGGCTTTAGTTTTTGACACAGTCGACTGGAAGTACCGAGCGGTTCATAACATGGTGACAGAAACCCAGACTTTTCAGGTGGCGCACTGATGGACGTAGCGTTTGTGGTACTGCAGGATACGTAAGCGCGGACGCACCGAGAACAGTATAAACAATAAAAACCCAGACTTTTCAGTTGGCGCACTGATGGACATAGGGTTTGTGGTACTGCACCGTTTGTGTGGGTGGACGTAGCGGTGAGGTCTACCAGTTGCACACAAACTTGTTACCGACTTCAGAACTTTGCGTGGTGGCTAAAGTGAATATAATAAGCTGAATGCACGCTTCCGGAGCACATCAATCCTCCCACCTCCTCACACATGATTCGATGTACACAAGAAAGCGTCAAACGAAATTTAACTCACCTACCCCGCCCAGAGGGGAAGTACATCTTTTTGTCGAAGGTGTCTACTAGTGGGCGGGCTTGCATCACGTATTTGCACGCTTCTGTCTCGTTTAGACAGTCATTAAGCTCGAAGGAGTTCGAAACCCCGGAGCTACTTATGCAGGCGTTTCTACACTGTTTTCTCCTGTGAGAATAGCTGGTGAAGGCCATATGATTGTTGTGTGCAGTAACCGAATAATCCACCCTCACAAAAAGCACGGAAGGTGGGACAAAAATTACGGGGCTCGGTCGTGGCTGTTCTACCGCGTGGACAATGTTGATCCAGTCGGTGTGAAGAAAAGCAGCAGTCAGTACTAGAAGCAGTGAAAGTGAGCCCCTTCGCGGTCCTGTTCGCGTGCGTATTCGCAGGTACGAAATGGGGTACCATGTACATGTTCACACGTAGGTGTGTGTGTGTGTGTAGGAGTATTACGCGCAGAAGTACTTGTCGGGGACACCACCAACAACATACAGGACCTGCGGTGCCACAGGCGTACTGAAATGCGGCATCTACGCCCATACACTCGTCCGCGAAATGTCGCGTCTAAACGACAACGGGAAGCGAGGTTCAGCGGCAGCACACAAACACCGGTTCAACGTTTTCCTGCAGAGCACGAGGAGCTGCCCGCAACGCAGACACTAGACTCTGCCCGACTAACCGAACTGCCCTGATATGCACCCTCTTGGTCACTGGCTCCTAACGCTGCTGCTGGTGTGCCTAACGACAACTACCTTTCTTGCCTGCTTAGAAAAAAGCGCACCGATTCCACAAAATTGTAGAAAGTACGCGTACATATTTAACCCGACGCACGTGTCACCATGAGGGAAGTATCCGTGTGGCTTTTCAACCCTACAGGAACAATACGAAAGAGCGCGAGAAGAGAAAGCTGATCCAACAAGCAGAGCAGGCCTCGATTTCAGTCTCTGGCGCACCAGCATTTCAGGCCGCAACAGTTCACTCCCGGACGCTGAGTTGCTGTGGAGGTTAAGCAGTCGCGGTTACACAAGCGCTGAAGGATGACTAGTAGAAGCAACATGGGCAGTAAAGAAAGGAAGGCACGTAGCAGAGACGCGCTTCCCTTTCCTGCTCATCCGTGCAGAACTGCATATCGCAAGTGCGGCGTAGTAATTGGGTCGCTAATTCAAGTGGTACTTGCGACTCAGTGTACCTGATGTGGCAGACACCCACAACAACTCTAGGACAAAAACTGGCAAGGTTCTGGGCCGCTCCATGCTGATTGTTTCGTAGTCATACCTAGCATTGCTACACTTCATAATAAGGCACGCTGCAGCATTCGGAGCAACAGCACCACCACCTACAGTGCCAGCAGTGACAACTGCGACAACCATCGGGAAACACCGAGGAAAGGAAGTAAGAGCGGTTCAGCTTTTGCAGCTGCAATCGGCGCACTGGCATCACTGTCCGAGCCAAGTGAGTCTCAGTGTGTAGACAAGAGCGAGACTCACTCTGCTGTCAGCACGTACGAAGCGGAAGACGATTCAGGTAAGGCGGGATTACCAGCATGTCAGTACTCTGCTCGACCACCATCATCGTGCCAATATTTCGACAGTGCTGGCGTTCCCCGTCACCCTGGTAGAGAACCTCTGCAACAGCTGCACCGGATGTCAGCTTTACTTCTGTGTTACATCTGCTCACACAGCCGCTGCAGGACGCGGAACAGTTCACGCAGTCGGCCACGTTGCAACGTGGACAGCTACACGTACTGCCCGCTCACTTACTTTTTAGTAATTGGTGGAGGCCCGCACACACGAATACGGCCGACATGAAACAGCAGGCCTCGCACTCGAAAAAGGAAAGTGCGCTCTGGACGCTGCAGGCAAAAGTTGGCCATTCCACTTTTACACACAGGAAGTAAATGCAGTGCAGAGAACTGCATGAACTTGTGAGCGCGGAGGCTACCCATGATCTGTGAACAAACAAGTCTTGATCTCGTTCTCGCATCGCCACCGGATGTGGAGCAGGAGCCACTCACCTCCAGTATAAACTTTACCAAAGTAGTGCATTAAACGATGCACGTGAGGGCGAGTGAAGTAGTGCTGCGAGCGCTGGAGAAGACGGCCCAGTATCTGGTCACGTTACATCAGGAGTGTGTAGCGGGCGCTCGACGCTAACACCTCAAGGGGGGAAGTCGACTGTACTGAAACAGGTATATCGTACATCTACTAGCGTACACAGGAGTACGGGTGAGCCTCATGTCGCAACAAGGTTTCACCAAATGAACTCGAAGACTGTACTATGGTCAAGCTCCTATTCATGGTTTCAGAAAAACCTGCAGCGCTACCAAGATTACTGTGTCCCTTACCAGTCCAAGAACGTGTGGGCTTCGTCATGCCTACACTGGTTGTGCGCTCGCAGTGCTGGCGCCGTACCTCACGTTTCCATCGAAATGCACCTGAGGGTCACCATGCTAGCCACACGTAGCAAGCTGGCGAAATTGTTACAAAATGGGTGGCGTCCGTGAGTGTGGTCTAGAAACGGCGCGGACGAGCGCGAGCAGTGTGTGCGGCTGTCCAGCACGAGGCCGGATGCCAATGAAGAGACACAGCACCGCATACCTGCGGCACGTCCGGTGGCACACTGGATCCCGTACTACTACGGCCTCCGGATGCGCCTTCCCCTATTAACGCATAGACGTGATGGGCGCAGGAGCGCATTAGCAAGTGCCTGCAGTGAATTTATCACAAACGTACTTCCCGACATGCGTACGCGTATATGGATGTCTACATACGTAGTCACAACCGCGTAGCCGCCACTCCCCTTGAGGTGAACAACTAGGCAGATGCAACTTTGACTGGTCAACAACGAACCTCGATGCAGCGGTTCACAAACGAAGTCATCCGCCGTATAAAGGTACGATTGTCAACTGTGAAACCACGCCATGGGTCGTGATCGACGCGCACGTAGCAGCGAACCTTACATGAGCGCTTGGACCCGGCTCGGGGTAGCAGCGGCGGCAGCAACGTACTCACTACACAAAAAGCCGTTGAGCAGCGTGCATGCAATGTATAGCTGAGGATAGAAGAGCCGATGCGAGAGTTCGTCGAAGCAACAGGGTGACAGCGCATGACGCTGACGACACATTTGCTGGAATGCAATGTTTTTTTACTGAAGCGCTCTGTGGTGATCCCTCAGATGAAGCCGGTGCACGCACCGCGGAGGCCCGGGCAGCGTTATCGGCAGCACAGGCGTCCGGGTGAAACGGACTTGTCGAAGGCCCATGGCATTAGTAGCTCTGAAAGCAATAACTGCACTAGCAATAACAGCAGTCTTAAGATCCGGAATTGTAGTCGCAACTGTAGTAATAGCAGCAACCACAGCGACAGTTTTCAAAAAGGCTGGTGCCAACACTCACGTACGCACGTCCGACGCAAGCGTATGTGGGTGGCGCTATGTTCCGTAAGTGTTAACAAACATCATACTCCTTTCCTTGTTCTCCCAGCCGCAAGAGGCGCCCGAGTGACAATTTTTCTATTGTGAATTCTGAAAGTAGCATACTGACTACACACATCCTGTACGCCTGTAGCGTCATAGAGCGTAAATTTTACGTTGACTGCCGTGTAACGCGGTCTTTTCCGTCCTCTGCACGACGCCCGAGCTGATGTCACGCCTTCGTCAGGTGAGATAGCAGCTTCCGCCATAAGGTGTCTCTTCCTCACTGCCGGCGCGCTACCTATCCCCGTACGCCTTCCTGACTACGTTCTGCCTTCTCAAGCCACCAGCAACTCGTGGCGGTGGCGCTGCGCCCGTACTGCTACGATTTTTTTAACAGAAGCCGGCGACTACCATGTCTCTACTGTGCGTGATAAGAAAGGGAAGATGACGTGACAGCTGTTCTCAAGGACAAGTCGACTACGACAACTGTTCACCGTAACTTCTAGTGTTCTCGTGCTGAGTAACATATACCAGCAGGACTAATCGTCCTCTTCTTCCTTTGACCATCATTACCACGTTGGCGACCTTTTGACACTGGAAATGTGTTAGATTCTTAGGTGTTTTTTGCTGGTAGGTCTTTTTGTTGCGGTATCACCGGCGCTGTCCGTGTAGTTCCCTTGCCGCACAGCTGCTGTTGGCTTCCCCGAACTACTTCTGCAATTCAATGGTAGTGGCCCTTTTCTCTCGTGTGCAGCTGCATCTGCTGTCTTCCTTTGCGGGTCTTGTTGCCACCCGGACCTCTGACTTTGTTGGTGTTTTTCCTCTCGCGCGTCTACACCTGTTTTTAGCCTTTCTCCTCTCTGCTGTCTCGTCTGCGGCTGGCCCGCTGTTTTCACTGTTCTCCGGCTGCTGCGGTGCCTTGCCGGCGTCATGGGTTCGAGCGACGAAGAAGAGATGCGCCGCGTGCGCACAGCGCGCGGATTTCAAACTCGTGTGGAACGGGCAGCAGCAGCGAGAGCAGAACGTACAACAGCGGGGAGGAGGACAGCGGCCACTACGGGTCACGCAGCTGCAGAGGCCGACGCGGCAGCAGCAGCAGCACTTCGTCGGGCAGCACGTAGAGCGACTGCCGAAGACGGGGGGAGCAGCAGCAGTAGTGAAGATGACCACAGTTTACGTCGAGGACCCCGACGAGCAGCAGCAGCTGCGGCATGGGCAGCAGAAGCGGCAGGAAGGAAACAGGTGAATGGGGCCGGAGTTTCTGTCCACGTCCCTGAGGACAATAACGCACAGTCTGGCGAGCACATAACCCTCAGCAGCTCAACAGACCTCAAAAGAAGAAGTACGCTTGGGGAAGAATCTGGTAGTGGGCGTCTCACAACAGCAGCGAAACTGCACCACGGGGTGGAACGCCCCATGGTATCTCTTGAATTTCAGAAGCCGGCACGACCACCGTCGCCTGGTGCTGGTGAAAGCAGCAGCGATGAAGACGACTGTCCAGGTCCTCGTCCGCTTGCAATGGCGCATTCTCCTTCGTCAGAGGACGCTGAGTTCGTCGACCGAGAAGCAGAGTGCCCCAACTCCAGCGGCACGGACGACATGAGCGGCAGCAGCAGCAACAGGAGCAGCAGCAGGAACAGCAACGGCATAGAGAAGGTGCCGCGGAATGGCGCTTCAGGAGGTTCTTCGCAGAGGAGAACGAGCATGTCGGAAACAGCAGCCTCAGACGCTGCCGCCGAAGCAGCAACAGAGGCACGGGCCGCTTCCTTCCTGTGGCAGTGGCGAAGAGAAACGCGTCCGGCTGGCGGTAGTATAGGTACGAACACAGACAACGAAGACTCGGAGCGGTCAGATGCAGATGGCAAGGAAGAAATAGGGGGAGGGTCCGGACAAGAAGATGATGATGATGATTTCCTGTTCGATCAAGTCCCTGAAGAGGACACGAGTACGGTAGGGTGTGCCACGCCCGCGCAGCCGGCGCGGCAGGTGGAGAAACTGTCGCCACCAGAGCTGCAGCTGCGGCCCCAGCAGCCGCATGCAAGTGAGTTGGTGCGCGGAGGGCAGCTTGAAGATGAGAAACAGGAAAAGGAGAAGAAGGAGGAGAGAAAGCAGCTGCTGGAGCAAAGAAAAGACCAGCAGGACGGGAAACAGCAGCCCAGCCGGCAGCAGGAGCAGCCGAAGCACGAGAGTGAGCAACACAGCGAGAAAAGGAAGCAGCCGCTGCAGAAGAGAAGGGATGAGCGTAGAGGAGAGGGCAGTAAAGGAGGACTGCTTTCTGAGGAGGAGGAGGAGGAGGGAGATTACGATATTGAAGAAGAAAGGCGTGAGCTGGGGCTGCCGCTGGCGTTTGGTTGCGGCGCTGGTGCCGCTGCTGCAGACGGGAGTGCCGCTAGAAATGCGTACATCAGACGACTTACCCGAGAAGGAGGCAGCAACAGCAGCGGCAGCAGTGATGCGAGCAGCCGCGGGTTACACCGTTCTTTGGCAGAAGGCGGCAGCAGCAGCACTGGCGCTGCGGCCGATGAAGATGATGATGAAGCCGTCAAGTGGAGAACTCTGGGACTTCCTGTGTCTCTAGAAGTCGACATCCCAGCCCACTCGCCCGCGCAGGTTTCAGCATTTGCTGTTAATTTGAAAGCCAATCGAATGGTAGGCGTCTTTTAGTCTCTTCTTTTCCGAACCCATGTTTCTCTTCTCTGCCCGCGTAGTAGAGCTCCTTCGCCTCCTCTCGCAGGTGATTCGGATGTGCTACAACAAAGAAAGATGTCGTTGCTTCGTGTGCCGCGCTGTCTGTTCTGCATGCGCGCCTCGTGAATATCGCTACCCAAACTGGTGTTACCGAATTTGTCGCTTTCTTCGGTGGGAGCACTCGGCCCCACGCCTGCTACTGTCGCGTAGGAAACAGCAGGGGTTTCTGTTGTCTTCGCCCGCGTGTGTGCTTGCGGGATGGTGACGGTGTGTGCCGCATGGTTAGCTACCGCAGTTGCCCAGCGACGGAGCTGCTCTGTTGTATGCCTTGCCTCAAGATTTTTGGTGCAGCCGCGCCGCGCCGTCTACCCGCCGCCGGTATTCACTTCGAGCAGGACTGCGTGATGTGTACTGCAGTGGCCACTGCTCTAGGTGCCCCGCAAGTCTGCGGCTGCGGGCTTGTTGGCCAGTTCGTTGAACTGCTGCTCTTGCGGCAGCCGTTCTCTGTGGCGATGTAGCTGCTGTTACGCCTGCTGCTGTGGGTGTCGTGACTTTCGCCAGCGCAAGTCTTGCCGCGAGCTATTGCACTGCTGCATTACATGGTGCTGCCGTCTCGAGTGTATGTGTGTGCGGATGGCTGCTGCGTTGTGTCGCTTGCCTCCTGTTGCAAGATGTGTTGAGCCGCTGCTGCAGCAATTGGTGGCTGCGAGTGTGTGGCTTAGAGACGACTTGGTACCGCTGGCGGAGCAGTGAAGTTGTTGCGAGTTTGCTTGCGTTGGTCGTGTTGTAGTGGAGGACCATAGAGTTGATTCTGCAGCTGCTAGCCCTTGAGCTGCCGGTGCTGCTGCTGTGGATGCTGTCGGTGTGCTTTGAACGCTGCAGGCGACGGGGGGAAGCGACGGTTTCGTTCGTTTGTGGGATTTTCAGGGCTTGCATTTGGAGCACTTGCGGAGCTACAGAAGTTTTTCTCCGGCAGAGAAACACAAGGTAGAAGCGCTGGCGTTCAGCTTCAGGAATGACTTGCTGCTGGTTGCTGCAGGAGATGCTGTCTGTCGTGTCTACACAGCACAAGCCGCCGAGCTGGTGCACACCACCACTCGTGGAGACATGTATATCCGCGACGCTGCAAATACGAAGGGCCACACGCACACGGTGCTGGACTGTTGCTGGCATCCGCTGCAGGCGCAGCAATTTTTCTCATGTGGTCTAGATGCGACGATTCGGTTGTGGGATTTGAACGCGAAGCCGTATGGGATTCTTCAGACGCTGCCACATGTGACGTGTTTCAAAACTGTACCTTCTGCGATGTGCGGCAGCGGCAGAGGAGCTGCAGGAAACGCTCTGCGGAGCAGCAGCAGTGACTGCTGTACCTGCTGTGTCGTCGCGCCGACAGCGGCGGACTGCCTGGTTGCGGGATGCGCCGACGGGTCGCTGCAGCTCTGGGGTTCCCTCAGCAGCCGAAAAGTTTTCGGCCGTCCTGACGCTATTGTGCGAGACGCACACTCTGTCTCACCTCTCCCTGCCAGTTTAGCGGGCGAGGCCACTGGCAGCGGCGCGGCCGCTTCTCTTTCCGCGTCTGCAGCGTCGTCTCCTGCAAGCCGCCTCTGTGTGGTGGGCGGTCTGAGAAAGACAGCGGAGCTCAAGCACCGGGCTGGCGTTCCTGTTGGGGATGCCGCGCCGGCAAGGCGAGCCACGGCGGCTGCTGTAGGTCTCGGTGCGCAGCCAAGCACAGAAAACGTGTCAGGAAAAGGGCACGGGGTTTCTGCTGTTCACTTCTTCTCTGACGATCGACGCCTGGTCACTCGAGGTGAAGACGGAAGCGTTGCTGTGTGGGACATTCGAAATTTCAAGCAGCCTGTGGCTAGAGCGACGCTGCTGCCGAGCAACAGCAACGATGGGCGCGGCGGCTTGTGTTTGTCGCCGGATGAAAAGTACGTGTGCGTTACGACGCAAGGAGGGAACTCCCTCACCTCAGGAGACGCGTCCGCTGCTTCTGCAGCAGGCGCTGTCCACGTGCTGTCTGCAGATGCGCTTTCGCTGGTCACGGCGCTGCCGATTACAGCGGCCACCAGCAGCGTCAGTAGTGGCTCGGGGACGTGTTCTGGTCCTGCGGCCGCTCCATCAACAGGAGGGGAAGGGACACGTATACCGCGCGGAGGTGCGACGGTGCAGGTGAAGGAGGAATCCGAGAAAGACAGCGTTGGCAGCGACAGAGACGGCAGCACCAGTGGAAGCAGAACAACAGGAAGACGTCAAGTGCGCCAGCCGCTGCGCGTGCTGTGGCCAAGTGAGACGAACCAGCTGCTGGTGAGTTGCACGGACGGTTGCGTGTGCGTGCTTTTCGACCGGCAAATGAGTCGCAAAGGTGTGCTACTCTGCGTAGACGCTGCGAAGGGCAGCAGGCGTCGACAAGTGGCAGAGCAGGAACTAGGGATTATGTATACGCAGCCGTACATTTTGGTGCCGGGCCAGCTGCCTGAAGGCTTTAAAGAAACACGGGACGGACAGATTATTCGCGTGAAACCGCGTGGAAGGGAAAGACAGCGCCTGTTTTTAGAAAAACAGAAAACTCTTATTCCTCCTATTCCGGCGAAAGAAGGGTACGCGGGCGCTAATGTGGGCGGCGGCAATCGCAGCCAGCATCTGCTGCGGCAGCTCGGACTGCTGGATCCTCCTGCTGCCCCGGGAGAAGATGATGATGACCCCGTTGCTGCCTTGCGAGCGTACGCAGAAAAAGTTGAGTCCTCAGGACGGGAAAGCCAACTTATTAGTAGAGCGTACGCTGCCACACAGCCGCATGCGGTGCTTGAGTTCGACGCAGAGGAAGAGGAGGCAGCCCTTGCTGCCGGTGTCGCGAGCGGAGCTGTTGAAGACAGCGGCCGACTGCTGCAGCAGAAAACCCGTTGCCCACGTTGTGCGCTGCGCATGTGTCAGTGCGGCTACATCGACGAACAGAATGCAGCAGCCAACGCCAGAAGCACTAAACGACAGCGAGTGTAGCCGCCAGTAGCAAGCTGTGACGTGAACAAGACGATACACCTGCAACCGAACTACACAGCGAATACGTATGTTACGTGAGCCACTGCTGAGGGTCGAGCGGATGGGCGCTGACATTGAAAGAGAGTTGGACAAGAAGCCCGCACAAGAAGCAAGAGTTTCAGGAGTGGGGGCGCACATCAGTGTTTGTGAAAAACGAATTTCCTTCTGCAAGCATGAGGCATGCAGATCGCCGTGGGGGTGGAGTAGCCTGAGAGAGACAAACGAAAAACTAAAGGGAAGAAGACAGCGGCATGCGTCTGTTGAGTGCAGCGATTGCGTGCTTGTTTGGGAAGAAGTTTTACCGGACTACTGAGAAGACACAACACGTACAACTCATCAAGCTTCTGATATTTCCTGCATGCTTTGTGAGTGGAGGCAGAGAGCCGTGGTAGCGCGTAACCTGTCTTGTTCACGTATTTTTTTGATCTTGAACACGGTACAAGAGCCATTCAAACGAAGAAGCCGGTACCCGCCGTCGAGTTGTACATGGTGCATGCATGAATATGCCTCTCGACGCGTGCACCCAGACGTGCAACCGTTCCGGCACCCGCAAACGGTGTAAAGGCCCTCCGTTAGTTTCGTGAGTATACGAGTCTGGTGCGTCCAGATATGTAGGTACACTACAGGTAAGTAAAAGGACAGAAACGAGTCTGTTGACAAGGCGTACAACACCGTTGTCTGGCATCTACCCATACAGGTTTTTCTTTAGTGTGAATGACGTTTTCTGAGCTCATCTGAAGCATCCGTGTATGCGGGGGGTGTTTGAGAGAGCTGGTGAAGCGCCGCAGGCGTGCGCGTATATACATGTGTATGTATGTATATATGTTTGTGTGTCCACATGAACGTAGACGTATGTTTAGGGACGACATGCCGTTACGGTGATTGCGGAACAGAATCGTTATCTTGTTCGATTTATTTGAAGCGAGTGCGTCAGTACACCTTTCTACGCTTGCTGGTGCGCGTTCGTGCCTAGTATTTGTGGTGCGTTGTTTTATTGAGGGAATAACAAACCGCGAAAAACCGCGTTGGTCATAATAGGAGTATGGTATATGCCTTGTTAAGGCGTTGACAGAGGAGTCTGTGCGGTACTCGGTTTTCATAGACTGGACCACGACAACGCATGCGAGCATATCGGAGAGACTCGTCTTTCGATCACGACACAGTCGAACCAGTTTGGATTTCTCGTACAAAGTAGTCTTGTGGGCAGAAGTCGTATACTCTCTGCCGCGACCAGCGCCTGCGGAGAATCTTGCAGTGCAAAACCGGAAGGAGCGGCGGGCACATCATACAATAAAGGTACATGCTTCCTTCTCACAGGAATACAGGTGTAGCTGTTTGAGCGGCAGAATCATGTTTTAGCTTCGTGGTTTGCGGGCTCCACCACGTTAGTTTTTCTTCCCGGGAACATCACCTGCTCACGGTCTCGAAGGTTTAACACTGCATAAAAAAAGTGTCCCCAGCTACACAATGGCAGTTACGGCAGCACGGACGTCCTTTGGTCTGTAGAAGTATGTGCCCTCTAGGACGCTGCGTGGTGCGGCATTCGGGGACCTGGTCAATTTTTGAACTACGAGTTCACTTGAACTCTCAGCACATCGACAAACACCAGTGCGTTCTGCTGTCCTATGTGTCCAAGGGTAGTCTACCACTTCGATGTCACAGGCGTTGTGGGGAGGGTGTATCAGGGGATGCGGTCTTGAAGTGGCCGAGAACTCAGGTCAGAAAAGGTGTCACGTGAACACTTGGAGCGCTTCGTCATCCGTAGGCAACCGACTTCCCGCTCCTGGCTTTGCCGCGTAGTTCGGACAAATCAAGAGTGCGATTTGTATTTGGGTAAGTAGGCAATCCAGCGCACCGGCAGCGTTTCTCTACCATATAATTGTGGGTGGTACGTTTCTGGGTTGGCACGAACACGTGGCTACCTCTAACTTTGCAGGGCAGACTGTTGAAAGCGGCCAAATAGTATCCATTGGTGTTCTGGTTCAATAATCTTTCCTGTACTTTTGACTTGCTTTCATTCAAGTATAGAAAAGATGCGGCGTCGGCGTGACCGCTAAAGCATTCGCTTGTCCATCTTTTCAAAAATAGCGCATCTCTTTTCCCACCACAGGCCTTCTTTCTTGTGCCCTGTAATCTCCGTTGGAGGTCCAACATCTCCCCGCTCACGATACGACAGTTACCCATTGTTAGCGAGGCGAATCTGTTTTGCCAAAGAGTGAAGTTTGCATGAGTTCAGCAGCAGGATACCCGCATCCATTTGCAACAGTAGGAAGCCGTACGCTCTGTACTATTCGGCGTCTCGCAGGCACGTCGGTTCCACCAGGAGGACCAGGACATCAAAAGGGTTTCTGCATGTGACCGGCGTGAAGCTCACCTCGGGTAGAGTTGGACGTCTGTAGATGCTCTGGCTAAGTGCGGTGGCCGTGGCGCAAAAATTTCATAGGGCAACAGTGTACTCTTATCAAGCCTTCGCTCCGTAGACCGCGAAGGTGGCATGGGAGAACACGCATACATTTAGTATGTGAAGAGGGAGAAAAGCGCTTGACGAAAGGTGCGCACAACCATGCGAGAAAGAGCTTGATGAAAGGTGCGTATAACCATGCGTCAATCGATGGATGGTACTGGTAAGCACAAAGGTAGCAGCCTGCCGCTTTCGAATATGCTCCACAAACTTGATGGAGGGATGACACCCCTGTTACCCGTACAGCGAGCTTCTTTAGCTACTGTGCAGGCCGGGGTTTACACATGCAGAACACGACTGGAAGATTGGCAGGCCAGCATTCATGGCTTGCACACAAGAAGTACGCTGCGTTGCTGTACTGCTATCCGCATGTATGCAGTAGTATGTGAGGCAGGGGTGTGTTTCAGTTGGTTGTATACTTCCAGCCAAAACGACGGTGCGGAAAAGGTTCCAGTATCTTCTTGACAGTGGTAGCGGGCGCACAAGAATCTCATACGATGCTCTGTAGAAACTGGTCAAAACAGGTTAGCTCGCCGCCACTCCACAGAAGAAAAATTATTCCTCCGCCCTCGAACTCGAAGAAATTGTTGCTGGGTGTGTTGATGGGCGTGTCAAACGGAACAACATGAGGAAAATAGTGGCGCCTTTACACCCCATTATTCTGGCTTGATGTATACAATCAACTGAGAAACAGCCGTGCCTCATTTTCCGTGTGTAAGCCCGTGTACCTTTAACTTCTCCCTCAATACGTCTTGATCTGTCCCAACGTGCACGCGTGTTTATTGCGTCCCCAGCGGATGGATCGAGTTTGCACTAATTCTTGAACAGCATTTAATCTACGAGAGTTACAGGCGTGTCTGGAAAATATTCTGACTCGACTCCAAGCGATTGAGAATTGCATACGTGTTTGGCGGAGATCGTGCTCTCTCATGTAACACTGAAAGTGACGAGGTGACAGTCAGGTTCGTTATCACTTAGCTGAAGATTTTAATGCTTGGAGTATAGACTACTCTTTGGAGCGCGACAAATCACCGTATGCAGTAGAATAAACGCGCGCTCATAGTCTTACACGATGTGATAGAATAAGTGTTGATTGCTAGTATTGTGCTCAAGTTAGGGGGACTTTCCATGTTGTTTGCTGCAAATTTCCTGTTGCCATTTGACTCTGTACAAATGACCGCGTGCCAGTGCGCACTTCAGTGGTTCACGTTACTTTCGTCCTCCCGGAGGGGATGATTCCTATTGTTGGACGGATCTCGCCTGCAAGATTCAACTGCTACTTAGGTCCGCCTCCACCCATCCCCACAATATAGGCCTGAGGTACGATACAGACCTCTAGCAAACCCGGCGCACTTGGTGAATTTGTTAGTGTAGTGCTGGTGATGCTCTTTCCGGTGCTTGTGAAGAGCGTTCCAGTGAAGCGGTTCCGCTTCCCCGTTCATCTTTTCAGTTATTCCATGCAGGCTTGCACATCGGCGTGTGTATATGCTGGCAGCACTACACTCAGCAGTACTAATTTCGCTTGCCGTCCTACGGGGACTTTGCGCGTTGCGGGACTGCGTCATTTTGCCGAGCGCTTAACCAAAACCGACGACCATCGCTGTTTCGCGTGCCCCTGCGGCGTACACAGGTCTAGATTAACAGGTTCGCGGGCTTGGCGTTCCGGCATCTGGGCCGTCTGCCCGTATGGCTGTTCCCCCTGAGGGAAACCCGCGTGTCGACTTTTCTCTCTCACCCTCTGCACGCTCCATTCGTTGTAGGTGTCTTGGCAGGCGGCACTGTTCTTTTCCTTCACAATCGTTAGTTCGTGTCACACACTTCCGGTTCCTGCGTCCTCCTAAGAGAATCTCCTGAAAGACATGAACAGGGTCGAAGAGGAGAAAGGGACGCTGAGCAGAGACCCGCACGCATGCTACCAACGAGCCAGTAACGCGGTGAGTGGCGCAAAGCGTGCACAAACGTTCAAGCCAGTGAATGCCACTCTCGAAGCTATCCCTTTGTCACTACTTTTTTCCAGAGTGGAGGTCTTTTGGATAGGGTGCTACCAAGTAGTTGAAAAGGCTGTCTGTTGCTGCAAGGGCAAAGTGTTCATTTTGCCGTACTGTGTATACGCACACCACTGGATGGCCGCCAGCTAGCGTGAAATTGACTTGACTTCTCCACTCCGTTCACCCCTCTCCACATTACATAACCTGTCCCGGAAGGTGGATATTTCGCCGTTGTAGCAATATGGCAATATGGCTTCTTTGCTGGCTACCTGCGGTAGAAACTAGTTGTTTCGTATCCACTAATATGTAACGGGAGACGCTTTCCGTGCGTCTTGTTTCCGCACATGCCGCCCCTGCTCCAGTTTGCTGCCGGCCAGCATTTAGGGAGCAGTCCCCAACCCCTCTTGGCCTTCAGTGATACCTGAACTTGTCCCTTCCACTACAACGTAGCCGTATTCGGCGTCATTCTAGGTTACAGATGACTTTGAGTCTGGTCTTTGACACTGTTTTTCTGCAGACGCGGTTTTCATGCATTCGTTTCGGCCCCTGCCCCTGCAAGAAGGGGTCCTTTTTATTTCTTATCATGCGTGCTGCGGATCCTCCGCTACAAGGCGCACACTAGCGTAAATCCCGGTCCAAGCTTCTGCAGTTGACTCCTCCGCCGACGCTTCAGAGTGTAACAAAAGAAATCACGATTCAGTCGCTTTGTCAGCAGCAACGACAGTCCGCGGATAACGTTCCGGAAAAGGTGCAGTTCAAGACAACGGGCAACACCACTACTGTAGTGCAGCGGGAGTTGCACTGTTGTTTTACAACCACGACGTAGCGCACAGTTCTCTATGCGGCGTTCGTTTGAGGAAGACAGAAAACCCTCCTTACTTCCTCTCTCCACAGCGCCCTAGACTGACGTACCGCGAATGGCAAGTTGTACCCGTCCCCGCCGTGGGATGTCACTTGCAGGGTCAGGCTTGCTGAAAGGTGGGAGGCATTTTCTACCAAAGGGAGCGGTAACAACGGCCGGCAGATCGCCCATATATCTGTCCGAATGGCTAACTCACAAACTGATTAAACGGTAAGGCTTACGCGCACGAACGGGCTACATCAGCAAATGACGCAGCGTGCGGATATCCGGCAGCGACGGCGTCAACTCGAAAAATAAAAATGAATTTGCAGGAAGCGCAGATCATGTGCGGGAGTGCTTCCCATTAGTATACTAACAAATGTGGTAGTGAACCACGCACATGGGGTACACGCCTGTATGTAGCGTGATACTCCATACAGAGAAGAGTGGTGGGGGACGATATCCCGGTTACTGTGTTCACGGCGCAGATGCGCTCCGAGTGCTCCTATGTAGACATGACATACAGCTGAGACAAGTCTCCCAACAGTACAAGTGTGTGTATGGGTGCGATACGTCTGCATCTTGAAGTGTGGCTACTGCTCTTCAGAAAGGCCATACGGAAACAGGACGTAAAAAAGCAACGCATTTGTGAGTCGTTGCGGGTCCTGTATCGGTACAAGTCTTGCAATTTGTTCACTGCTTCTTGTCCTTGTGAGTGGCTTAACTCTTTCCGGCGTGTGTGAGATCACTCTGGAAGCAGAATCGTCGCACCACACACTGTAGTGAATCTCCTCCGCCAGCACACCCGTGTGAACGCGTACATGTAAATATGCACGTACGTGGGTTTTGTGTCTACAGAAGCTTTTGAATCCGTGCGTAGAACCGCACTGGCATGCTTGTGGAAACACGCGTCTACCTAACAGTCTGCATGTGTCTCTCTCTGTATACATCTGTGTATGTGCGTGGGTGTGGAATGACATACGTGTACGGTACAACAAAGCCGCCGTCCTGCGATTCTAACTACGTCGTGTTGATTCTGCAGATATCTCGAGACATTTAGCGATGAGACGTGGCCGGCCGTGGTAAAATGGTAAGCGCACTTTCTTTCTTATATACGCTTTCCTTCTTATCTGTCGTCCTCTTTGTTTGTGCGGTGTGGCTGGTGAAGGCCGCACGACTACACGGCGCGGCTGTTGTTGTGCGAGTCCAGTGTAGGCTCAACCTGCGGCTGTCTCGAGACTCGGTGTTCGGTCTTTAGTGCTGCTAGTGTCACCCTACTATGTGTGTCCGCGCAGCTTCCACTGTCCGCCTTGACAAACCCCCTGGTGCCGCGGTTGTTGCGCCAGTCTTACCCAGTTACAAGTTGGTGCTTTTTCCCCCCTCCGCCACCACACACATGTGTAGGACGGCTGCTGTTGCTGCGCGTCTACTTTTCAGGGCTTGCTAGCCGCCTGCCAAGCCAACTAATGCGTCCTGCTGCGTGCACTGCAATTCCTACGGTCCTTTCCTCTCTTTTTATCCACGTGGCTGCGTACCTGGATATGCGTTGATATACGTCTGTCCGTGTCCGTGTATGTAGATACACGTTTCCATATATCCTGTATCTGTGTGTGTATGTGTGTGTGAATTTCTCTAGCATCCGTGACCAATAGAGAGTACTGGACGGTGTTCTAGCGATCGCACGTAAATGCCTGTAAAGGTCGTGCGGTGACGTGCCCCGCATATGTCATCGCTTTTGCATCCAAATTCACCGCGACCCTGCTTCGTGGTCCACCAAACAAACGCAGCCATTCGTGCATGTATTCGTTTCTATATAGGCGTCCATACACATGCAAACACACGCGCGTACACAGAGAAGTGCACCGGTCAACTGGCGTTTTTGTTATGCTGGTACCTCTCCGCGTGAGGTTCGCTGCTGCAGCATTTTCTGCGGCGTCCTGCTCTCCGCTGGCAACAGCCTCGTACATTCACGCCTGCTGCTGTGGCTCCTATTCTTGCCGCAGGACCTTCGTGTTAGGCGTTCTGGCTCTTCGAAATGGGGGAATCCCGTGTCACTGCCTCTCGCTAGCAGACTTGAAGGACATCGCGAAGCGTGAGCGTGAAAAAAAGCGAAGGAGACGGCAGCTGCCCCTCTTCATCTTCCGTTTCGACGTGTGTAGCAGACAACTTTTCTTTCGCCAGTCGTTCGCTCGCTTGTGGACGCTCCAGACCTTGTGTAGGGGTGTACGCGTGCGTACGCAGACTCTTCTTTGGCCCAAAAAGTAGTTCTCCTCGTGCGTCCCTGGGCAAGCAACATAAGCGTACACGCACATTTGCTTCCAAATGTGTCTTTATTTATGTATCTGTATTACGAGTAAACATATGCCTATATGATTTGGGGTAAGTGTATAACGACACGTAGAAAAAGACGAAAAAAAGGAGTAGTGACACACGCGTGCTGTCGAGTATGTATGTTATGTGTGGGCTGGCAGGGTTCTGTTTACATCTGTTGCCGTGTTCCATTTTTGTCAGAGGACCTCATGTGTATCAGTACCGTGTCCGACGGCAGGACTGAGTGCGCGTGTTGTTTCACTCTTTGCTTGCAGACATACCCACGTGATGTAGAAAGCTTTGAGATAGATCCTTCTGTCCCATACACGAGCCCATATTTGGACATGTCAACACGCGTATTTACGTGTACGTATGTGTTTCCATGTAGGTGTATATATGTGCATGTAGTGTATGTGTATATCTTTGCACCATTTCTGCGTACGTCGCAATTTGAACGGATGAGCTCCGAACTATTGGCTGATGCGGAGGGAAATGTCCTCTGGAGACACAAATTTCGCGCTAGGGAAGTGCGCGTCTCGTGTATGTGGATTTTTGTCGTGTATACACGCACTGTGATCTACGGACCGCCCTCTCCCCTGCTTCATATTTATGTGTATGTCTCTACGCAGAGGGTTGAATGTGTGTATCTGTACAAGTGCGAGTTTTACACCTCCGTCTTCGTATTGAAAGTCTCGACTCATACTCTGTCTGGTGATATTTTCGCGTCCACGAGATCTGCGGAACAGGGAAATCGTTTTTGCATTGCGCGGTGACGCCCGATCGAAAAAGGGATCGGGACAGGAATTTCGGTATTTGTTCGACTCCGTCGCTACCAGACCCATGCAAGGACACAGGTTCTCCGAAAGTCCTCTCCGCACTCTCTGGATGTATATGCATATGTGCGTATAGGCATGCGTGCTCATGTTGCTGTGCGTAGAACAACTGCATGTAGGTACGCATACGGCTACCACAAATATACACATATAGATATGTAGAGGAGTATACATATGCGTATCCGCGAGAATATATATATATATCTAGGTTTTTCTTTGACAGCGTACACGGTAGACGTCCTTTTGATCCTACATGCGTGAAAATTCAAATTCCGTCCTGTGTATCCGATGTTTTCCGCAGAAAATAGCGACGACTGTTTTATCCCCTCCATGCGAGAGGGGTTGCTGCAGCTTGTCTGGCGTCGCGACGGCAGCAGCAGCAATGGGAAAGAGGATGTTGGTAGCAGCGTTGCTTTGCATAGCGTCGATGCCGGTGCAGCAGCAGCAGCGGAAAGGGGAGCGGAGTCCACGACGATAATGGCGAGAACTCCTGCGGAAGTGGGCCCAGCAGAGGCAGCCGCGGCAGATGAAGCGAAAACAACAGCTGCTGCAGGAAATGTCGGAACGCGAAGAACAACCGGAAACGGTCGGGTGAGAGGCGGAGAAGGAGGACAAGAGGGAGAACGAGGGACAGCAGCAGCAGCGCGCCGTGGAAGAGCAGCAGGCATTGTTGAAGCGACTGTAGCAAACAGACGAGTATTCAGTAGCGTGCCGTTCCCGCGCAGGAGCACCAGACGATATTTTAGCGCTGACGAGAAGAGCAGGGGCTGCTGGTGTCGCGAGCCGTCCGCAGCAGAACACCCACAGAAGCAGCGGGACTGTTGTATCCTGCAGAAGCCAAGCAGTATCTGGCGGTGTGGAGACCCAATTACTTTTGCTCCACTTCGCGGCCCGTACAGGTGAGTACACGCCGGGACCCGGACATGTCATAAACGAAGTGCTGAGAAGTCTACATGAGTTTGCCCTAGACACGCGCCTTTGCATGTTATTTAACTGCCTCCTTGTACGCATGCATACACACAATAGGGAGAAACAGGCGTAAGTCCTACGGGCCGAGCGGTTCGCAGTCCTCAGTACGAATTCGGTCCTGCCTGCTGCATGCAGGAGGTTGGGCGCAACCGCCGAAACGGTATAAGAAGTTGAACGAAAAAGTGCGGTCGGTTACAACGGGCCACTTACGGGAGTGAACAAGTGGAAGCGGTTAGTAATGGCCTGCCTTCACCTCTCCCTGTGGCCGTACGCTTGCGTTACTTGCCAGCAAATGAACATTCCGATGGGTTTGTTGTATATATGCTTGCACCACCCCAGCACGTAGAATTAATACCACACGTACGCGTATTCTATACATTTGTGTTGCCCACGTGTCTGGGTATATGCAGTGGTCTGCTGCTCTAGTCTGTGTGTGCGGTGCGTGAGGGCATGAGTGCATCATCTGTATAATGCTGTCGTTTGCTGTTACAGAGGTGAACAACTGCCGCGGCCGCAGAGATTCTCAAAATACGCGGAACGTACGTATCCGCTGTGGTGGGGAGACTTCTTTACTTCTGCAACAGAGAAACCACCACCTCTCCCAGCTGTTACACTCTCGTGGTGTTGCTCCTCGCCTGGGACTGGCAGGGCGGATGCGCAATGCTGTGAGAAACAGGTGCTGCCGCCAGGTACTACTACGGGGCAGCCATGTGGCAAAGTTTTCACAGACTCTCCTGGGGCTGATGTTTCGTCATCTCCTTCCATGGAGCAGCAGCAGCAGCAGATGCTTTTGCAGGAACAGCAGCAGCCACGGGATAGTCGGCTGCAGGTCTGTACGCGGGAGGAGGCAGCGCCGACTCTCTTTCTGGGAGACCACTACTCAAAGCAGGGGCAAGAAGCGTTCGAAGAAGGCGAAGAGGTGGAAGAAATGACAACTGCCGCGACTGCAGCGGCAACACCTAAGTTTGGTGCCCCGGCGCCCCCTCCTGCTGTTGCTGTTGGTGAGAGAGCTGCATCACCACAGAAACAGAGACCACACAGCAAGGTGAACAGCGCCTGCCGTGCTGCTGTTGCTCGCGCCCGGAGTCGTGAGGGCCAGGAGCTCCTGCTCTCACCCAAGTGTCGCCCATCGTGTGCTTCTTTAGCTTCGCCACTGTCTCTGGCAGCATCGCTGCAGGACACGAATCAATTCGAGCAGCAGGAACAGGAGGCGCCGCGTGATCACGCGCAGCAGCAATGCCCTGGGAAACGCCCGCACCAACGGCAAGGAATGCTACACACGTGTGGCAAGCAGCAGCCCCCGCAGTGCAGACGAGGATATGCTCCTCTTTTAGGGCTGCAACAGCAGCACCGACTGAGGCAGAGAGCGCTGCATCGCTCAGTTGCTGCGGCTCCCCACGTAGTCGTCGACGGTTTTCAAAGCTTTCGACCCGCCGGAGAAGCTCGCTGGATTTGCACGCTGCGCCCAGCTGCTCACAGACACATGCGTCCACAGCCTCCTATTGCCAGTGCTTGCACGCGTCGACAGCCTATTCTTCCACCACTTGCGCAGCAAACTTCTACAGCTGCTGGAAGAAGTTCCAGTGGAAAACGTGGCGTCGTTCGGTCAGTTCAGCAGCAGCAAGTCTGTCAGCAACATCTGCTACTTGAAAGGCAGCAAATGCAGCTGCACGCGCATCATACACAGCCTGGTTTCGTGCACACGTGTAGAGTACCCCTTCCGAACCTAGAGGAACGAAAGACAGACTTGCTAACTATCGGCGAGTTGTCACGGGCCGCACTCCCTCCGGACTGGCTGCAGGAGCCACCGGTAAGTGGAAGGCTACACTCAAGCGCATGCCACTCGCTTACTAGCCGAGCAACAACGCCTGCAGCAGAACCACACCGAGTGGGGCGCCTGGCTGCTGCCGTTGGTGCAGCTCGTGCTGCCGCTCTTGACGCTACTTGTGCTATTGCTAGAGCTGCAGCAGCGGCGGCAGAAAAACCCTGCACGGTGCACTGTGTGGGGCCTGGCAACGAGCAAGCCGCAATAAAACAAACGGAACATGATGCCCCGCTGCTGCGAACCAGTGACACGAGCAGCAACGCGTGTAACTATTCTTCGTTCTTCGATGCAGCCCTCGCTGTTTACACAAATGCAACAACCGCTAACGCTTCAAAATCCCCCTGCGACATTTTGCTAGAGCCACACCACCAGCGACCATACCACCAGCTTCGTACTTCCTTTTGTCCTACTAATGCGATGCCTGACCATTATAGCCACGCTGATAATATGGCTACTGCTCGTGAGGGCCTACGTGCACCTGAGGCGCAGCCGGTAGTTACGGGTTTTGCTACCAGTGATGCAGCAAAGTGCACTTCTAATAGGCGTTGCAGCACGAGTGAGAGTTCTTTTTCTTTGTCGTCGCTGTCTGTTGCTGAACAATCTGCTGGCGCATCACCTGATCTGCAGACTGCCTGTACTTACCCAGCGTCTGCTGCCGCTGCACAGGAGCGGTATGAACCCTGTTCGCAGCGACATTCCACGCAAACAGAAAAGTACGTGAATCAAGAGGAACGAATGGTTAAGCAGATGCACTTACCGTCGCAGCGGGCAGGGACGAGTCAGCAACTGTCACAAGTGCAGCAGGCCTTAGAGAGAGGTAAAACTGACGGTCACGGAGAAGCGCACACAGCAACCGGGTCGAACATGCGGCATGTTGCTGCTAAGGATCCGGGGCTTCACCTCGCACGCAGCGATGTTGAAGAGGAAGCAGCCACCGTTAGGGAGCTACTGCAGCTCTACTTCCCTCCGGATACGGAGAGGGCTGCCGTTTCGCAGCAACGACGTAGCTGTGCTGTGCCGATGCCTGCGGATGCGGGATGGAAGCGTAGACAGTTGTTGCAGCAGAGTTTTTGAAGAAGCGAAGTTTAGCCGCTGTGTCTTTCTGCCCTTCCGTGCAAACTTCGAATACAAAGCTGCGTGCTACTTCGGGAAAAAAAAGCGAAACTCGAACTGCTTGTCTCGAGTTCCGGGCCTCTCCTGGTAGCATGAGCGAGGTGACTGCAGCTGCGCACCACTGTTTTGATGATTGTATGCTATGAGGCGGGCAGGTGTGGCCTACGTGCTGTTCACAGGGGCACTGTGGCAGCTGCGCTGGGAGAGAAAGAATACGACTTCGAAAAACAGCTGTGGCAGCGCATTAGCACGCAAGCCATGCTGGGTGCGAACAGCATTCTAAAAGCAACAATTCAGAGGAAGTACTCCGCGAAGCATTACCAGCAATGTGTGAATGTACAATATGTGTGGTGCGTACGTCTGTGTACGTATGCGTACAATGCAAGTTCAGTTACGTAGCCGTATCCTCGTGTACGTGGGTACTGCGTGTAGGCAGGCAGCAGGGACAGCACCCAAGAAACGCTGTTGTAGCAGCAGAATGACGCTGCGGTAGACGACAATGCGTAGCCATCGGCTGCCCTTCGGCAGCATAAGAGTTTTCAGGGTTTTATTTCTTTTGAAATGTGTTGACGACATATTTTGCAGAAGCCAGACAAGCTTAAGTATCTACGAAAACAGCTTACTAAGACGTTGTACGTAAAAGTCACATCATGTCAGCCCTTCGCGGGGGCTTTTTGTGGAGCAGGTTTGAGAGCGCGGGTGCCGCCTCATCGCTTGCGCAGCTTTAGAACTCTCTCGTAAAGGGAATTCGCGCATGAAGCTACGCCACTCGCGGTGTAGCTTCAAATGTTTGGGCGACGGCCAACCATCCTTTCCACGTGAGATTATGCGATGTACTGGAAGCATCAACTCTTGACACTAGCGGGTTTTTCTTACATTCTTTCCTATACGTGACCGTCGAACTGGTTAGATTGCTTGTTGCAGACGCAGGTGTGCACCGTGGTAACCACTGGCGGATCCAGCACGGCCATCTACGGACGTTTTTGATCCGTGAACGCATGGAGACCTTGGTTATTTTCTGTCGTATTCTTTCTGCAAATGCACGGTGCCAAGAGTGTACCGGTGTTTAGCAGAGGGGCCGGATTTATCAACAAGAAACTACCCTACAAGGCACAGCTGCCCCTGTGTTTGCGTCTGCATCTGCATGTGTGTGAGCGCGTACACAAACATTACGCCTACACCCGAAACAACTCGCATACTTAAAAAGTATCTTCGAGCACTCTGGGTGAGACGACCGGGCAGCCGCAGGTGCACAGTATATTCAGAATGTGAACACAGATTGCCCACGGAAGTTGTACTTAGGAGGCAGTAGAATTTGACAAGATGAATCCGCTAAGAGGGGTGCAAAAGGTCGACAGTCGAGAGTGATCTGGTTCGATTCTGCTTTGCCACTGTTCACTAGGGAGGATAAACAATACAGGGTATTCAGTGACGCATGCCTACAGTGTACTCTCGTTATTCTAAGCTACAAGTGTTTCCAGAATAATGGTTGCACGTGCACAAAGATGCAGTCACATGTCATGATCTTGACGGTTCGTATCTGTAGGCCTTCCTTCCTCTGCACGACTATGAAGGAGTAGGCGTGTATGGAAGAAGCGGTCACGCCGTACGCTGTTCCGTAAATTTTTCGTAGCCAACATTTGCCCTTGATGCAAGGGCCTTATAGGTTCCAAGTACCCCTTGTGGCCTTGTCTAATGTAGTACCATTACAATTGATTGACAGCAGTGGATCCGACTATAACAGGCTGCTATCATGGTCTGACGCCTGTGAGCCTGCACGACACCCTTGCGCTTGACAACACATTTGCTGGTGCCGCACACGGAACCACATGGGCTTGTTTCAACTGTGTCCAACAAATGTGGCACAGTGCAGCTTGCTTCACCATTGTTCCTACGTGTGTTTGACCTTACGATTCGGGCGCTCGTATCACATGTACGTGAAGCTTTCAGAAATGAAGCTGAAGGGTGTACGTCGAACTCTCGTATACTAATGGAAATGCATTTTGCAGTCTAGTCATCTGAGTAACACAAGATAAAATTCCACCATGTAGGACTTTTTTTAGATTCGTGTGTCACCTAATGAAACATCTACTGATTTTGCATTGACTCGACGCTTCTTTCGGTGAGGACTGTTACCACTTCAGCGCCGGTCCAGCGTTTGCATCAAATATGCGACGTCTTCCCAGCACACACCATTCCGAGCGCAAGGACTTGTATACGTACATATAACGGATTCTGCTACAGTTACCCTTGTGCCGCATACTTGGCCACTAGCGCACTCACACCTACCGGGAGTTGAGAAGAATGGAAAAAACACGGCATGAAACGTGTGACGACAAGGTGTGACTTTGTAAGGTTCAGTGGATGGCCAGAAGAAGCCGGTAACAAAGGCAGTTTTTAACTGTATCTGAGGTGGTTGCGGCTCCACGGCTTTCGCTCTAGAGCTGTCAAGCCGGGTCGTCCGAGTCACCCGCTTCTTATCAAGAGGACCTGCTACAAAATACAGCCGCGACCCCTCCCTTGGATCCTGCAGGACCCAAGCTGAAGCAGCAAATATAGCTTCGGTGGGTGCAGGTACTGCAGCGTTTCAGTGGTGGTTGTGCTTTAGGTACTAGTGCGCGTTGTTGACGTCGAGTCCTCCGCGAGTGGTCGGGTCCATCTGTTGCGAAGGGTAGCGCTACCTGAACATTGTAACAAGGCGTATTTTCCTAGCTCGCTGCAGGAGCGAGCACGAGCCGGGCTGTACGACCGTGGTACTACGTCTCTAATCCTGTGCCATTTCTACTTCTTGAACAACAAGACTTGAAAGGCCACAATTTCCTCCTTCATAATCGAATGGAGTGTGTGTTCACACTGCCTTCACGTGAGCAGGTCGTCCACTGGAGAGAATACGATGTCACTTAGCTAGGTGACCGATTTCATGTGGATTGCTCTCGTGCGCTACCGTGTGGTTGGCGAATTCGTGCATGGAAGTAATACGCCAGTGCACTTTCTGGGGTACCACTGACACGCATTACGGCGCAGTCATTCGCGCCTGACACTAATCCGCCAGCGCACTTTCTGGCGTACCACTAACACGCATTTCCGCTCAGTATCAGGCAACGTACTAGGCGGACTGATTAGCGTTCAATCCCTATCCAGTCCTCTTGGGTCGACAAGATTTTCACCATCCATGAGTCTCTGCTGAGAGGTCCTGAGGGATTAGCCCGTCTATTAAGGTGCTAAATATTTCGTGCGTCCACCCCAGCAAAGAGCGGACAGTGAAGTTTTGACCAAGCAGAGGGAGGCACTGTTGGGAGACCAGCCAACGTTGCGGAGAAGGCCGGAGGCCCATTTCTAGCCTTGTGAGCGTGTGTGAAACGAGCGAATTCGTGTATGATACACAGCTATACGGTCGGCGGCTGCGCAGACGGTGACGCTATCCTCGGCAGAGTCCGTGACACTCCCAGCGGCCAGACGAGGAGCAGAGACATTCAGGCAGTGCCTGACAGCAACGGTAGTGGATTCTCGACAGGACGTCGCGGAGTGCACCTACAAAGTGTTGTCAGGAGAAGGTGTCAACAGGCGCTTGAGCATCGTGCAATGCGTCGCGCTCCGTGGTTCATTCAATTCAAGGCTGCCGGAAAAGGTTTTGCGCATCCTTACTGTATTTGTCTAGTTGGTGGATCCAGAGTAACAGATTTTTCACCGCGTAGTAGCACGTGTTAGCGCAGTTCCACGGCCTCGACTTGCGTGGTTTCCAGGACGCTGGCTCACGCTGCGAAAGAGCGAGGTTTCATCCTGCGTCCAAATATGTAGCCACCGAAGGCTGTTCCGGATCGTTACCCTGAGGTAGCCCAGGCATAGTGTGTATTTAGTGTGGGCTCAGCCCCAATGCCCAGGCAGTCGCTAGCTTCCCTTCCCAGAATCGAGCGAATAATAACAGCATCGACGCGCAACGTAGGCGAGACAGAGGCACACTGAACGTGCAGTGCTCATTCGCAGTGCTAAGGGCAGACGACTCATGTGGCACGAAGGCAATTTTATGAGCGGCAGAATTAGTAACGGCACTCTGTGTCAAGGCGGCAGAGACACACACCGCAGTAACAATAGCAGCGGTGCAACAGCAACGTTCTCCGCACGGGAGGCGACAGCATCACCGACTACACGGATTGCTGCAGCTCCTGCACGGCTGCAGCAAAAACAGGGGTAGCCCTCTCCACAGCAAACATGATCGTTCGCTGTCATGTCAAGGAGAGCAGAGCAGTGCCAGCTGCAGCGACAGTGTGCTAGTCAAGTGTCCCCGGCTGTGGCAACACAGAACAGCCACCGACGGCACGCACGTAGCTGGATAATATTTTTCCATAAAGCATGCGTTTACGATTGTAAGCCACGTGTACTAGATGTGTTAAATTACCGCTTCATTGCGACGTCGGCTTTCAACACAGAATAGGGATTGTTGTAGCTTGTAGGCCTGTTTTTGGTGTTGTCTTCTATCGATATAGAAAGCCACTGCCGACTACGTTCCGCGCGCAGTTCTTTCCCGGTGGTTTCCCCTTCACATCGCCTTCTTGTCGCTGAGCACACATCACCTGCAGTTTTTCCTGTACTTGGCGTGAATGTGTATTCTAGACGCTGCCGTTTCCTTCGACAACTTGCAGAGGGTAGCGCCGTTACAGTCTCACGTCTCCTACCGTGTCTCGTGGTGTTCACACTACCTGTGAGACCACTATCAACGCTGTCGGCTGCTCGACCGTGCGAGCGTTTCATTTATGCGGCTAGGCCCTCCGCTTCACGTATTTCTCGACACTTACTTCCTTTTGTTGTTCTCGAGGGGTTCTGCGCTTGCTTCAGCCGTCTTCTACTCTGCCTGCTTGACCTCTCGTTATTACTGCGTGCCGTACCCGGTGCTACACAAGTTTTCCACGCTTTTCTTTCACGAACAACCACTGATGATACCAGTGTCGCGTTGTCCAGCAGCTTCTCGGCTTTCTTCTCATGGCTGCTGGAGCTCTCCGCCCCGTCCGCGTCCCTATTCCTCGCGTTACGCCATAGCCGCTGCCCAGTCCGCAGCACGGTTGCCGTGTTACAGCAGTCTCTGCCTGCGGCTTCGAAACGTATACTGGAAAAGCTTCTTGTCGCTGCAACTCCTGCCCCTACGTCACAGGTTTTACCTCAGTTCTGCCACGGCTGCTGCGCTTTCACCGTAACTGCAGCGTGTTGTTGTTCTTGTTGCTGCAGTCGTTTTGGTGTTGCTGGCGTCCCCTCTTTTATTGACGTAATCTGTTACTGCGCAGCGTCTTCGGCGATCTTTTTCGCGCGCAGGGAGGCAGCTGATGAATTGAAGGCTACGGCTGGGATGTTAAGATTCACTACGCATTTGTAGCTTGCGCAGGCAGGCGAGCAGGAAGCTGTTTAAAGCCGCACTCGAGAAATACTCTAATTTCTATTACCCGTAACTACTTGCTGGCGCCCTATCGACAGTTTCACATACTTTACGGCAAGGGAAGTTCTTTTACTGCGGAGAACCTACCACGCGCAGCACAACGATAGAAATGAGCAGCGTGACTAGAGAATGTCGCCCCACTCCTTCCCAAGACAGCCGTCGCCCGCTGAGTGACCTCTCTTCCTACTGTATCACTTTGTGGAAGAAATGCATTTGCTATCACCGTCCCTTTCAACATTCTGCACAGGATCCACGCGAGGTGCTGGGTCAGTCGTGCTGGTTCGCTGTGGTAGCAGGAAACTTCAGTTTTCACAGTTGAGGAGTACCGCAGAAAGTGAAGCTCCTGGTGCGTGTGTAGCAGATCAAACGCCACCCGTTGCTGTAGGACCTGCTACCGTAGCATCCGCCTGCGGGTGCAGCACATTTCCCGCTACGAGTGAGGGACGAGGTCCTTTTTTGTATAGCGGGCAGCGCCGTCGATGGAGTCCAACCTACGTCGGCAGTAAATCTCGCTGGGAGAATTTAAACAACTTTCTGAGTGACCAGGAGACATGGCAAGATCTGCATGTGCCGCTAACCCCGTTTTCCGAGCGTGCTGCAGCACCACCAGACATAGCAACAATCACTGCATCAGGAAATGTGGTGGCCACTTCAGCAGGAAGCACAGGAGGAAAAGCAGCCTCATCCCTCTTCGCAGCAGCACGGGCCAGAAGCGCGGCTTCGAAGCGTGGTGACGCTCCTCCGTGCCGTTTTTCTGCAGCTCTGACGGCGTCACGAGCAGCAGCAGCAATAGCAGCAGTAGCTGGCCTAGCAGCAAGAGCAACAGCTGTGCGCGCAGCAAAGGCGTCACCCGACGCTGCAGCAATGTCGGTAGCTGCGTCAGAAGCAGCAGGGACAGCGGCGAGTGATTGCTCGATACGTGCAAGGACAGCAGGGAGGCGGGGGCTGCGATTCTTGTGTGGCAGAGGCATGGACAGTTTGCACAGAGCTCCTGGTTTCCCTTCTCCAGATATATGTGAGACACCTGGGGCAGCTTTGCACACGTGGGCGGAGGGTGGAACCCTCCGCCCAACAGCAGAACCCGTAGACCTTGCATTGACTGCTGCGCAGCAACAGGTGCTTTTTGACCTCGTGCAGCACCTCCAGGCCGACACAGTCGAGGGCAGAGATGATGGGTCGACAGAACCGTCACGGCAGTGGCGCTGTGCGGGAGGGCCAGCAGCGACTGCAGCAGCCCTGGAGCCACCAGCAGCGGGAGGGGCTCGACCTGCAGCCGCAGCAGCGTCAGCAGCAGCGCAAGCAGGAGCAACAGCCGCGCAAGCAGCAACAAGAGCTGCAGGTGCAAATCCTCCAACAGCCCGCGGTCCCATCGCGGACCTTCCCCGCATCCTTGGACCCCACATTTTAGCTGCACTTTATAAGTACGTGGGGATGTGCCAAGATAGGGCCGCGTTGACGCAGTTGCTGCTCGAGCAGCACCGGCAGCAGCGGAAGGTGGCGCGGCCTGAACAGCAGGCGTTGAAGAGGTGGAACACCAGTGCCGCAGAGGGCGCCGGAACACCTGCCGCTGCTGCGCATGCTGCTGACTTTGACACCGGCTGCATGCTGCGTCGAGCGACAGACAGTGGAGCGGGAGTGAAGACAGACGAAGACACCGCAGACGAAGAGGACGTACTACTTCGAGACGACCCCGAGTGGCTGCAACTGACGGAGGACTGCAGCGCGGCGGAATACGAGCTCTTGCGGCTGCTGCTTGCCTCACGGTCGTCAATTCAGCGGCGTCTCAAGCTAGCCGCAGCAGCACGAGCAGCAGCAGCAGCAGTTGGCGCAAGGAAGTCCTCGGCGGGAGGACACGTTGTCAAAGAAGCAGAGCCCTTAGGCGCTGCGAGAGTCGCACCGGCAGAGACACGTTTAGCGACACTTCACGCGGTGGCACAGAGACAGCATCGGCACCCGGATGCGAGGCACACAGCGGCGCAGCGAGAAAGTGACTTCGCTGAAGAAGACGAAGATGCGGTAGATAACTGCAACGACGGCAGCAGTGCTGCTATCCTCACGGTGGGGTCCCCAAAGCCGGCCGAAAAGCGGTCCTGCTGCACTACCTTCCCTCGCTCACGCGTACATCTGCACACACGTATGTATGCGTATATACAGATGTGTGTATATATCTGTGTCCACACACGAAGCACTCCGAAGACGTAAGCACGTACAATTCCGTACCTTTTGTAAGCTACGCGTGCGAAGCGAGAGAAAAATGACGGCCTAGGTCAACCAACGTCTGCACCAGAGGTCTCGCGAGCTTGCGCACGCTATATATGTGTACGTTAGTAATTCTCTATTTGCAGCCTTGCAGGTAGCCGCACGTCTCTGGGAAGAAGAGACACGAATGCAGGAGTGCGTGCGTGTGTCAGCTGTCGTATCTCAGCCCGTGTACATATATATGTATGTGTATATATATTTGCTGACGACCGGTGCGGCAGGCACACGAAATGGTGGAATGGCCCCCATTTGGCAATGAATTCCGCTGACAACTCAGCGGAGGCCGCTGATTTCTTGTGTGCCCAGGTGCAGGCGGGAGTTGGTGGAGAGGACGCCGCATTATTCTCTAAGGACTTGTTCTGTATGTACACCACGTTTGCGGCTAGCCAAGGATGGAAGTTTACTCTTCTCGACGCACAGCAGTCAGAGCGAGGAGGCTACCGGAGAGCCTGCGCCCAAATAGAAGGTAGGCAACAGCAGCAGCAGCTTCTGTAAATGCGGAGCCCGCGCTGACTCCAACTGCAGAGGGAACACGGCAGATGCTCAGGCGCAGAGATGCCGTTGCTGCAGCAGTGGCGGGAAAGGTAGACTAGCGGCCGTCACCCGTCCTGTCGCCCCGCAAAAGTGGCAGAATAAAAGCAGCAGTGGGGTGTAGCTCAAGAAGGAGCATTAGCTCCAACTGCAGCGCACCAGAGTCAGCATTTACGAAACGCAGAAAAAGCATTTTTTAGCGTGTTGAGGTCGGCCCAGTACATGTGCGAGGGAAAATTAGCAGTGTCGCACTTGCAGGGGATTACGTACACCGGCTCCAGCTGTGATAGAAGTAACTCTCCGAGTGCGTGGGTTCCATACACTTTTCTGTCTTTGAGTGTGAGGCGACGGCATATACCTTAGCAAATCTGAAAGCATATATATATATATATATGTAGATGTATGTACACATGCGTACGGAGGGATGATTTTCATATTCTCTGCGAATATGTTTGGATGTCTTCGACTTGGTCGGCCGAGTGTCAAATAAGAGAAAGCAGTAGAGGAGAACGTGCTGGCATGAAGGATTTTCATGAGAAAGTTCCTGGCACAGACATTAGTTCGGTAGGGCTACACAGCGCGCAGAACGCGAGTTGAATTTTGTGAGTGAACGGCCAGAGGGAACCACAAGCGCGAGTTGAATTTTGCGAGTGAAGCCATACGCGGATGCTTGGCGTTTCGGCGGTTCGTCTGCGTCGCGTGAATCCACGGCTGACAGCTTCTCATCTCCTTCTCCAGTTGTGGTTGGGCGCGCACAGAGCATTGCAAGTCATCCACCACCGGACGGGAAGAGAGAGCTGCTGATGTACGTGAAAGGCTCGAGGAGCCGCCTCAGTTCGCTGCAAGTGTTGACTCTACCTCGCCATTAACAGTTTTTTGTGCTGCGCTCCTAGCTAACGCGTGGAGAGAAGGGGGTGGTGACTTTCATGCGCACACGCGTCACTGGAGGAGAGAGCACGGAGAAACGTCTTCCGCTGTAAACGTCAGATGGTATGCTGTCTCCGCATTTTCCTGCTGACTTTGGACTGCAAGGAACGTCGAGGGGCGTGTCGACTTTAGGCTGCTTTGTCACGTGTAAACGGACCTGCGCAGCGAAGTCCTTGGAGTGCTGTTGCGCGTTTTCGAGGTCACTTGTTAATGCGTCGCCACCTTGCAAGAAACGCCGAATCAACGTGTGTGCACCGGCTTGTCTGATTTGGTCTTTTCTCATTGTTCTTGCTCCTTTCGCACATTTTTCTTCGTCTCCTCCTCCTCCTTCTCTTCTCGTTCCGTTCTTTGTGTGAAGAGGAGGTTGTGAATCGGATGTGCGCTTAGCGATGATTCTAGAGCGCCGTAGCTCCTCCTGGAACAGGAGAGGACGTGCCACCGCGCGCGTTACTGAGTGTTCTGCTGAGTAAACGAAAGAAATCCGGGCGGCGAACGGCGCGCGCACAGGGCTGTCTGGGGGCTCAGGCTTTCCAGTGTTTTACTGTGCTGTTTAGAAAAGGGGGATGCGGCGGGTATATGCAGCGGGAAGCTGTCTTTCCCCACTTCTTCCTGCACGCACATCGGCCTGCAGTGCGTCTTCGAGTATTGGTTGCTCTATGCCCCACGCGTGTGGACAGGCAGAGGCGTGGTGCAGCTCCTGCTGCTCGAGGCCGGGGTACATCGTGTGCAGCGGGTGCCACCCACAGAAACGCGAGGACGCATGCAAACGTCTGCTGTTGCTATATCAGTCGTGCCTGTGGAAAGCACCGAAGACGCAAGAGAAGCCGCGCCGGCAGGTACGTTTTCTTCACGCGGCTGCGAGACGACAGGAATGCCCCTCAAACACACACGTAGCAAAACCGAGGGAGCAGGAACTGTGCCGCGCCACACGCGTCCGCGGCGTGCGGTTGCACTCGCAGCCGTCGAAAGGCCAAGAGCTGCAGAGACGCCCTCCGATTCATCGACTCCCAGGGTCGCACAGACCTGAGAAACAGCTTACGCGGGACAAGGCGGCAGCTCTGACAGGCAGCTGCGCACGGCCAGCACAGCTGTTGACCGCCCCCCCTCGGTCGGGCTCATACTTGCTGACACAGTTCCCTCGCAGAAAAGGAGCTGAATGACTTCTCTCTATTTGTGCTTGCTGAACACTCGCACTCCCTGCGGACAGAGCACGGCGGTGGTGCTAGAACCATTGCGTTTTCTGTGAACACGCTGAGAAAGATATACTGCATATCGCGTGCCCTGTAGCTGGCGCCAGGGCACTCCCAAAGGTGTCCTTCGTCTCCAGCAAGAGCAATGATGTGTACCTGCACTGCTTAGAACACGTGCAAGGGACGTGTTTATACAGTAACCCTGACCTTGGCAGCCTCGCTCATCACGGCTGCAGCTTGATGTGTTGACACTTGCGTACATATATATATATATATACGGATGTATAGACACGCACGCACGCGGGTGCACACGTGTATTAATTTGCAGCTGAATATCCTGGCCTGAAAGTGTAGATTTAGAGGGACACGTGTCGCCGTGCGACTGAATTATCTGTGTATATTTGGATACGTAACAGTGTGTGTCTCTGCGTGTAGAAAGAGATATAGAATTGAGTGATGGCTGCCTCGTACCACACGTGTTGCGGGGCGTCGACATAGGTGAATAGGGTGTGTTAGTTTTGTGTGGTGACACAAAAAAGATTGACGCGGTCCTTGCAGGGGACAGTCGAGAACTGCAGAGGACACGTGCCGCAGTACCTGTGCGGCGAGGCCTCCAGCGAATGAAGCCGCGTCATAGAAGTCTCACATCGAGCAGCAGCAGCACGGCAGAGGAAAGCAGTGCACCGCGAGCGAAGCGGAATGTGCCTTAGAGGTTACCCGCAGTACGGAGTGAATTAGGGTGCTCGCCGCCGTGTTTAAGTTCACGGTAATTCGCGTTGCCAAGCCGTCGTTCTTTCAAACAAGTGCCGGCTAACACATGCTGACTGAGAGTCCACTGTCTAACGAACACATCTCGCGCTTGTGCAGCTGCACCAGGAGGTGCGAGCTGCCTTCTGCAGAGCAGCTGCCTTGGAGGCAGCAGGAGCGTCATTCGCCCGTGCGCCCGCGTTCGTGATCGAGACGAAGACTTGCAAATGCTCAGGGCGGCGTTGTTCGTAAACCCAGCAGCTAGCCCAGCATCTATTTTTTCAGCAGTGCATTGGCTGCTGTAGTCCAGTTACTCATACAATTCTCGTGACACATACTCGGAAGTGCTGCCTCGCAAGTTTCGCTGCAGACATCAGCCACATAAAAGATGCTGTGCTGTGCTGCCCCCTTTCCTGCCGCAGTGGACATGTCTCCCGCTGCTCTGCGTATAGAGTTTATGCGCGCCAGTGGACCCGGAGGGCAAAGCGTCAACAAAAGTGAAACGGCAGTGCGCGTACTGCACAAGCCCTCCGGTCTCTCCGTTGTTTGCATGCAAACGCAAAGCCAGGCAAGAGTTTTTACGTCTGCGGAAGCCATAGCGACTGTGTCAAGCTCGTCTGATGCAGCCGTGCATTGTGACTGTGGCTTTTTCGGCGACAGCAGCAGCACGAGTGCAGTTTTAAGTACGATATCAGAATATTAACGACAGCGGCAGAGAGATCAGCTCCCCGGCAGTGCGGAACGTCACACTAGGCGAGCGCCGAAAAATTGCACAGCATACGACAGTGTGCTCCATGTGCGCTTGGAAGGCAAATGCGATGTAAATCCTAACAGCAGAAACACTGCAGCGCAAACAGGAAACCCTGCAGTGACTGTCTTGAAAAAGTTATGGATTCGGTGCTTAAAGCCTGACCTATGCGGGCGAAAGAAGTTTTTGCCTCCAACATTTTCAACGAACGTGTTCTGTCGTGGTTGCCGTCTGCAGAAGGAGAACCAGAAACTTGCGCTCGAATCGCTACGAACGCAGCTGCAACAGCGCGCGCTTCTGCAGCGACAGCAGCAGCGCAGCGCAGCACAAGATGCGCAAGTGGGAGGGAAAGACCGCAGTGAGAAAATACGGACGTACAACTTTCAAAGGGATGTCGTAACTGACCATCGGTGAGAAAGATGGAACACTCAAAGAAAGGGTGCCTGTATACGCAGGCCCACTCCCTGATACATGAGTGTACCCGGCAACCCCGCCGTCGTTTTGGAGTCGACTGTCACACTTCCTTCCTGTGGCGCGAGAATGTCTTCCCTCAGAAAGACAGCTCAGGATGATGCCTCACAAGCGAAGTGATGTACGCGTCCGGACGCCGACGAGAGGCACTGCTGCTTTCAAACCGCATTCGTGCCCTAGCACGCCGAATCTGTGCTATCACAAAAGCCGAACACCATTAGGTATCTAACCCTTCCTTGTACAGCTGAGACGTCTCCGTATCACAACTAATTACAAACAGAGAAGTTACAAGCGGCTCGTCTTAACGAAGCAGCACTGGTCGTAGGTACGTCTCCGTTACGGTGCAAGCCCTCATAAATCCGGAGGTGGGAGGTGATGCCACGGTCACGCGCGTTCCCGTAGTTGCTGTGTCGTCTTTCGAAAGATCGATGTGTGCGCGGTGTTGCACGAGCGTCTACAGTGTTGATGTGGTTCATTTCGACGGTATGTGGGCCACGTTGTCTTGTGCGTGAACACAGTGCGAATCGTGCATCAAGCTCTGCCACTGGTGGTTTGGCCGTACTTGGTGCACTCCTGCCCTGTGTGTGTACGCGCACCCCTCGTGAGACACTGCAAGACGTGGTTTGCTACTGCCCAGTATATGCAAAAGGCAAAAATCCACGATAGCGCATATACGTCACGGTGGCGACATTCCCCTATGTGACAGTACTCTGGCTGTCGTTTGTGCTTAGGAATACACTGATTCCGCGTCGTGTTGCTGCGTTCGTGTGGGGTGCGGTAGCTGCAGGCGGCAAATTAATGGCGTCAAAGCTTTCTTAGATGATGCGTCCGGGTTGAGTAGCCTTCTGGAAGAACTCCAGCGACAGAAAGAGCAGGAGTATCTCTGCGACCTTCTCAAGCAGCTACGCCTGGCGTTATCTACTGCGAACCGCTGAGCCACCTCGCCACCCCTTGGTCCACGTGGCGCCGACGTTGCGTGTCGTCGGCTGTGCAAATTTCGTAGTACTTTTCTTGACCGACCTACAAGTTATAAAGAGAATGATCTCTTTATTCTCTGCCCTGGCGATAACTTGCCGACATGTCGCCTCTCCCTGGCAACGTTTGGCGGATGTTCCGTATACGTACATGTGGTGCCCCCTATCTCGGCACGCTACATTTTCGAATGTGGCACCGACTACACGACCTCGGCGCTCTATATCAGGTGTATTCTGTAGATGCCCAAGTGCTTGCAAATGCAAGCAGACACTTCCCTTCGAGCCTCTGCTGCATGCGCCGCACTGCGAATAAACCACATGCAGTGGGCTGGTTTTCGGGAACCTCCTTTTCACCGTGCAAATGGATGTGCACACTCAATCGTTTCAAATATTCTGGTTCATGCACCTGTTGCTCTACAGCGTCTGCATACATATACAGGATTACGCGTGTCGTACACGGTTTCCACGTAGATCCGTGTCCGCACCTGCGTGAAGCTGTGTCCACGCCCGCGGACACACGCGTAATCATGCACACTTGTACGAGAAACAATGGGGGGTCTTTCGTCCCAGTTAGTTGCTCAAAGCCCCCCGACTGCCCTGTCTGGAAGTAAACACGAAACCTGGGAAGGCGTACGTATCAAGTACCCGGAATTTTGCGGAGATAGGACAGCCGAGCAACCGAAGCAGACATTATCAGCCGCAGAGTTCTTCCTTCCGCATGACGAGTACTTCAGTTTTCTGCAGCGGCTGCTACACGTACACGCTGCCCCACCTGTACAAAGGCGGAATTAGCAGCCCGTGACATGTCGCAGCACAAAACGTTGTCCTGCGCACCACTAGACCGTGTGCCCTCCTCCTGTGTAACTGGTATTTTTGTTTAATTATGCTGCTGCTGCTACTGACCGGGGAAGAGGGACTCTACTTCCATCCACTGGCCGCCCGCGTCACCGCTCTCTCGTCCAGTGCTGCTGGAGACACCGATGCGGCATTCGCCGCTGCCGGTCGATGCTGGAGGAGTGGTGCTTCTGTTCTGCTGCTGCTGCTGCTGCTCAGGCGGGCTGCGGCTGTTGTCGCTGTCCTCGACCAGGACGCCCGCGCGCAGCAACTCTGACTCGTCAACGACGACGGGCCCATCTTCGTCATCCTCATGCATACTGCTGCTGCTAAGGCCTTCCCGCCGCAGCTGCTCTAGGGCTGCTACACTGGAACCGCAGGTAGGCAGCAGACCCACTACAGGATCTAACTTTTCACCGAAGGTGTGGCTCAACAGCTGCTGCAGCCAGGTTGCTCGCTGCTCGACGCGCTGCAGCATAGCTTTTCGCTCTGCGCGGTCCAGAAGGGCTTCTTCTCTGTCCATCAACCCCTTCTGCGTGGTCCTGCTGCTGCCACTGCTGTCGGCGCCGGGGTCGTCGCCAAGCGGCGCCACATTGGAGCAGATGTTCACCAGCGAAGCAGCACTGGCAACCAGGAACGAACGCTGTAATAGCGGATCCTGGAGCAGATCATCCGGGCACTGCTCAATCTGGCAGTAGAACACGCGCAGCAACGACGCGTAAAACTCTGCAGCAGCGACCCCAACGGCAGCAGGAAGCACCCGCAAGCAGCAGACAAGTTAGTGCCAGTCAAGCCACACATGTAGCACAGTACTGCAGGCAGCGCACCAGCACCTCTACACACACAATCAGCGTGACTGCGTATTAAGCTTATGAGTATCGGCCGCCGCAGCCCACACACCGCAACGTGTACGGAGGAACCGGTCAGGCCAGCAGCGCATCCGACAGCAGAAGCAGTAATAAAGTGAGAAAGCACATCATACCTCACGTGACGGGTGCCTTTGAAAAAAGCTGCCCCGGTCAGGCTACGCATGTGCTTCCGAGCTAGAGCTGCTGTCAACGTTCACGCAGCGGCATGTATACGTATGCAGCAACACCGGCCGCTGCAGCAGCACATGTCGAAACATACCGCTTCAAAACATGCGTCACTGCCGGTACGTCCCACCGATAGCTACCACACGGCACCCACCGTGCAAGGGAGACAAAGTCCACCCCGTCTCACTACTAGCCTACGCGCAGCAGCCATCTTGTTGAAATCCCTCCGCAGGAACGCAGTAGCACATACGCCCTCGCAGGGCTCACGTCAGTTATAGCACAGACAGGTGCGTGTGTCGACGGGCTTCTTTTTCAGCGACGTATTAAAGACTGCAGCAGCAACTGACGCGCGGTGCCAGTCACCACCAAGGCAGGCAACCGAGTGGCTCCTCTATCAGGCAGATGCACTGAACCTTGAAAGCGCTTGGATTCGTACAGAGGTTCACACAGCGGTTGTCCCTGTGCGTCCAGCAGGACACACGTACCTGGGAGCAGACGGACTGCACGTGCACACTGCGAGAGCAGGAGGAGGAGTTGCTTCCACTGCTCGAAGCCGTCGTAGCGCTGTCCCAGCAGAAACGCAAGAAAAGAAAGCTGCACCTCCCCAAGCAAATCTTGACATGCTTCACTGCTGGCAAGGGAACGCCAGAGCCGTTCTTCTTCGCGTCTCTCTTCTTCCACTGCGGCCGCAGCGACTGCAGCAGCGGCATCAGCAGCGCTGTGCGGCAGGGGCGCACAATGAAGGAAGAGCTCGGCAACAGTGCGGCGTGAAGCAGCAGCAGCAGACTGCTTCCGAGTGGACGCGTTCTCTAAATCGTCCAGGCGTTTATTGATCTTCTTCAGCACCTGCAAGAGCGTATCTGAGCGGTCAACCGCTGCTTCAGTGAGCGCTGCTGCTGCCGCTGCTGCTGCTGCTGCAGCCGTCGCCCCGCAGTGCTTGGCCCGCGCCTCCGCACGGCGAGCAGCAGCGACAGCAGCTGTGCGCGCAACAGGAATTTCTGTGAAGTAGAAGTGCACTCCCGTCTCCTCTTCCTCCTCTTCTGGACGCCGCTGCGGTGCGGCGTCTTCTCCTGTCGGAGCAGCAGGGTCGGCAGCCCTTCCAGCAGCTTCTGCTTCCTCATGCCGCTGCCTCAGGGGCTGCTCTTCTTCGCCTGACAGCGGCAGCGCAGCAGCAGCGAAGGGAGAGCGAGACAGGGGCTCCAGGCGACGAAGACACTGTGGGGAGATGAAGTCTGTCAGCAGAGCCCACACGCCGCGGAACTGCTGCGGATACACCCCAAGTTTCTTATCAAACTCTAGACGTTTGACCCCACGAACGTAGCGCTGCTCCTCGTCTTCGTCTGTTAGGCGGAGAAACCTTTTGCCGCGTCGGTCCCACTGGCGCACACACACTGCATGTGGCTCCATATAAATGAATTCGGCCTGCTGCAGTCCCCCACGCTTCTCCCGCTCGACCTCCCCAATCGCCTCCTCGACGCGCATTGCGGTGTACATACACTCGAAGCCCCCCTGTTCGTGGGGCACTGGTGCCGCTTCGGCGGAGCTGTCCACCGCAGGGCTGCCAGCCTCAGCGTCGGCAGCAGCACCGTCAGCAGGAAAGGCAGCTGCAGCTGCTGCATCTTCGGCGGCGACGGCCTTCTCAGCTGCAGCTGCGTGTTCTGCAAGTTCGGCAGCAGAAACCTCACTCTTGCTCACACGTGAATAAAGCAAGTGACAGCCTGGCTGAACGCACTTGACTCCACAAAACTGCGGCCCCACACGCCACAAGGCGCAGTCTAAGCCCACTTGCAGCTCTTCATCGTCGTCGTAGGTTGCTGCTGACCCCTTTTTTCGTGTAGGGAGGCCCAGCAACAGCAGCGTGCAGCTACCCAGTTGCTCCGCTGCTGCTTCCGGCGGCAACGTGCGCGGCAGGGGTGTTGCTGCCGCCGAGGCCTGGCGTAGCATAGAGCCCGCAGAGCGTGGTAATTCCTCTGCTGCAGGTTTCATCGCGGCGGAAAGCTTCTTTGTGAACACGTGTTACCCCTGCAAGTTCCCAGCATATACACGTTGCTGAAGTGGTCGGGAACCACGGCCAACACCATCCGCATGTGGACGCGACAGCTCTTTGCAGTACCAATATATACATATATATATATATGTATGTGAACGTGCGCGCGCATGTCAGCAGAATGAGAAGTAGCGCCACCAGCAACAGTGCGAGTCAGACAGTCAGGCGGATAAACGACAGCGCTGGGAAAGCTGCAGCAGGAAGACTGCGGTGCAGAGGAAGAGGCCCGAATGTAGAGAAACACGTACTGTGGAGCCCGGAACTTCTACGAACTTTTGCTGGGAGGCAGATGCAGAGGCCGGTGAGACCGCACACAGAAGAGGCACGGTCACCGAGACGTCGACAGGAACGCACACACACAGACACGTAAGTACCTGCAGCCGCCAGAGGCAAGAGCTATACGCGGTTTATTTTCTTTCCTGTAGTGCGGATTTGTTTATGCGCGTGGCCTATCTATGGCCCGAGGCAGAGAGAGTACACACGTACGCTTTTTTTATATATACGCGTCAACTGCATCTGTGTATCACTGCGAAGGGGACGCTCACCAATGAAGATACCTTCGGGCTGTAGTGGACGAGAACGGCATGCGTAAGGCATATTCGTACCGTTTGTCGTCCACAAGAAACTTGTTCTTGTGCGCACAAAAAACAAGAGAGAACGAGGCACTTGCCATGACATCGAACGTGAGGCATTGGGGGGGGTGCGGCCCGTGCTCGTCCCTCGTTTAACGCCGCCGTGGGCACAAGACAACAGCTGCACTTGCAGCAAGGGCACTAGCAGTGGCAACGGGAGTCGCAGGGACGACACGAAAAGCTGTAGCAGCAGTAGCTGTAGCTAGAGGACCAGCAGAACGAGTAGCAACAGAAGCTGCAATCAGACGAGGGGAAAGTAACGCGCGAGTACGGAGCAGGAGTTGCACCAGAGGGGCTCTAGCAAGACTTCGGCGGCGCTGCAGGACGAATTAAAAGGAAACAATGCACGGTAGCCTAAAATAAGGAAGAACGGAGCACGACTTTGAGATAAGTGTCGTCTGAAGGCTTGTGCTGCTCCAGGATGTGCTGATATTGAGGATACCGTTGCGGGAGGGAAGAGGGACCGCAGCACAGCAAGCACGGCAGCGAAGGATGCGGAAGTGCAGCGGTTCCCAAGACAAGCAGCACACGGAGAGGTAAGGGAAAGCTGCTGCCGATGAATTTCTGGCCTTCGTTGGCTACCTACAACAGTAGCCACACTTCTTTTCCACAAAGACTCTGTGGAATGGGACGTGGAATGTACAAGAAAAGTGCATTCTCACCTACCAGACGTATGTACACGTACTGATGGGCATCTGTACGCATACCTAATACAGAGTGAACGATATATAAGAAGGATGCACGCACAGGCGCGCTGGCCGATCGTATTGTTAAAATCGGGATACGTGTGCGTGTGCGACTGCATGCGCGCGTGGACATGGGAGATCCAGACATGACAAGAGCTGTCGCCGCTAGTGTGTGTTCGTAAGAAGATGACATCAACAATGAAGAAAGACGATGGAGCCCAATGCTGCCGGATTTTTCTGTATCTGGTCGTGCGCTCAGCCACTTCGCATAAGATAAGCAGTTGCTGTTCCTGCAGCTGTCGCCGCTGCTGCACTTGCGCTGTCAGCTGCGGCGATTGAACTCAATTTCTAATGTCCGGCAACCTGTGACGAGCCGCAGAAACAGGTTGGAAAGTACCGAAACGATAAAGAGGAGCAGTGGTTGTAATCTACTAATAAATGCATTCCTGCAGCATCTCGAGGGGGTTGAGATGAAAGTGAAGGCGCCACAGAAAATGCTAGCAGCGGCAGCTGTTGCAGCGGTGTCCTACCCCTCTGCTAGCGGCCTGAAGTACGCCACCCAGCAGCAGCCATGCTGCAACAGAGTAGCTGCAGCCCCCGCCGGAAGGGGACGAGCTGCAACAGAAGCGAAGATCAATGCCACCTGCAGCAGACGAATAGATTCACGTATGATGGCGGCTAGGCACGTAGCAGAGGGAGAGGCAAGGTATACGCATGGGTACTCACTCTCGGGCGTGAGGACGGCGACTCAGCAAGCGATGCCGCACAAAAGGTGTGGAAGTGTGCCACTTTTTCCGAAGCCTCGTTTCCCGGCGACAAGATCGCTTGCAACGTCCCCTCTATGTGCAGTTTGTGGTCAGTGGTGCCAACTAGTTATTGTGGAAGCTTTGAAGAAGTAGGTCTCCAAGGAGAAGTCGCGGACGAAGCACCACCACCAGTTTTGACACGGTCCCTCTCCTGCTGTTCACCATATAAAGTGACCCTGGTATTGAGACTTTACATCTCTGCGCAGAATCGATCTGAGGACAGCATTTAAAGAAATCCACTCCACTTGAGTACCCCTTGTGACGCAAAGAGTGCGTGACGCTCGCTTGGACAATTTGGCATAAAAGATGTGTATATATATCCTCAGTGATACAGATGTTCCTTACAAGGGGAAGGGCAGCCCTTCCTCTTTGTGCGAGCTTCGCAAACCTACCGACAGAAGAACACGTCGCAGGCCGGTGTGTTCATCTGTTTTTTCCGGAAGGAATCTAAAGCAGTGGGCTCACGTGTACTTACACGTGTGCACGGAAGCGATCTGAGCACTGCAATTGAAAACGTCTACGCCAATTGAGTACGTCAAGTATCCCTTGCAACACAAGGAGTGCGCAACGCTCGTTTGGCGATTTAGGCAGGGAAGATATGTAATTGCACTCAGGGTGCTGCCGGTCTTCCACGGCAGGACCCCGACGCTGGCTTCTTTTTGCAAGCCTGCAGGCGTACCGCTCGTGTTGCAGCTGCGAGGTCTATCTCCTCCTTTCTATTTTGCGTCGCGTGGTGGCTGCTGCAGGGATCTGGAGGTACTTCTGATGGTACTCACCGCGTCATGCGTCCTGTTTTACGCCACAGAGGAATGGATCGTGTCTGAAATTCCCTACTCGGGGGCACAAAAGCCCAGATTCGCGTTCCCCCTCGTGGATGTGGCAGTCGCACACACTCTGCTTTGCCTGTCGGCTTGGTCGTCTGAGATGTACGCGACATACCTTTCTATTCCTCCCTACTCTTCCTAGTGTAAGTGGTAGTGTCGCAAGCGCTAGGACTGAGTCCAGCTATTATTGGGGAATTTCTCTCAGCAGAGGCGTCCGCCTATTGACATCATCTTGACGCGTGTCCTTGCGACACAAAGCTGGCTGCTGCCTGCGCTGGAGACTTCTTCTGAAGCTTCAGTCAATTCAGTTTCACCACCAACAAAAAAGGGTAATATTCAACACATGAACAGCACTCACTAGCTCGGTCTTCCGTATACTGTGTATTCGGCCGTTCATTGTTGGGCTTGGAGTGGCTCTACTCTAATGCTAAATGAATGACCTTCTCCTTGCGCTGGATGCTAGGCGTGCCTTGCAGGATGCAAAAGGAGGTTCACCATGTGGATAATACCTTACTACAAAAAATCCAGATTCTGGGCCACTACTCACCTTTCGCTGGTGGGCCCTCCCGACGTAGAGCCCTCATCTGTCATGTCTGCTGCCCATGACGCTGAATCGTCGACAGCACACAAACCGATGTTTCACAGCACCATCTTTGCTTGCTTTTTCCGAGCAGAGTGAACAGGAATGTACGAGTGTAGGGAGTTGATGTCCACGAGGATGCGCAGCAGGTAGCAGACTATCGAGCAGCACAAGCGTCCTCTGCTAAGTACCTTCACTGAGCACAGTGTTCGACACCTTTATTGCTTGAAAACCTAGTGCCTTGGTCCACACCTACAATCTACTGCAACAGCATACAGAGGAAACGCCTTAGCGCAAATGTAATGGAGCTGGGGGTGGGCGGCTGTGCCGGCGGAAACGGGTGCCGCACCAGACAACAACACGACAGCAGCCACATGTACAAGATACGCGAGCTCCGACGCGCCTTCACTTGAAATAAAAAGTGTCCTCTCAGGACTGGACGCTTGCCGTGTGCTGCTAGTATCACGTCTACAGCGGGCAGAGAAAAAGGAGGAACAATGACCGACTAGACCACAAGAGCTCTCGACATTTGCAAGCGCGGTTGCACGGTGGTACAGGAGCTGTTTCTTAGACCGCGCACGGCCAAACGATATGCGTTGTGGCGCTCTTAATCATGCAGGTGGAAGGCTCATAAACATTGACGGTATTCTCTCCGTCCTCTCAGGAAACTGCGACCATGCCAGAAGCAACCCTCGCTGCGACAACTACAGCTGCTGCCGTGACCGGTTCTCTCACGGTGTCTACCGGCCTCTAAAGGCTCACGAGCTGCCGCGGGCAGCACTGTAACACGGCTGCAGCAGGTACTGCAGCTGCACCACCAGCGGAAGTGAGTACCTCGCAGCATAGAATACTAGCCGGCTGCGAGTTAGGTCCCCCGACAGCAGTGCCAGGCGCAGCATCAAGAGCCCAAGCCCTATAGACCCACCAGCACTGCAGTAGCAGCCGTAATAGCAGCCAGCAGCGGGCGTAACAGCAGACACGGCGAGGCCAGTGCGCTTTCGAGCATCCGCACGCGCACTTGTTGCCGCATACCACGTGGAAAGGGCGTGTTTTACTCCCTTCCCCACATACCATGAAATAAGCTTCCTTTTCTGGTTGTGGCGGCTGTCATCGACTGAAGAAGCACAGTAAGTGATGCCTGTGTCTCCTTTTTGAGCGTGTTCAAAGACCCCTTGACCGTTTGCCGTTGTCTTCCCTTCATGGGCAACGTACAGAGTCATCGCCAGTGGGGCTGGTTGATGATCTCCGGGTAGCTGCGTCGGGGCCCTGTTCTTCTCTGTGCGCCACTGCACAACTTCTGCCTTATCACCTCCACCCGCACGAAGGAAGCCGATCTACAGGCACATTCAAAGTACGGTAGATCACGGAACTAAATGCAAGGACACCAGTGTGAAGTATTCTGTTTCGTCATGCGTTTGTGACTGCCTGTTGCACTACGTGAATGCCGGCGGCCGTTCCGCGCCGTACCCTGTGCGTGTATGATACTGTGGCTAGCCGTGCATGCCCCCGCTCCCAGGGAACAGTTCGCCTGCCGTGTGTTCGGCACGGATCGCGTACACGTTCGGCCTCACCTTTGCCAGGCAAAGTATCAGCCCTACATAGTCCCTGGCTGTCTCTCCTTGTACCGATCTGGGGGCGAAGGCCCTGGCATGAGCCGCGACGAACCCTGTGCATGGCAGTATACTGGGAAACAACGAAGATAGCATCGCCAGACTGCTGTGGTGATTCCCATCTGCTCCAAATCGTAACAGCAATCCTGTAGGGGGCAGTGCTTCGTGCCAAAGTACTCGAAATTCCGTTACCTTATGCCTTCGAAGAGATGTGTGTATGTGTCTGTCTACATCTGTCAAACAGTGAAGATTGTGACAGCGGCACACACCGTTCACCGCAGGGATGTCTCCAGAAAGTAGATCTTACTCTTCATCATGTCAGTTTGGGGTAAGGCTTGTTTTCGAGAGAGAGCTTGGCATGGAAGATCCGTATATGACGGCATGTCGCATGTTTGTTATCTGTGCAGCATTTGTCTACTTAGCGCCCCCACAACGAAAGTAGAAGTGTTCCTTGTTCCATCCATTTCCCTACCTTCTCCTCCCTGAAATTCAGTATTCCTTCTCTACGTGGTGTGCTCCGCATGTCTTCGAGAATTCACGTGTACGAGTAAACGAGAATGTGAACCCTCATTACGCGTGCGCAGCGCGCCACCCACGCACATTGCATCTGTGGATGTGTGAGTTTCTCAAAAAATGAATATATACTGGTCCGCGTATACGAACCAGACGGGACTTTTGAAACGTGTGTCTCTGCTGGTTCTGCGCGTGATGTTGTGATACTTTCAGTAGTGGGCCGCAACCAGGTGAAGGCTGCTGCCACTGGTCCAGCGGTGGACGCGTGAGCTTTTCAAAATGACTATATACTGACCCACATGTACGTGCCAGGCGGGACATTTGAAACATGTGTCTCTGCTGGTTCCGCGGGTGATGCCGCCATATTTTCAGTAGCGGACGGCATACATGGCTGCTGCCAGTGGTCCAGCGGGCCGCGTCGCGCTACGGCACACCCGCCAAGAAGCAAGAGGTCTCGTTGCTGCTCCCAATGCAACACTCTGGCCTACACACTTTGTCCATTCCCACCGTCGACGCACAACACTGCCTGCAAGTGTGCACGCCCGTTCTCTAATAGAAGGCACCGTCGCTTGGGGAGAATGTCGAGCAACGCCGACAATTGAAAGAAGGATGCAGGAAGCACGAAGAGCCTTGCACAGTCACACAGGTATCTGCCGGGCAATACGCTTCGGTGCTGCTACCGACGACGCGTCGCGTTCCTCCCACGCGTGCAGGGTTGATACCCCGTTCGACCTCAATATGAAGAACCGCAGAGGATGCAGCGGCAGCAGTGGCAGTCGCCGCCACAATAACCGCAACGACGCCGGTACAGACTCCGTCACCGTACACAAGGATCTCTGCAGAGGGTGTAGCGGGAGCAACTGTCAGGTATGTGCCAGCAGCCTCCACCGGCTCCCCATTGACCCGAGCAGTCACGACTGCAACAGTGTCACAAGCGGCTCCCCAGCAGCAGCGGCGGTGCCTGCTCCTTCAAGGACAAGCACATATGCTAAGTGTACCAACCGTAAGCAGTGGGGGAGAGTAGGACTTGCACGGGTTCCACTTTTTACGAGTGGACATACACATACGCGGGGTGGTCTAGGCAAGGCACTGGAACTGCTCACCTGTGCCGCACGCGGCTTCTCTCTTCCTTTTGCAGGAAACAATATTTGTGGCAGCAGCTGTAGAAATATTGGTTGCACCCTCAACTGTGGCATCAGCTACGACAACCGCTTTCTCAGCAACAACGCGTGCAGTTCTTGCAGCTGCGGTTGGATGTTCGGGAGTGGTAGCAGCAACACCTTCAGGCATGTCGTCTGCAATAACCGCAGCGCGGTCAGCTGTAGTGTTCACCGGTGTCAGGTGAACTGCAGCTGTGGAGCAGCTTGGGGAGCGTCGCGGCCGCGGTTTTTTTCCAACAGTAGCAGCAAAAGCGTCAAACTCGAGTTGCTGAGGCAGCAGTGGCCGCTTATACGGCAAGAGATGGTAAACTTTTTCCGCTCGCAGATGCACGTGAGAAGCGACAGCAGGAGCGGGGTTGAGGCAACTGGAGTGGCAGACGCTGCACTTGGCGGGGCAGCAGGCGATAGAGGAAGCAAGCGGTGGGAGAACAATCAAACGGCAAGCAGCAGCAGGACGGCGTCTACTCCGGCGTTGAATAGCAGAAGCAGCTATGGCGGACAGAGCATCTCCAGCAACGTTCCTGCTACTGAGGACTACAGCAGGGGGATTTACAGTGTGAGAGCTCGCAGCGGGAAAGTGAATATTCTGTGCCTCCCGTGGGAGCGCTTTGTACGAAAGGAAGAGCTTCAGCGTGCCAATTATGTACCCTGCATTGTCGAGAAATACGGCGTCGAACGACGCCTCGCTATACACAGGGAAACGCTTGAAGCACTTGCCTTTGAAGAGGAGCACGGACACCTTTCCTATTGTACGTCTCCTGTTCTTCCGCACCTACGTCTCATGCACTGCGTCTGCGCACCTTTCGACCGATCTACGCGTTGCAGTCCACGATCTTTTTCTGGCCGTAGGCTCACGTCTACGTCTGCGTTTGTAGACTGCGTGTGAGCAGCTTCCTCGGCAGGCGCACCCAGCTTTCTCGAGGAGCAATTTTGTGTAAACGTTCGGCTCTCTTCGTGCAGCTAGAGGAAGCAAACTCTATGCACCTCTCTTCCGCGGCTGCTCACGTTTCTGTCTGTATGTCAAGTACACGAAAGCTGCTCTCGTCTTTACACACCTCTGTCATCGTTTGCACCCCACCACGTCTGTGCTCACATCTTGTATGCTAAAGCGACCGCAACATGACAGCTTATTCCACAGAGACACAAGCGGACGTGGTCCACGAAAAGTTTTTGATCAGACGTTCGTCTTCCGCGTGAATGAATCGCTCGGGGTGCTCTGTCTCTCGCCAGCCACACAACAGAAACAGTCGCCCTCCGCAGGAACTGCTGGCGGATTCTTTCGCGCGTGCGACTCTGGAGCGAGCAGTCTTGAGTGAGCCGCCCCATGCGCTTGCCTGTGTTTCAGTCGTGCCTGCTCTCGCGACGGAACCCCTCGGCGTAGCTTCTGGACGCGAAAAGGTGTAGGTGTGTGAAAGGCTTTCTGGGAAGCAGAGTATGGAGGTTGGCGTCTATGCGGTCTCACGCTGCTTGTGATCGGCTCTCTTTGTTTCCTATGTGCTGAGCTCCTGCAACGTGCAGTAGTTAGTACACATTTTATACCGGTTCGGTGGTGCTCGCCGGTCCCCATCCTGCTCCGTACTCTGTGCTCAGGCTGGTCAACTTAAGCTTCCGGTAGCCGTTTGATAACAGTATAGCTGCGCCATGATGATGCTGCTGGTGTTCTTCCTGGTCGTTCTGTTGCCGATGCGAGGGCAGCCGTTGGACACGGCGCTCCTGTGTTGTTCTCCTTCTGTGTTAGTCTTCCAGGCGCGACTCTTCCGGCTGCACATTGGCAGCTGGATTGAAGAATGTATTCCGACTTACGTGCAAGCAGACCCTGGTCAGTCATTGTCCGAGATGCCGTTCCTATACACGTAGACATACATATTAGTGTATGGATACATAGATATATCCGTGTCTTTAGTGTGTCACGCACACACTGCGCCAATGCATTTTCCACCACGACAGCGGCAGCACGCGCAAAGCAGACCTTCGTTGCATGCAGACGCAGAGTGATCCCTGTGCAAGCTACTCCTTAAAACCGATCTTGATAAATGTATCAGTGCTGATCTTCCGGTCATCTGTTTCGTTGTCCATTTCAGCCCAAGCGTTTGCATACTCCACTCTCTGACAGTCTTTACCTGATTCTGCCCCTCCTGTGCGTATTATAGTGCTGCTACGCCATCTGGTTCACGTGCAGCTCGTGATGCTCCACAATAGGCGCTTCTCCTCTATGCGTTTTCCACGCCGCTGCTGTTGAGCTGTGTTGATCCTTGCGGCGGTGCTGTCACTGCTAAGGATCTGTTGCTTGTGGGGAGAATATATTGATGATGGTGTGTCCACCTGCTCAGGTCATCTGTGGACCTAATGGTCCTTTATTCTAATACGTGGCTTACGCGTGTAGTTTGGTCCTCTTGCAATCAAGATCCCGGCTACAAGGTTGAATCCTTCACTGAGAGCTCCTTGTCAAACGGCGCCGCTTGTAAAGTTGAGACGCGTTGCACTTGGGCACCGATGCTGTTTTCTAATTCAGTCTCACTGCGGTTGCGAGCCTCCCCAGACCTTGGACAGGTTCTTGAACTACTGGAGTGGAATCCTTCCAGTTTTACGTGCATTTTTTGTGGCCTTTGGTGAATTGAACCGCCACCTTTCGAGAAGACGTAGGAGAAATGTGCACGCCTGTTGCTGCTTTGCAGTTGCGCGGAGGCTTTACTTCGTGAAATTTGACCGACACGTCCCCGGCACGATCTCTGAAGTAGATGTACCTACTGCGTTGGTGGGGCTCCTGGCGTGTCCGGCGTACCAGAAAGGTATCAACTCTCGGGCCACGAGCGAACATAGAAATATACAGAGGCGGAGAAAAGGGGCATACTAACGCATACGAGCTGGAGACACCTTGACCACCGCTCCCTGCTTTCTTCTTGATTCACGTGTGTGTGATGCTCAGAATAGCTGCGCTAAACACGTAGAGGGCAAAAGTAGTAACGTCCCAGTATACTACAGTGCATTGATGTGCAAAAAGAAGCACAGGCGAATCTCTCGATCCGTTGCAGTCGGCGTGGAGCACACTGAGATAAAAAAACAGGTACACACGTCTAACACACGTGCGTATATGGAATAGGAGCGTGTGTGTCCATCGTGGAAACGCGCACGCCGAGTAGACGAGCACGTGTTTGATGAATGTGTCGTTTTTGACTTCATTGCAAATGTGAATAGTAGTGGGAGTCCTTAGCAGAGAAAAGGACGCGCACGGCCATATGCATACAGCGATGTAGGGCTGAGGACACCATACTGTCCACTGGAGAAGCAGGACGATATTAGCACGGCTTTGCATCCTAGTCGGCCGATACGATACGTTTACCACGAGGCGCAGGGTGTCAGCCGCTTCTCGTGCCGAAATTAGATCGAGGCGCACAACAATGGCCACGGCTCCAACATTCATGCACACACTGTAAGCAAACCTTGGACCGAGGAAGCTCGCGTTTCCTGCGGTGTTCTCGTTGATGAGACGAGACGCTACTGTTTCATGTGCTTCCGTCCTCGTGTCTCCGTCTCTGCGCAGGCTGCCACGTGGATCTGGTGATGCCGACAATTCGGTGCCAGTGCGTCGGAGCCGACCTGCCTCCGCCGATTTTTGTAGATATTTCTCGTCTACGCTTCAGACCACCTTACAGCGCCGTTACCGTTGCGGATCTGCAGGTGCGGCCTGTCTTGATAATTCATTGCCTAGAAGGACTTGAAAGTCGCCTTTGAACGGCGCACTCTCAAAGATAAATGTGACCACTGGTCTGGTGAGCCTATCCCTGCAGACGGGACGGCTTGCAAATGAGTGCGTGGGCCCGGCGAACCTTTCCCTCGTCTAATTTCTCAATTCGAATCCTACCTGTGAATATTTGACGTGTGGGTGAACAATCGCAGGGTGTACTGCCGCGTGATGGAACAGTAAGGTTTCACCCTGCTTACGGCGACCTACAGAGGCAAGAGGTTGTGTGGGCCTACGAAGTGGGAACGGTAAATACTTTGCAGAAATCCCTGGATACACGCAGTCCGACGCACACTGGCGCGCGTGCGCGTAGGCGTGACGCTTCAAAAACACTCTATGCCTTCATTACCGAGGCGACTGCAGACATTCCTGCAGCCCGCTGCCATTTAGCGCTATTCAGGAGTACGTAGATGTGTGCAAGGGCTGGCTGCAAACGCAGATCTCATGAGCGTCGCGTATGGACAGGAGATCGCGTTACTATTTCTGACCAACTGAATGCGCCGACGTGCATTAGTTCCGTAGAGTGCAGGCTTAACGGAAGCACGGGCACAAGAGAGGGCCACTGTCAAAACGATAGTATGGGAAGATTATATCGATGGCAGCGTGTGCTACGTGTATAGAGAGAAATCAATAACTCCGCACTTCCATCGGGTGGCGTATTAAAGTTTTTTTCTAAGCTTTGCTTCATGAGTGTATCACGTAGCGTAGGTGCACAGTTGCACCTTTCTGTGTAGCATGTGTCGGGCCAACATGCGTGCGTGTGCGTTATGCTGCTGCAGTTGCCGGAGGCACCTCTGCCTGACGAATTTGTCGACCCGAACTTCATCAACCGGAAGGGCCAGAGGATGGACGTAATGTTTCACAGACAGTTTCCTAACTGATGAGTATCAACAGAAAAACGTGGTCTATACAGGTTACTGCCAGTTTATTGCGACCCCGTTAACTCGGAGGCAGTGTCGTTCCACCAGCAGTCGACCACACAAGAACCCTCAAGCCGTACAGGAGACAGTGAGACAAGTGTCACGTGTGGCACACACGCGGAAAAGGAGATTTCGTTGCCCTACTAGTTATGCTGCCATCGGAAAAAAAATTCAGTTTCACTTTCAAGACGGAGAGGTCACCGTGGCGGTTGCACGAAATGCTGGCATTCAAGGTAATACCTTATTCACCTGGGCGCTCCAGCCGCACGCGCAATGCAAAAAGAGGTGAGCAAAACGCGACAGAGTTTCTGTCCCATACATGTGCGGCCTAGGATGGCTGGACATTTTCGTCACACCATTTCACCCATTCGACTTTGAACAGGTGTTATTGCAAAGGGTATACGGAAGCAGCTGCACCCGCGGTACCTTGTTGTGACAATAGGGTGAAGCGGTAACCTGCGATGGCGACACTGCCTTCAGATGCATTCCGACTTCCGCAGGAGTGAAATTTATTTGTTATTGCACTGCAGCTTTCAGTGTAGGTGCTTGCGAAAAGGTGGCAGAGCGCACTGGAGAAGGATCTGCCTCTCTACAGTTGCATCCACTGCGGAGGGGGTGCGGTTGGTGGCATCGAAGGCTGGGCAAGTCGCCTTCCCTGTGAACTCGAGACCAGTTGACTTCCACAACTTGATATCCATGCGGAAGTAACGCAGTACATAACTGCGATATTGCCTGTGTAAGCTGGTGCGCTTGTGGGGCGTCAGAGCTCGATAGTCACGATGAAAGTGACACTGGGGGAGGTAGGAAAAGGAACGACTAACATACTGATCCGTTCGCACACGTTCACAGCAGCTGGCTTCCAGTGCTCTTACCGGACGCGGCAGGTTCGAGCGGTAAGGCTGAAACATGAGAGAAGTCTGTGCAATTGCATCTGTTTTGGTTGTCCCAAACTCACGCGCCGCACGCTGCGTATAACATTGTGCGAGTATGTATGTCGGTTTGCGTGTGACCGAGGCAACAACCAAGCACAGCGTCGGACGCTTTCGCCGACGAGCTTTTGAGACCTGATTTTAATTCAGAACACACGCTCTCTGCACTGCTGTCAGAAGCGGCCGCTAAGGACCATCCGTTGCTGTCAGATGCTGAAGAAGAATCTCTGCGATACCTTACCAGCGTGACTTGGTTGCTCGTGCTGCACTTCACTGGCATTTGTTCCTTTTACTTCATTAACTCGCCGCGCTTCCCCGTATGACATGACGGAAACCTCGCTTCTACTGAGCAAAAACGGTCTGACCCGCTGTCGGAAGCTGCCAGGGAGAAACCATTCGCCACCGCCGAGCGCCGAAGGACACTCTGGGGATGCTTTGCATCACCAGGCATCGATGGAAGGAGTCCCCATACTAGTTTGCACAACAGCTTGAACTCGAATTCGAGATTGCTCCCCACAGTTTGCCGGCGATACATGAAAGAAATCTTGCTGCATACAGTTGACGGTTGTGGACAATGTGAGTATCTCTTGTCAGTAAAACACGGTGATTGCGAGTATACCTCATCGAAGCTTTCCCCGATTAACCTGTAATTGATCTTCACGAGTTCACTACATGCAACACAGCGCGAATACCTGCTCGCATATAGTTTGCACCGTGACACGAACAGCGTGCATCGATTGCGGAGCCGCACGCGTGTGTAGGGGACAGGAAGCAGGGAGGGGGGGTCCATACATCCAGCACATGAATAGCTGCACCGAGACATATACACAGCCCTGCTTTTTAACATCCCGTCCACCTGTGATGCATACCATCCATCGAGTCCGTGCCACAAGCGTGCACATTGAAGAAGAAAACGCGGCCAGCCACTATGGCGGGTACACCGTGCCTGTGTGGTCGCGCACCTTCGTGGACGACATTCGTCTAAGATACTCTCATAATATAGTGGCCACAACCTGGTCGCCCTGTCAGCACCAGAAAAAGGCTCGTAAGTGCGTGTCTTTCTGCGGCACGGCATCCACGGACGGTATCATCACGTGGCTCGCTGATGGCGTTTGAAGTGTGATTTCTACTAGTGTTTGACTATTTAAATATAGTCGCTGTGTCTTAGTGTCGCTCTCGAAGACTACCTCACTTGTGGGTGCTGACTGATTCCGCCCACTTCTACAGTGATTGCTTGCTCTTACAGTACGAGCCGCTTCCTCTGTGAACGGTGTACCTGACCACACACGTACGCGGCATGCGTCTTGTTGCTCTCAGTCGTCGAAGTCGTCATAAACCATTCTATTTTACATGTTCTGCAAGTCACAGAGAAGCTCCAGCCGCATCCTTAATCCGCAGCAGCACTATTTGTCCGGACAAACGCACTCCCCCGTACGTACGGTTCGGTGTGATTCGCAACGGTTATGTGGTGACAACCACCAGCCGCCCAGAGATACGGTTCTCCTCATACATCGTACTTTACTTTCATTACCAGATTATTCAGCAGTCCTCGCTGTATTTCTACTTTTAATTCAATCCGCCCGACCTGTCATGTGCGCCACACTACGGTGGGGCATGCATCACATTCTCAACCACTGTAGCACCTGAGAGTGGCTTCGCATGCCCTGTCTATGTGTCGAACAGTATATCTACGTGCTTACACATACGCTCGTGCGACTGGCATAAAAGGCATGCGACGGCAGGATCACGCCTCTGCCAGTTCTCTACGATGCTGAGAATGTGTGCATGCTGCGTGTAAAAATCAACTAAGCCTCATACGGAGGAGGCCACTTGCTAAACACCCTCGCGAAGAGGGGTTTGCCATAGACGATAGAGCTAAAGATCTCCTGCATCATCAACCCTATCGCTGTAATCATGATGGTCAGAATGGAAGCAGTCGACTAGTTGGTGGTTTCTTCCGAAACTGCCTCGATATTGCAGAAGGCTCGGAATAGGGGAGCCGTACAGTCGCCGTGGTCTCCCCGGCGAATCAATGCAACGCCCCTTCGTATTCCTGCATGTCTCTCAGGCACATGACGCCTCCCCGTCTTCTTGTGAAATGCTAGCCACTGCGGGAGCAATGAAACCAAGCTTCCAAACATTTGGTGAATCTTCTTCTCGAACGTTTCGGCACCAGGCGCGCGCCGACTGCTTTTGCGCGCGGACGGTCCCGATCTCAGTATACTTTTACAACTTTCTTCTCACTGTCCCGTGTACTCAACTCCTGTGGGGTGAAGACCACGTGCGAGGCACCAGCAATATTATATGTGATTTTGAGACACAGAACGAGCAGCTGCAGTTACCGAAGTGTGCAATTGGAGAGGGGCAACATCGCCTGTAAACGGAGAGAATGTCTCGCATCACGTGAAGAAGGATGATACATCATGATGACTTCACCCTACTATCCTTCTCGTACCGATACGTGAAGTCAGAGTGTCGGCCACAAGGAAGCCAAAACCTAGAAGAGACGTCGCTGCACGCACGGCACGAAACAGCGTATTATCCACAGATGTCACCGTGTTGCTTCCTAAAAGCGCGCCGTCACATTCTGCCAACTTAGCGGGGACTTTTAAAAAAAAAAGCCAAAAACAGCTACCAGTACAAGCTGAACCAGACGAACGTGTTCGCAGCCCACAAGTTGTAGCAGTTTTCCGGGCCGTACTCCTGCTTGCTGATCACACGTGATTAAGAAATGCGCAGTCTGGTCCTTCACAACGGTGTGGGGTCCAACGCGTCTATTGCGCCAGCAGGGACGGTAACAGACGCCAGGTACAGTTCAGCGTGGCAAGGAGCTGTTGACTCCTGAAGACGGTAAGCGCAGCCAGCAGCGTCGCATCCACTTACAACCTTGCGGCACGCAATGACGCTGTGCACCTGTCCTGAGCTCTGTGCTCGTACTTTTGCGCTAACGAACGATATGCTCGAAGCAGACTACGGCTGGTGCTCCTCTCCTTGCGCTTGAGTGGCGCAGCTATTAACTGCGTGCGCGGCCAAACGATGCTGAATTTTTAAAGCGGTGACAGTGTAAACATTGCCGTGCTGTAATTTCGTGGCCAGCATGAAATATGGTCTAGAAACTTTGGAGCTTCTGACCAGTTCCCCTCTCAAAGTCTATTCGTATCGACGTAGCGCCTTCAGCGCTAGAGTCAGCTTGTGCCGATTTGGTAAATTACGCTAGATTACACTGGTACTGAGGGCACCTCCCTGCGCTGTCACTACTGGAAGTGTGTAGAAGGTGGTCGCTACTCTGAAACTCTCCAACAGACCATCAGAAGAGCTCAGCCACAGCTGGTGTGCGTGTGCTGGTAGGCGAGTCCATGCCGTGCGTCTGCACGTGTTATCCAGTGTAAAGCCCTAGAGGATGAAGACCCCGTACTACCGCTGCAGTCACCTACACAGGCGTGAGGCGCAGTAAAGCGGACCAGGTGATCCATGTGTGGGGATGGCAGCAGATGTACACAAAATACGGAGTGAGGGCGCGCCAGCAAATATTTCGCCTTTCCACGGAAGAGAATACTCTTGCGACAAACCTCCGCCGTATATTGGTGTACGAGTGATTCGTCGGAAGGAGAGCGCGGAATGTCGAAAGAAGGCTTCATGAAAAAGTGCGCCCCTTCTGGGCTTTCTCGAAGTACATGCGTTCGTCTTGCAGCGGAACGATTTAGATGTCACTGAACCGGGCCTGCCGTCGACGGACACCGATTCCAGGTGCTTGACGTGTGTCTAATGTTCCCACACGATACTGTTGCAAGATTTGTTACTGCGCCTGAAGCTGCTTAAAACTCAAATGTGACTGAGCACTCGGAGGTATGTGCGTCACGATTACACATGGGTGCAAGTTGTCCGCAGGTATGACCTGTCGTTCGCGGAGGGAGGCTGTTCTGCATGGCACTCCCACCCAGCTCCCCTCTAGATCACTCACGCAGCCCCGCAAAGAAGGTGGAACTCCGTTTTAAAAAGTGGAACCGCGCTCGGCACAAGTGTGTCAACATACTGCAAGCCCGATAGCTTTACGGAAGGTCACACGCTCTCGCGCATCCGCCTCATGAAGGATCGTCCTCTTAGATTGCTTTGTACACGTATGTATATATATACATGTATATACACAGATACACGTATACGTAAGAACGGACCAGAACCGCATTCCACCACTGGCGCTCTAACTTTTGCTGCGAAATGTCGGCCACTGCAACAGACCTGGCCGAGCGCAGTCTCGGCAGGCGATCTGCCCGACAGCAGCATGTAGTGTACCCGAAGTGCGGTCTACTGCTACGTTTTACCGGAGTACAAGTATTGAACTGCGTGAGCTAACTCCGAAGTGGCCATATTGACCACGAGTCTGCGCGAACACTTCACCAGTCGTCTGCGTCGCCAGTACATCTGACAGTGTTAGAGTCGAAACGCGTGAGCTAACGGCTACCACGCCTCTGCGTCAACACTTCACCAGTGGTCTACGTCGCCAGTATGTCTGCCATCAGGGCGAGTCCCCTGCTGAGAATACTCGTTGTTTTGGCTGCACCTTCACACTAAGAATTCCAACGTAAATTGTCCCACCTTACTGCTTTGCAAACCATCGGGCAGTCGCGGCGGAGCGATCCCGATTCGTTAAAGGCGCCTACCGAGATATGCCAGTCGAGAGAAGTGTGCGACCCTGAAGCCACGCAGTAGACTTTTTGCAACTCACGACTGAAATCGTCTGTCGTCAGGCTCTACAGGTCGGCTACAGACGTGCACCTAGGGTTCTTGTTACGCCGACCGCCGGCATTTGTAGCCCTGTCACTGTCATTCTGTTCATTGCAAAGCGTCGCAACAAAGGATGCAATCGCACACAATGTTTATCCTGTACACCGGTAAGACCACTGGCTAATTCAATTCACGTTCTTCCAGGCGTCCCCTGCTGGGAGTCCTCCGCCTTTAGCTCCGGCCTTTGCTCTGGATGCCACGTTGCTAGTGAGCTACTTCGTTCACGTACGGCTGCCCAAACGGCGCACATCTGTGACCTTATTTTCAGCTGAGTACGTGACACAAATTAGACGCGTACGAGAATGCGGGAGGTTTACCGTAGGGGTACAAGCCCCTGAGCCGTCGGTGTCTGGTCTGCCTTTACCGCACTCTCCCACAACACTCAGCGTGGTTGTTCGTGGGCTCCAGCGGAACACCTGCGACAAAGTGCGTCAGAACCCGCCAGTACGTCGCCTTTCCGACATATACTGCTTATGAAGTGGAATTCACTTAGGACTACACTTTCAGGTACTCCACACTGCCGAGATGTCCGCTAGCTGCACATGTGTTCCCCAGTATGTACATTACTGTTAACAGCAGAAATCTCCTCCTCCATCAGAACACCCCGTACACTCGTCTGCACATTGACAACGTCGATCTCGGGCTTCATTCTGTCAACCGCAGGACCCTATTCGTCAACCGAAACTCCCCGTACACTCGTCTGCACATTAAAAATGTCCACCTTGGGCAGACACATCAAAAAGAGACCCAGACCGTGCTGGAATGGTCCTGACTGTCATAGTCAAAATTGCGACCAAGGACCTCGTTTGGGCACACACATGCGTGTCTCTGCCGTACATGGCCCGCACGCCCCATGGTCTCTTCAAAGGAACGACACGGCATACAAGCCTGACGCAAAACAGCATCCCCTCCTGCGACCGGCACAGTCACCATACGAAGGACCGCTACGCACGCTCCTCACTTAAACCACAGACCTCCCTGATGCACACAATGTGCAAAACATTTTCCACTCGCTCGCAAGTACGTAGCTCTGAAAAGCAGCAAAATCCGCAAACACGGTCCTTGCTGGTGTGAGGCGAAACTGTTGACGGGCATGCATCCCGACTCTACGTAATATTCCATGACCCGGCGATTTAAGCTCGTGCTCACCCTCGTCTGATGAACAACCCTGCATAGTGTGTGCAATAACGAGTGCTCAATCTGACAAATCCAGGTACCTACTTACTTCTGTGCACTCACATGAAACTCCTGCTTTGGAGCACTCATAATGCCCAGGTTTCCTCGCGCCAACCGTGGGGGTCATGCGCATACACGGTAAGCTGTTCGGTGTGTCTAGGATAGCAAACGAGCAGCTGGACGCCAACGCTGTGTCATCTGCAGAGTTGTCTGGCGGGGCTTACAGGCCGGTTATCCTACGCGAGCGAACAAGAATATGGAACGTTGTCCGTCAGGTAAGTACTATCGTATGCGCTAAGTCGTTTGCCATCTGGTTGCCCCTCCCTCAAAATCACACTTCAAAACAAACATTACAAACCTGATCCTGAGTAACAAGAGAGCATCCACGGCATCCTCCTGTTGACCTGGTGCGACCGAAAAATGTCCGTTAACCGACACAGGCCCAGCCCTTTCTAAGGAACTGGAAAAAACAGCCCTCTGGTGTAACATACACATACGTAATCAAAGAGTGATGATTTACGTCAGATTCCGAATCCACGTTTCACGTGTGCTTCCGTACTACGCACCGCCGTTGGCAACCAACGCTGAGTACTGGATCATACGCCCAAAACCAGAGTCGCACCCGTGACTAACATGCTGCACAGTACGTTTGGTGTGACAGGCTGGCCCTCGAAATACGGGCTCTGGCTCTTCCCTGATTTCTACCTGACTAAAAGAGGAGACCGGTTAGCGGGTTCCTCGAGTAGACGTGAACTACAACAGCGTGGAAAGATATGTCTGCAGAAGGATTATTACAACTGTTAGCAACATAACAGTAAGAAAGATCTGTAGGTACGTGCGGGTGATCGCTGATACACGGGGATTGTGAAAGTCCTGGGCTGTCACAAGCTTATCGGGAATCGGGGGTGGTGGTCTCAGACTCATACGACGGGGGGGCGGGTTTCGCCGCGGCAGTGCATTCATGCTTGCAAGTTTCTGCGCCACAGCGATCTGTCTTCGTAAACGCGAGCGCTGGCGGTCCACATGTGTGATCGCTTCGTCTAGAGCTTGTAACGCTTCAAGGAACGTAGCGCTGTCAAACTGCAGTGCCCCTTGCGTTTGACTGTCTTCAGGAGATCCCTCTGACGGTGGATCTAGCTCTTCGAAACCCCCTGCAAGCTCGTCATCGGCGCTGCCTCCTGTCTCCGGCTTGGTCTGGACAGACGGCGTGATACGCGGACTTGTCCACATGAGCTCCCCCCGGTTTCCGCCTCCATGAATCCCAGTACTGTCGTCTCTCGGGCCGCTTATGTGTTCAACGGATTCGACGCACATACAGTGATACAGTGCGGCAACGAGGACCACTTGCAATGTCGGAAATGGAAGTGACTGACGTCCACACCGGGTCCCAGTCCCAGTCCTCCTCTGAGGAGTCTGGCTAAATGAGGGGCGATCTGAACATGTGGGATATCTTCCTCTTGAACTTTTCAGTGCACCGCGTTCGCCGACCGCTCGACGGGGCACCGGCGCCTTGACATGGAACATCACCAATGGCACATTTGTCGTCATTCGGAGTTCAAGCAGTGGTCTCATACGTGGTGGCGGTTTGTGAGACTGTGCCGAACGGGCAGATGAAGCCCTGGCGTCCACTGACATTTTCACGGACCAACTTCCAGGGGCCACAGCCGTTTCCGCCGGCTCGCGGAGTTGTGCGAACCCCACGGCGTTCAATTATCGAGGAGCCCCGATGACGACGACTGCCAAAGCGACCGACCACCTTCATTCCCAGCGACCCGCTGGGTGCTTGGGATCACAACGTCTTCACAAAATTCGTGGTCTCTGACAACTCGACGGCTCCAGCAGTCCGCGACACAGGGAAAACACGGACACATACGGCTGTGGGTAACTCGCGCACTTAGATGTAAATGCGTGATTTACCACAGCTTGTGACACCACCAGCAGGTGCCAACGAATGTTGCTGTCTTCGCTAGCTGACGAGACGCCTACAACCCCCCACAGCGATACGTCGTCGACCTGCGGGCAGCTGCGCATGCGCGGCAGACTGCAGACGCGACGCAAGGCCGCGCCGGTGCCGCTAGCTCTCGTGAGAATCCGACGAACTTGAATCGTGAGAACGCCCCGCTGACGACTATCAAATTAGGAAAACAGTTGAACCGTTGCACTGCGGTTGTACGAACCGTAACACCGTATGCTCATCCCTTTGAAAAGTGCTTGACACGCGGTGGGCGCGTTGAACATATTGCTTGCCTTCCTGCTGTTGTCACACTTCCCGGCTCAAGGCTACAGGATGCTCCATCCGTGGCTCATGGAAGCAGTGCTGCGCGAGCGTCGGTGCGTCAGCGAAACTTCCCTTCCGAAGCCAACGTCGAAAACGAGCCGAACCGTAGCAGTTGGCTTGTGGGAGCCGTAATAGTTGAAGACCGTAGAAAATACAATGGCGTACGCTCACTGCTTTCGAGAGGACGCGGTTTTTTGGTGGATTTCCCAACAGTTCACCCTTGATGAACACTTCGAACCCGCCGATGATGGTTGAGTTGGCGTGGCGTTGTCACACTTCCCGCTACACTTCTATATGCGCTCGCTTTACCACGCTCATAAAATTGTACCGCGGACCCGGTGATAGCTACCTCGACCACAGGAGGTCAATGAGCTGCTGACACACCGGATCACATCGGATACGTCGGAACGAAACGTCACCAGCCTGTCCAGCGGGCAGTGCCCTCATCAAAGTCCGGCCGTGGAAAAGTCCTCTCGTCAGATGCTGTCCGGCGAGAAGTAGTATTGACAAACCTTTTCTGCATCCTTATGTATGCATACTTACGTAGCGGTGATCCACATTGCAGGGATCCCGATCTTACGCAGAACTGTTGGACGTGTATCAATCATAATTCAGCAGTGAGGAATTCATGTCGGAAATGTCAGGGAGGACTGGACGTCGATGTACGCCGAACGCCTCCAGGGCTTCCTGTGTCCTGCTGCGTTGCTGAATAACTTCAACTCACAGCGACGTCCGCGTTTCTGCTTCCGTACAGCGCAAAGCTTTACGCGATGGCTCACGCGCGGTTACGTCGAGGTATGACAGCACCAGCTAACTGCGATGCGTGTGAATACCGCACACTTCACTGCTGTAGGATCCACGACGCATCCTTCGTACGCGCCGGTAACTGACAACAAAGTCGGTGGGAGTGACAGACCATACACGCAGGCGCGGGGGATACGTGTGCGCACAAGAGTATCCAAAGACATGATAAATCGCTCGCGTGTGGAGGCAGCCCCACCTGACGACTGATTCTGTCGCCTCTCTGAATTATGCACGTACACTCGCTATAGAGTTACAGCCGCGGTGCACGGAAGGCACACGCACACTCTCCAGTGATGGGGAAGAAACTGGAGACCGGCCAGCGTTGCAGAGCAGACGAGTAACGCAGTCACCCTTTAGCAACACCGGCCGCGTCTTCAAACCGCACCGTGCATGCATAGGACACATGTATGATGGTGGATTAGGGGAATGGCCCCCGCCTCTGAAACTGATTCCTTGGCGCGTTCCTCCGTGTTGCGGGATGGCCCTACCTGGGACTTAATATTTTGGCTCCCTGCAGCTTCGACGAACGTCCTTGGAAAAAAGCACAGTGTGCCTGTCCACGTGAGCTCTACAGCCACGTTTAATCCCTGGACGACACATTTATATGAGCCAGTTGTGTGCCGCGAAGTCGATGCAAGCGCCCCCCCTTTCCCGCGTCGCAGGTAAGTCTTCCACACACAGACGCACCCTCCCGTAGTATGATTCGTATGGAATGCAGTTTCGCAGTACATTTACGTCGTATAGTATTCCGCCGCACTATCTAACAAAACCACCGCTCACCCACGGCCAAGTGGCGAGGCCTCGTAAGGGGTCGATGTGGACCGGCTCTTACACGGACAACACGGAACAAAGTGAATCTGAGACCACGTTTAAGTGGACGTCACCAGCGGTCACTCTCTGCGTTGCGGCCCAGCGGGTCGTCTCCGCTACCTCCCTTTGCAGATCCACTTGCATCTTCAGCAAGTCCACGCTATTCTGCTCCGGGCGAAGCATGGCGTCAATCGACGCAATTCCAGACCATGCTTGTTGTCCGCCGCATATCCCACTGTCCCGTGTGCAAACGAAGCTCGCTGACACAAATCGGACTTCCCCACTCGTCGTCGCCAAGGCCCCCGGCCTTCCCATCTATTTTTCGCGCTGCCTGATGCCAACTTGATGTCGCTGGGCTGCAGTTGTGAAGCCGGGCTTTTATAATAGACTTCTGTCGCTCCACGGAAGGCTGCGGGGGCGCACACACGCAATGGAAGTGTTGATATTTTGAGTAGGCACGCTAAAACGTCTGAACGCACGTCAAACCGTGGCAGTTCTCCGCCCGCAGCACACACCTCGGAAACCATGGTGTTCGCCGCTATCCTCTCAGCAGCCTCCCGGAGCGATGATGTGGGTTGGTCGTGGATCCCCACAGAACGCGTGGAACAAAGAGCACCAAAAGCTGCCTACACACCACAATGGTTGTACTTTCCCATCTGAAGCCGGGTTGTGTTCAGCTTACCGGATGCACGCCTCACCTATCAGAGAGACGTTCGTCGGCTGCTCGAGTATTCCCCCATGTCCACGTCACTGTCAAACATAGGATCATTCCCGTCAACCAGAGCTCCCATCTGGGAATTTGCCAGTCCGTCAACAACGTCCGTCTCCAGATTCCCTACACGACATACCAAACATTCGGTCATTCAACACCAGATACGCTTGTAGCGACAAGAGACGTTCACACCACCTGTACGCAGCGCTACGGGACGACGTCACACGTCGCACATTCGACCGCACGCCTGCGGAGACCACATCAGCTCAGCGCTCCATCCCTGGTCTAAATTCATTACTCTGCTGCGATGAGGGTGCGCTTTTGTGGCCAAGGGCCTCTACCAGGGTACACACACGCACAGGTCTACCACGGATGCCAGTAACGTGCAGTCATGTAAGAATACGTGGTGGCAAACCGATTCAAGCCCACCTAGGACCGATGCAGCGATCGCTGATAACAAATGCGTTATGGTTTTTTTTGGAAAGAGTTATACTCTGCACTCGCAGTTGCTTCACTTCTCCTAACTGTTCGCTACTTAAACCAGCTACAGATGGTTCGCGGCTGCATTTATGCTCCCAACGGACTACGTCGGAGGCAGCTGAGGTCTTTTTGAGTTGGAGGGGTAGGCAGCTGTCCGTGGCCGGGAATCGAGGTAGAATACGCACCCCAATTGTATTTTCCGCTCCCTTCTTTGCGTTCACCCTGCGCTCTTGCTTTGGAGCCCGCATGGTGCTCGGCCTTCTTCACGCGAATAGTGTGCGTCATGTCGGCGTACAGCTTATCTGTCCTGTACGTGCGCGAGAGCACAACAATTGATTGGTGTGGGACTTCCGCAATCGTGTCAGCTGCCGGCGTGGCGCCGACCTATGCTGCACAGGCGCGCAAGATGTTTCGCGGAAAAAATGTTCGCTGTTACAAAGTTATTCCGGCGAATATGTTTCCGTGTCAACGCGTGCTCCATGCCATATCCGGCACTGTTGAATGCGCTGGAAAGAAGGTAACTGTTTAGCAAGATTCCACACGGCCTGCAGCTCACCACGTGAACCGCGGAGCATGACGCCCCTTCAACAATGAGAAAAAGGGAGACAGGAGGGGCTCTACGTGTTGAAGTACCGCATACGCACTTGAATTACCTATGTCGCTAAAACAGTGATAAAAATTTTCAACTGAAGTTCACGTTGTGTAGGTAGTCCCGGGCAGAATGGCAATGAAGTGGAGAGTTCGCGCACCCTCGCACACAACTGAGCTGGCCGTTTCTCCAGTAGACGCTCGCTACCTGTGAATACGCAAGGATGCCTGGTGTGAGATCTTCCTTTTGCGCCCACAACTGTTCTTTGTACAGCTCGCGAAATGTTTCACGTGTTTGCCTACTCATTGTGTGTCGCTTCGCCCTCCTCCTGTAACACGGCGTGCACCAGCCCCGCTGTACGATGAGACGCACACGGCCTCGACCGGCTGTCCACACATACGGGTGCACAGAAAGCAATGCTGCTTTGATCTACCTGCCGGATATCAGACACGCAACGAGAATCGGTGCACAGCGCGTATCTCACACGATCATGTACCCAAGAGAAGCTATCTACGGGGTCTCTGGCTCTTCTTAGGCATTCCGTGACGCATTCGGTAACTGTAAAAGTTTAGTGCCCGGAGATTACAAGCGCGGCAGAAGCGAAGAGGTCGAGGAACGAGGCACACCATTGCTACGGGCGGCCGGTACGCATAACAGAAATCACTAAATCCCACAAGTGAACACGTGTACGCAGACTTCACGTTGTACCCTTGTAGGTGTTTTCCAGCGTCACAATTTATGTTGGGATATTCACAAAATGCAAAGCAGCTAGCGAGCTGCCGCCGCGCCGCGGCCCTCTGCCGTGCGCGACGGTTATCGTCAGTACGTGTGCGCGCTCCTGCCCCATGTAGGAAAGTCTGCAACACGGAATAGCTCGATTACGTGTGTTTCCACGTTGTATGCTAGCATGTATCGTACGAGGGCCTAGTATTGAAAGGAAATGCGGCCCGTTTCTGCTTAGCGTTGTCCTCTCGATCCCCTCCACAAAACTGGCAGAACTATCTATTTACATCTATGCGCTGCAGGCAGCCCGATTTTCAACTCCTTTGATTCAAGCTTTCGTTGTCAGGCTGGCAGCACAGGAGATGGGAATCGGATCCAGGACGCTGCACAGTCTGGGCTCGTTAGGTGCCGCGGGCGTTTATGGTGACCCCTCACAATTCGCCGTTAAAATATCATGAAGAAGAGTACTTCTTCGCTTCTGTGTTGTTACGCGCATTTGCGCTCGAGCAGAAGGTGAGATAGTAAGTTGGAAACGGCGGCGGCGGGTTGTTGGTTCTGCTCCATGTGTATACGGATGTGCATGCAACCCAACACCCCAAGGACGAAGTTGTTGAGGCCCCACGGCAAATGCATCAAATCGTTGTATTTGTTCTCTAGAAAGACCGATTTTCCTCATCTGCAAAGCCAAGCCGGATTCTCTCTCGGCCTATCAGAATCACAGAAGGTGTCTGGTTCTGTGGTGGCACAGCAACCTGAGAGACGCCTTGCCGCAGCAGGCCGGGCGATAGCACTAAATAATGAGCGAGTCCAAACTGTCGAGTGCACATAACGCTATCTTTGACCGAACATGCTCGACCTGATCACAGCTGCCCCAGCCGTCAAGAAGTGCATCAGCTGCTCAGCTAGTAGCAGTAGGCATCCAGGGCTAGCAGAGACTACAAAGATAGGTACTCTCCAAGGAAGTAACCCTGGCGTCCTGAAACGGGTGAGGACTTGCATGCGGGGAAGATCACTTCTGTCCATTGAGGGCCCGCAAGTGTCAGAACCGGGCGGGCAAGCAGCTTCCACGGCACACGATACGCGAAAAGAGTGCGTCGTCGTGTGTGCGATTGCCTAGGATACCAGCCGTTGCAGGATCACAATACAAGCTGCATCTGCTAACATACGAAGTCGGAAGCAACAGGAGCAGCAGCTACAGACAAGAAATGACGATGTGTAAAGTGCACCAGGCGCCTTTCCAAGAGGCTGTGAGATACCGGCATCATCGCACAGTAGAAGACCATAAAACGCTCGTTGCTATGGCAACAGGTGGGGAGAAAGACCGCTTCATTGTTCGACATTCGACACTGTGTGAGGAGTTCGCACACTTCAAACGATTATTCTTTCGAGTGCCTTCTACTGCAGATCGTCTCGTGGCCCCGTGAACGGATTTAAATCGTGAGTGCGCTCATGCGGGCCACACCCGAATGGTAATGGATGAGGAGGGGACTGCAGAAGTACGCAGGCGCGAAAAAGTATACGTGTGTGCTAGCACCGAACGAGTCTGAGCATGTCAACCGAAATCGTCTTGGCACAGTGGTACTTGCGGCTATCGCCTGCCACGATGAACATCCGCGTAGCGCTAAGCTCGCCGAATCCAGCTGCCCAACTGCTGCTGTTTCCCTTATTTGTTGCAATTGTTACTTCTATCAAGAGTTGCTGCATAGGTGCCGCCCTCATATTCGCGGCAATCACTTCTCAAAAGGCGCCGCGATCCGCACACAGCCAGGTGCCGGCTCTTTCTTCCGCACTATACGTTTCGTCACTCTGTTGCTTGAAGCTTTCAGGCTGCGGCCTAGCGGCAGCTCTTACGCACTCCCATCAGTACACACCGCCTGCAGTTGCTGCCGAACACCGAACCCCAAGCAGTACGTGTCCCACAGCAAGGAGAAGTTTGTCTCTATTCGTCCGTTTCCCGTATAGGTTGCTGCAGCAGCAGCACACGCCTGTGTCTAACTTTGCGATCCTACGTTGTCCACGTGAAAGGCAGCAACACCAGCGGAGGCTGGTGCATACTTGCTCACACCAAGTAATGCAGCAAGAGAATCTGCAGGCGGTGGAAGTCGTCACCGACACCTTCCCGGAACCAGGACTCCCTGACGGAAATAAGTTTGGGGTGCGTGTAGAACGGATGAACCGGCGGCAGGGACAGCAGCAGAAAATGCGGCGCCTCCTGCAGGCAGAGCCGCATCCCCTGCAATCTGAACAAAACTTGCCGCGGCTTCAGCAAGAGCCGTCGCTCGAGCCCGACCAGGAGCGTTTGCCCCAGCGGCAGCGCTTACTAAAGCTGCAGCAAAATCGTCCACTGCAGTTACAACAGTTACCGGTCATCCGGGAACGTAGTCAGCGGGGCTTTGTGAAGGAGGATGCGCGCTGGAGGCGGCGGATACAGGAGCTGCGACGCGAGGCGATGCGCAGGCGTACAAGCCGGGAGATTTTTAAAGAACGTAGTGCGGGAGAGACAACGTTTGCGATTGCAGGCACCAGAGAGCTGCAAGAAGCGAGAGAGAAGGAAGAGCTGCGGCGACTGCGGCTCGTCGATCCGCTCGTGCGTGCAGTAGAGAGGAGGAGATACACCGTGCAATGGTAAAGTTTGTGTCCTACCTCCCTGCATGTGCGTCTGCACAAGAGCAGGGGGGAGACGCCGAACATACCGAAGCACGAAAACAGAGATGCGGTCGTTGTTTCTGTTGAACGGGGTCTGTCGAAGGATCGTAGAGTGTGCACGATCCGTTTGCGTATGCGGCTCTGTCTCTAGGGAGACGTGGTGGTATTCCCTGTAGTGAACGACCGTCTGTATCTGCAGCAGCAGAATAAATTCTTACTGCTTTGTACGCTTGCCTGATTCTGTGAAACTTGGTCTCTGTAGCGGGACGGGAACCAGAGCAGTCCTTTTTTCTGCGGTGCCTTGGATGAAGCCCGGTGTAATAGCGTGCTTCTCCGTAGAAAAAGTACACGAACTGAGCAGTAATGCGTCCTCACGTGGGTAGGTATGGCTGGCGTCTGAACGGTCTCTCTCACACACTTGATGGGTAATAGTTTTGGCATAACGGGAGTCCGTGGCTCGGTGTCACACTGCCATGCTGCCTTCACTTACATCATCCCTCTCCGCTCTCCTACATTGATCGCAAGTGCGTAACGGGATGCGGTTCACGCTTGTGGAAGGGAACTTTCGCTTTCCACTCCGGACTAAGGAGCACACGTACGGGAGCAGAGAGCAAGGCAAGGGGCCATAGAGACAGAGCAAATGAGAACAAAAAAAAACGTAGATAGGTGTCCGTCTGTCTCTGTCTCTGTCTGTCTCTCTATATATATGTATATACGTATATAGTTAGACGTGGGTGCGTATACTCTAATGCGCAACCGCGCAGGTGGTCGTGTTTCTTTGTGTCGCATCCTTGTCAGATTAGCCGTTCCAGTCCTTTCTAAATAATAGGATGCACCATAACTCCACGCGTACCAGGGAAGTAGTATATCAGAGCGGCAGAGGTGGGGAGGCCGGATACGTACGTGACAATGAGTCGCGTGTTGGTTGCCGAGGACAGTCAGATGCACAAGTAATATCACGCGTTCGCACGTGTATGCCTGCTTGTACGTATGCAGGCACGAACTCGTGCCGCTTTGAAATAAATTAGTGTGAAGTCGGGTCTGCACTTGCTCATATGGGTAGGTGAACATATGCGTACGTATATATATATATATATATATGTATATATATATATATGTTGGTGGCGGCTTAGATAAAGTAAGGAGGACGGCAGCAGCTCCGCCTTTTGAATCACACTAGCCGCGTCGACTGGTGTTTACGCGAAGATTTTCCTAGGCTACGAAGTAGCCATATGCGTGGAAGGCATTATCACTTGCACTGGATCAGGGGCAGCGTCACACCTCGAAGACTAAAACATGCTAGGGTGCCACCGTAGAAGGATGTGAGTATTCAACGTACGCCTACCAGGGTCGGACTGGAGTCCAGTAGTAGCTGTACGCATAAGCATATATATAGATATATACACACGTATATGCATATATCTACATGTATAGGTGTGTGTATATATATATCTATATATATGTATTTGTATATACGTACGGAATTATGCGTGTAAGACCCGTATACTGCTGTCCAAGTGTAATCTGCACACGTCCGGCGTTAGCTCTGCTGCCGCACATAGGAACGCCAATCCGTTCACGTGCAAAGTCCTGGCGCGGTACCACTGCTTTTGTGCGGTAGCGAGAGATATTATACCTATGCGTTTAGTTGTGTTGCACAACCGAATTCTTGAGTATGTGTGTACATCTCTCGTTGCACACGACTTTGAACTAGAGCCGTGAGACATTTCGTGCACTTTTTTGAGATGTCTACTGTTTGGTACCAGCACACCTGCATGTCTCACTTTCTTGTTGCACGACACGACCTTCGCGATGCCTTGGGGAAGGCGCTCTTCTATGTATCGCCGTACCTGCTTCGATCGACCACGGCACGCAGGGGGGGGGCGCTCTCCACGTGGTAGCGCCTGACACAAGGAGCACGTGCGGTCCCTGCACACGGCGTTGGGTGTCTGTTCCGTGGTGGCCGCAATGGCATCGTCGTCTTCTTGTTTCAGGTGGCCGAACTTCGCACGGGAGGCCCTGCCTCGCCTGCTGACTGCGCTGCGCCAGGCGGATGTCCTTGTTGAAGTTCGGGATGCGCGATTGCCGTGGCTCACGCAGCTGCCGCTTCAAATCGATGGAAACGCAATAGTGAAGCCCCGGGTTGTAGTGCTTACACATGCAGACGCTGTACGAAGGTGCACCGCATCCGTTGTTCGAGCTCCTGGTTTACTTTCAAGTTTCTGTGTGCTTCGTTCCGGCATATGGGCTCCTCCTTACTTCTGTTTCTGCTTCTCGAGTGGTCTTCTGTCGCCCGCTCTCCGGGCATCGCTGTCGAAGATCTTTTACGTCCTCCTCCTTGTATGCTTGAACTGTACCCGTCTCCTGCGACGGTGTGGCTTCTTCAGCGGGGTGGCTTCTTCAGCCGTAGTTTCCGCTGTTGCCGGCACTCTTGTTAATGCAGGAGGCCGTGAAGGCAGCGAGTGCACTCAGCGTGGCATCCTGCAAACTGACATCTCTCGCAGGGTGTCGGTGGGCCTCCTTCTGTGAGGTGCTCCCGTCTGATTTGGTGTCCTGCTGCTGTTGCATTACTGCACCTGTGTTTGTTGCTGACGGTGCTGCTGCTGTACGCACCGCGACGCTGTTGCGGATACGTTACTGCGCTGTGCGAGTGTTGCCGCCGCTGCGGTACGTTTCGCACGGCTCCGTTGCGTTCTCTGCTGAAGCTGCGCTTCACCCTCCTGATGCTAGTGCTGTCTCCTCCGTCTTGTCCCGGCTGTTGTCGTACCCTCTCTGTTCCTGCGGCGCCTGCCGCCCGCGGTGGTGCGCAGCGCTTCCTACGGTAACTGCTCTTGGTAACAGCCGACTATCCCCGGCATGCTCGGGCTGAAGTTGTGACTGCCACGCTCTCCATTTATGCGAAGACTCTGTGGACGCAAGTGTAACACGATCAAGCTACACTGGTATTCTGTACCCTCCGCTTAGACTCAGCGTGAAGACCGTACGCAGACTCGTACTCCAGAGCGGTCACTTGAGCGCCGCGAGGGTTGGACGGCATGACAACAAATCAGAGCACCTCTCTGCACGCAGACGCTACTGTTCTCACGACGGTGTACCGTCGAATCTTGTATTCTCAGAGATTAATGCAGAATCGAGCAGTGTTCTCCGCATTTGGCTGACGTTGACCTTTGTGTAAAATCTTAAAGGTGCATGTCGGATTTGTTTTGAGCCAACAAGGAAATAGGAAGACTTGCTGAAAAACAGCACCATCAAGCGTGTACATCCTGGGAGTCATAACAGAGCACACGCTAATGTGTAGTTGCCGGCTAGAACATTTCTTTCCACCACCTCATCGTTTCCAGGCGAGAGGGTTTTTGATCCGTCCCAAATCATCTACTTCCGGAAGCAAGTTTGATGAAAATGGTACATGTCTACGTGTGCTGAGCCTTCTCGTCAACGTGCACACGTCGACTTGGTGACAGTTCGACTTTGTGTAAGTGGGTAATTCGTCGCCTCGGATGTATCACAGTCTCTACTTTTTGACATTGGTGTGGCTGCCGTTCGGTGCTTCTGTGTGTCACGTAGGCTTCAGATGTAGGCAACGCGCACTGGGCACGGTTCTTCCGCTTTTTCTACCGGCTACAGGCAGCCGAACAGCTGCAGCAGTTTTGTAGAGATGCACCTGAACCGTTGCGTTTGACCTCGTCCACTGCGTCAGCCTACCGTAGTGATTCCGGTGTCTCTGCACGGGAGGCTGCTGCAGCTGGTAGGCGGTCTTCTTCGTCGTGTAGTGGGAAAACAGCGTGCTTAGGTGCCGTCACTACGCCAGAACAGCAAGAAGTCCTTCCTCGTCCTCAGCAACATCCTGTGCGGCAGCAACAGCATCATCACCAACCAGAGATGTCGCCACGGGAATCAACGGTACAGCAGCACACGCAGGAACAGCCGGGAAGAAAGCCGCGCCCAGGGGAAAAGCACGAGAAAGACCTGGTGCCGCCAGTTCCACCTGCAACTCCCGTGGTGTTTATTAATGCGAGGCAGGATGGCGCAGGTGTCGTGCGTTTAGAAAAGGCGGTGCGAAGAATTTGGAGGAAGTGGCACGAATTTCACAGAGACGTTGCGGTTTTCAGACGGCGGGTTCGACAGTGGAAGCTGCGGGTTGCTGCTGCGGCAAATTCGAAGAAGAAAGCATTGACGTTCCTTCCCTCCCGAAGTGCCTCAGCTGGTGGGGATGCGGCTGCGACCTCAGAGCTCGTGGAGTTTTCTTCACGACGCACCCAACTCGGGGATGGCCTAACGGTGGTGGAGTCGCAGCAACCGAGGGTGGACACCTCAGACGGCGCTCGGGGGCACATATCTGACATGAAGCCAAACGAAGCAGCGAGGGTGGCAGCGCCAGCTACGATTATGAAGAAAACCACAGACGCACGATGTACTGGTCCTTCTCCGACTGCTGGTTCTTTTGTCGGCTGCGCGTCTTCGGCGTCCGCGGCGTCTTTTGCGGAACCGCTGCCGACAGGTGGCGCTGGGAGCCATGCCACCACAGCAGAGCAGCAACGTACTGAGACGCAAGAAGGACACAGAGATGGGGAGAACGAGATGGACGAGGGGTCGTTAAAATGTCACCAGCGTAACCCCTCGGAGCTGCTACGTGGTGGTCTACGTTTACGTCGCCCACTACGACTGCTGCTGGTCGGCATGCCCAACGTCGGGAAGAGTGCGCTGTGCAATCGGCTCCTGCACGCGAAGAAGGCCCGCAGCCACAATTACCCCGGCGTCTCGAGAGTCGTAACGGTAAGTAGCGCAAGGTCGGTTGGGAAACCAGATAGTTCTCAAGGAAGGCAGCCGAGGTCCCTACTGTGCAGTGGGGGCTGCGCTTTGCGGCCGCGGCACAGCAGCGAGCAGCGAGGCAGCACAGGAGAGACATACACCTGAAGATGCCTTGGTTGTTGAAGCAACGGGGAGTATCAACGGCGCCCAGATACCGCGTGTTGGGGCGCCTGCCAGTGAAGCTCTGTAATGCAGCAAGCATGGCAAGGGAAAAGGCACCTTTCTAGGTAGCAAAATGACAACACAGAAATGTCAGGAGGGAGGGCCGTGTGGCAATCGCGGAAGCGGGCTGGGACGTGGCCGGCCGACGTAGTTTTAGAATGGATAAACCTGTGTGCTTCGAATGACCGACGCACACGTTGAATCTCCTGTTATCTTACGGAAACACGCACGAACAACCCAGGGATATCTTCAGACGCTCAGGCACAGATACAGCCCCTCCAGCTGCAGAGTTCTTTGCGTTGGTGTGTTAACCTAGCCCGAAGAAATTTGCAGATCAATTCTGCATCTAAGTCGACTACCGCGGAAGCGTGCACTGCTGCTTGACGCGGACAGACTGAGAAGGCTGCTACGGGCCACGGGTACGAAATAGGAGCGCGAGAACCGCTGCTTGTATCACGTGTGATGCTACGCTGTGCGTAGAGACATTCCAAGGTTTACGTTAAAGAAACAAAGGTGCATGGTCAAGGGAGAGTGTTCGGCAACATCTCATTATCCTTTCTTTGTTGCCGACTTGTGTGTGCCTTAGCATTACCGCCGGCGAGGAGGTTTATTTGACTCGAGTCTTCATCGTCTGTTCGATTGCATCGACTCTCCGGGGCTGCTTCCCCCCCGGCCCAGTTCCCTGCTCGGACGAGGTACTGTCATCACAGAGAATTCACCCTCTGGCGCTACTGCCGCTGAACCTGCTGCTGCGGCTTCCCTGCTGCTGAGCGACTCGGGATTTGCGGAACACAAAAGGGGCGAGCAGCATGCGAAAAAGAGGAAGATTTTGTCTACACGAGGACGGTATTCTATCTCCCCAACAGCTGTTTTGGGTCTCCCGAAGAAGAAAAAAAGTAGCTTTTGCTTCGTGCATCCACTCTGGACCGATGATGAGAATATTCGACTCCTTGCTGCGTTAAACATGATACCGCAGTCTTGTCTCGGCACCGTCGAAGAAGCTGCAGTGGCGTTCCTCCACAGAGCCCTACATGTCTGGGCAAGGCGACCGGCATACGTGTCACTCTCCACAATGGCCTCGCGCTACCACGTCGACCCTCTAGACGGAGGCGCTGCACCCGAAAATCTCTCCGGCTGTGAGTATCTTCATCGGGTACGCAGACACCTTCTCCTTTTCACAGAAGGGCGGACTATGCATGTCCGATGCCCGTGGTTTCATCTAGAAGTGTGTAAGTACAGGCTGCGTTTATTCTGTGTACCCGTCTGCACACGCACGTGTTTGTATGACTGTGGAGACGGATGTGTTTGCAAAGTATCAAGACACACGCAAAGTTGAACGCTTCTGCGACACGGTCGGAGGGCGGACGTAAGAGTGTTAGTGGGGGTGCAAACCTGACGAAAGTGAAACTAGAAGCAGCAGTACATTGCTGAGTCACGACAGCCCACCACAACGTCGTAGTCCGCTGTAGGGACGGCGCAAAAGGGTGACGGAAGATGTTTTGAACGAATCCGTGTACGCCACCAAACGCAGTCCCGAGGCTGATATTATCGCAGACCTCGTGTACTGGTCGTATCACGAACAAAGAATACGGGTGAAAGCTACCGTCGTTCGTTACGCCTTCGTTCATCGGCCTCATACTCACTAAAGTACATGCTGAGCGTTCTTCAAAAGGATATACCTGGATAGTGGAGCTTTCGCACTTGACACCACGGCCACGAACATGCAGCACAGCGTGAGTAAGTTTAGTGCACAATATTAGCATGGAATACCCTAGGACCAGAGAAGAGCCTCCATTTCGCAGCAGTGCTGTTCGTAGATTAGCGTAGCGCCTCTATACTTCCACGCTGCGTCGGCGGCCTCCATTTCCTCCTCCTACCTATGTGTGTCTCCCTATTTTGTTGTGCTTGACGTGCACCCTTTCCCTATTTTGTTCAGCTGGCCCAAGTAAACCACCACTGCTGCACAGGGGCTGCTTCGCAGCGCGTTATGACGGATCTTCAAAAAGGCTATTTAGGTCGACTGACACTGGAGGTTCCTCCGACACGACAGCAGCTGGTGGTGGCGTTAGCTTCGCTCCGCCAGCAGCAGTTGATGAAGAAAGATGACCACCCCATGGTAAGCGTTCCGCGAGAGACACACACACGCGCCGAGAGAGCTGCTCTCGCCGTCCCCGGTCAACGCATGAGCGAGAACAGTCGGGGCTCTCCCTTCAGCACGTAGTGGCACTTGCTAACACAAGAGCAGCACAGCGCAGATGACGCAGACATTCAAGGTGCTCAGGGCTTGGATGAACACGTGCTGCACCGCAGCGGTCAACTCCGTCACGATGTTTACGGGGGAGTAGAGGAATACTTGAAGATGGAATGCACACTGGAGAACCATTCTAGAAGTTTTTTAGCGCGGAAAACCTACGTGTACAGATACAGGCAGAATCCGAAGGCAGCAGCCAACAAAAGAATGCCGCCACTTTAGAGCACACGAATGAGAGGGGCCGTCGATGGTGCCGAAATGAGAATGTAAATTGTATGTGTGATTTTGCATTTGGCGCTGTTCGTGCGACACCTGAAGAAAGCGACCGCAAATACGGGGAAAATCCCACTTGCAACGATGATGAGTCCGATTTTGATTATTCGTGCCTGAAGGATGCAGGTGGCGGGCTAGTTTCTCCATCAAAGAGACCTTTGGAAGAAAAGGAACCTCTGCATTTTCGGGAAAGACTACAAGAGAAGAACCCGGAAGCATCAGAAAACACAGCCTTCGATTCAATACACTGTAGAAGTCGTGTTTCCGGGAGCAAAGAGCTAACGCAGGGAGCACGATGCACACAGATCGGCGGCACCACAAACGTGCTGGAAGCCGACAGCGAGGCGCCCAGAATTGCCGAGTTGGGAAAGAGGTTGCATTCGCAGCCACACCAGAAGAACAGCGAGACGAGTGTAGATGGAGATCCAGAGTCTTGGGTGCACTACACATGCAATGAACCTCGTGCTCACGCGGAATATGCGAGCGCCCGGAAGAGCTGTGCTCACATTTTTGTGTGGACGCCGGCGTCAAAGAATGTTGACAACTCACTGGTAGGGAGCAGTGAAACTTCTTGCGCGCCAAACACAAATTCCGCCACAACGGAAGCAGACACGGTAAACTATAGACGTGGAGCTTCCGTGGAGCATGAGGACTGGGAAACGGGTGCGTACGAAGGGTGGTAACAGCTTTCTGCTGCTACGATGGCGGAAGGCTGGCTACGACGTGTTCAAGTACGTGGGGGTGGGCCCACATGTATTCGACAGTCTATCGGCAGCAGCTTCACACTATCAGTGTATGCCGAAGAGCGTATGCTGCTGTGAACCAACGAATATCTACCCCGTGGCAGGCATCGATACGTGACTGCAGAACTTTTTTCATATTTGTTAACCAGAGCAGGTAAACCCAACATAGAACACCCGTCGCGTAAAAACGCAGCACTAAAGATATGACCAGGGTCTGTGGGCACACACTCATGGATACTGACAGTGTCCTGTGTTTACGTTTGCGTGTGAGACATCTGCCCAGTCATCAAAGTTGACTACAACCCATGTTATATGCCGAAGAAACAAAAAGGAAATCTCGTGCCGCGTACCAACGCAGTAGGGGTGACGTGGGCGTGAACGGTTGTGCGTGAAGGACTGGCATCTAGATTTTTATTTCATGCACCGTGCCAGGCCAGTAGGAATGCCGTGGGTACTAAGGGCTGCGCCCCCAGTGTGAAGGGTTGGTATCTAGATTCGTGTCGTGCGTATGAGGAAGACGCAGTCAATTTGTACACTACTCCTACAAGTTAGTTGTAACTCCCTCAAGGAGCCCGTAGTTCGTAAGAGCTGCCTCACCCATGAGTGAATGACACGTGGTAACTGGACGGACAGGAGCACAGCACGTCAGGTTGCCCGTTTGCGCAGCTGCTCATGGTACGAAACAAGCGTCGACGTTTCTGTGCGCCGCAGCGAGCGAACGGCAATCAGAAAAGTCAGAGGGAACACATCGTGAAGAGCATACTGTGAAGAGAAAAACAGATTCTACATGAAAAGGCCGTTGCGCTACGGTGGTTTGAAAGAAGCTACCGATAGCATGTCACCATATATACACATGTGTGTATGTATTTATATGTATACGCGTATCTACACGAGTGTGCACCTTCTCTTCTCAGTACCACTTGTAGGTTCGTAGGCAACTCAGAACTAACATTTTCAGGCTGTTCGTGGCTGTGGTATTTCCCTCTAACGACGAGGCGCTTGAAGTTGAGGTAACTACCTCAGTGTGCAGTTGCGAACGCTATCGCATCCGCCACCGCCGTCGCTAATGGATTCTGTCATCCGCGCAGTGGCTTTTTATAGCGGCCAGGTGACTCTTAACACAAGCTAATCGGCAGAATCCATCGGCGCCAGCTAGAGTGACTGCGAAGGATTAAAGGCGTTGAAAGTGTAGGTCAGCGCTGCATGTGCCCCGCAGCCCTTTACACACATTTTGTGCAGCATAGGTTCGTACACCGTCATGCTTTCGGAACAATAGATGCACAGGACAGCCGCTGGCGGGTCACCTCTATAGGAGGCATTCAGTTCTTCAGGCTGTAAACCAGTTCTTTTTCAAATAGTGATATGAGCGGCTTGGTACAGACGATCTCACCCGCAGTTGGTCTCCTTTCGTACGCTGCAAATAGACTCGATCCAGTTGAATCAGGCCTCTGGAAGCAGCAGCCGCAATGTTAGGCTCTACCTCTCAGTGGCCCATCTGTATCGCAGGTGGTGGTAGCAGCTGTCAGCGATTATTGTATGCTTTTGAGACGGCAGCAGACGTAAAGTCACAGTATCTACCTGTCATCGTGGCCATTTGCATTCCCACCACACGATTGGAGCAAACCCATGCTTTGACTGCTTCTAGAGGAACACATGTGGTCGTTTGATCATAGCACAGTGGAGACCCCCGGCCGGTGTACGACCAGTTCGCACGCGACAGGACGGCGGTTTCTGAAGGACACAGCACGACATTGTGGCGCCTATGCCGCGATTGTGCAGGCGCACAGAAACACTGCGCATCTCGCGACGCCTCAACAAACCGCAGCGGATTCCTTAGCTCGATCTGTCACACCGTCACACCCAGAGCTGCTCCCAGTCACGAAGTGTAAAATCCGTGAAGTGCTTGTAGTTAGCGGTTCCACTGTCACCTCTTTTATCGACTGAACTTGCGAAAGAACCGGTGCATAAAAGCGTACCCAGTAATCGTTGACCCGTGTATAGTACCAATAGCAGTGCCGTAGCCACTCGATCTTTTCCATGTGTCAAACCGCCGGAGTATCCACGGCGTCCTTTTTGGCCATCATCTGTTGCTGGTGCTTTATAGCCTTCCAGGGTAATGGATCAAGCCCAAACGGATACAGAGGCAGACGTGCATACTCGTCCGCACGACTTCGACGTTCCAAGAGTCACGTCTACTTGCGTCGCGCCTCAATATCGATCATCTCTCGGTATATTACCACATATAGGGGCGCGACAGCTGCTAACTGACGAGTATTCCAGATGAAATCGGCCCTGCCGCTGACATCAAAAAAGTGAAGCTATTTCCGGTTTCCTGGCGTATACACAGAAAAGCGCATCTTCGTTAGCAGGAGCCAGACGGTGCACGGGCAGTGATTGGCACCTCGGATCGCAAGTGCCCGCGTGTTTTGCTCTTTTAGACGGAACAAACTTTTTGCTGTTGTCACTGCTGCCTGTTTATCAAAGTGAGCTCGTCGTACTGCTGTACACCAGTCTGGTGCGTAGCGCTTCCCAGTTAGCAATGCAGCTTGGAGGAAGGCAGCACACCGAGGAGGCTTGAGTGTAACCTCGAGGTGTCAGAGAAGGGCGTTGACCCTCCCCCTTTCAGGAACTTCGAAAAAATTGGCGAACCTGCTGCATCCTAAGTGAACGGTTTTACGGTTTTCTTGGACTTGGGTGCTAACAGGTGTCTCGACAGCCTCCGTAAGGCAAGGCACAATGATTCCAGTGTAGACACGTTTTACGACGAGGCGGGCCCCTTCTTGTGACCAGCAGTCTGAAGGAAACATCTGCCACTGAGACCCCACTCGGACGTCACCGCCCGCTGAGGAGAAGTTAGTATCTTTGCGTCAATTCTGGTTTTCCGTTATCCCCGAGGTTCACTAGGAAGGTCGTCTAGCGGCTTCTGGAAATAGAATGGAGAATCCGAAAGGCTTCAACCCGGCGTTGCCGTGGTACGATTGCACAGCAGAGACGGGTGAAGAAAGGTGTTAATCTGTGCAGGGTGTACACCGTAATTGGAGGGGTTGATGCTGCGCTGAAAGACGGGATCGCCTGCATAGGCGAGAAGCCATGTCCAGATACTCCTGCTCATGCGCCCTTACTAGCGTAGGTGCAGCTTGATGCAGACACAACGCAGGCACGACGCACAGCAAACACGACTATTTGTTCACCGTGTATGTTATTGGCATGCCGTAAAACTAACCAGCACGCACACAACCAGTACAAAGATGTTCATTTCACGACGCTCACGCTGTCTGCCCTACATGTGTATTGCAGGAAAATTTATACAGTCAACACGGCAGACTCTATGCGATTCTGCGCGTACGCGCCTCCCTCTCGAACTCCGCTTTTACACTACAGGGCCCCCCGATCGTCCTCCTTCACCTACGCGCATTTTCCTTCTGCCTTCCCTCCTATTATTCTCCCAACAGTCCGCAAGCGTCTTCCGTATCCACCATTTTCAATGTCGGAGAACGGAACGACCGCGCCTAGGATGACGGACGAGGCGTTGTCACGGAGAACGCTTCTGTATGCTGTGCTGTCGAGGTCTGCCGCGCACAGTGTCGAGCCGTTCACTGGACCTCCTCCTCTTGACCATACTGGCGTTCTGCCCCCTTTGGCTCAAGGAGATCGACACGACATTTTGAGCATCTTGATGTCGCGAAGCACGCAGCTCACATCGACGCATAGCAGGTGGAGAAGCACAGGGCGAAGACTTTTTCTAGCAGGTATCATTATCCTTCTGTTAGTCGCTACGTTCCGCAGATGCAGACGTGCGCGCCGCTTCATTCACTACCTACTGCGCAAGCTTCTTAAATTCTACCGGCAGTGTTGGCGCCGTCTCTATGGCAGGGGGAGCGACCACGATGACGCCAGCGACAGAAGCTGCAGCGGCGTTACCAGCAGTGGCAGGTCACAGGACCACGATGGAAATGGCCGTCTTTCGGTGGCCGAAGCTGCTCAGGCACCAGATTCGTTGGCAGGAGGCCAACGCGAAGGAGACGCGTGTAAGGCAGAAGGCAAAACGGACGGATCACACTCCCGCTGTAGGTCTGCTCCGGGCTCCCTGGTGACACCTGCGGGCAGGAAAGGAGAGGGGAGGGGTGCACGCGCTACCGAAGGATGGTTAGGTCTACCCCGTTGGGGAGGCTTCAGAGACAGTCCTCGTGGTGATTACAGAAAGAAGTTGGGCATTAGGCCCTCATCCTTCTCCGTGTCTCCGTTCGCACGTGGGGCAGAGATGGGAGTTGAAGGGAGCGGTAGCTTAGGGCCAGCCTTTCGCGACTCGTCGGGAAAGAATACCTCGTCCTCAATTCACCGGGCGCTTCAGGATTTCTCCTTATATATCGAGGCTTCCGCCAATGGTGGACTGCATCAGTGTCCTGCACCGACGAACACAAACATTCCCTCTTGTTTCTTTTTGCCCTCACTGATCTCCGCTGCTAATTCAAGTCCCGGCACAGAAACGGACGCAGTAACAGCAGCAGCTGCTGGCGATGCAGGAGCGTCAGCTGGCGCACCTTCACGATTTTGTGAGTACTGTTGTTCACAGGTGGGGGGGGCACACGGTTCCGACACTGTGTGCACAGGTAGCGCATGTCCTTACTCTACTAGGAAAGGGGAGCCTGTTATGATTTTTCAAGAAGCAATATATTCATCGGACAGCAGTCCACCAGCATCTGTGTGTCAAGGAGAAAGTAGTTTAACGCGCGTAACGGAGGAGGGCACAGGTCATGACTCGGGCAGCGTTAAATCACCCCGTACTCCGGGAAGGTTAACCGGTGAAGACGAGGTAACGCGCCCTAGAGAGGTAAACGGACTTGCTGCTCTTTTTCGTCGTGCAACTTCTGCTCGAGACAGTGCTGCCTCCACAGTACTGGGTCATGGCATTCAGATGAAACTAGATGATTACGAAAGAAGACAAAAGGATGAACTAGTAGTGCGGGACGGGACAAGAAGAGCTCTTATATCTGACACACGTTTAAGCCCTCGCGGTGAGAGGAGAGCTCTTCGACATAAAAAGTCACCGAAATCATCTTTTGCCATCAGGTGGGCCGTCGTAAAGCGCAGGCTTCACCGCTTCTACCAAATGCTACTCGATCTGCTGAGGAGTCGTCTGCAGAAAAACGAGCCCGAAGAAGAGCCGCGGCGCGCACCATTTACGAGAACATCAAATACCCCAGGTGTTGAGGACAGCGCGACTGCCGAAGTAGACTCGCAACCTACAAGCTACTTTCAAGAGTTATACCGCTTGGTGCGGTTGGCTTTTCCGAAGCTCTGGTCATACGAAGGGGGTTGTCTGGTGCTGCTCATCTCGGCCCTTGTGTTACGAACTTGCCTCTCCATATGGATCGCGTCGATAAACGGGAATGTTGTGCAGACAATCGTGCAGCGAAATTTGGGCGGCTTCGTCCGTAGTCTCGGCGTGCTTATCGCGTACGCACTTCCCGCTGCCGTAGTGAATGCAGCGATCCAGTTCTTCGAAAAAATGCTGGCGCTGCAGCTGCGGAGAAATCTAACAATATATCTTACCAGGCGTTATCTGAAGGGCCTTACTTTTTACCGCGTGGTAAGGGATGAAGTGGCTGACAAGAGGTGGAGCAGCCTTCCAGTGCGTTTTCAGCTGATGCCCAACGCATATCCACTGGTGAATATTCAGGTAACACCGGCTTGTGAAGCATGTGCTTCAAGCCTTTTTTAGCCACACGAACACACTCATATATCTTGTTCCCATCTGCAACGTTGAAATTTCGTGCGCTGGCACCGTTTCTTCGATACTCACGACACTTTAACAATGGCAGGTGCAGAGTGTTGTATTGCAGAGCATTGTTCAGCAGGAATACACGGATGGGAAAAACGTGGATCCGCCTGCACACCTGTGGGAAGCATGTTGACTGGTGTCAGTAATTGACAATCAGTGCCGGTGACCACTTTGTGTAACAACTTTTTGCTAGAAGTGTGGAAGCACTTGTGCAGGAGACAATTACTACATATCAGGTTGAAAGTGGTTACGTGGGATTCACCGGTCCGTTTGCACGCAGGCCGCGCTAGATTGTAGGGTTCCACACCCGGACGAGGTGATGACGGCCTCGCTCTCCTCCTTCTCGCTTCTCACGGCGTCTCTCTTCTCATCTTTCCTCAAGCCACTGGTAGACATCGTCTTTTTGAGCCGAGCACTCGTGAAGCATCTTGGCATTGGAGCGCCGGTTACACTCGTCGCTTGGTATGCTCTCACCGCATTCGCCATGCACGCAGTTGCCCCACCTCTCGGCAAACGGACGGCTCGTCTTCAAGAGTTGGAAGCGAAGTACCGAGGTGAGTCGAATGTGTCCGACGGGGTTGTCGCAAGTCCCGCATTTCTCACCCATGCTTGGGGACACCTTGACAGTGTTCTATGGTCATTGATGGAATGGGGGTTAACATGTGCCTGTCCGCCTGGTAGAGTGACTGATTTCGCTCAAGTTCACAGAAACATCTGATAATATCAAAGGATTATACAGAGTGATGCACATTGACTTCTTGCCCTCACAATCAGTGTAAAGACGTGTTCTCCTGTGTTCGTACTGTGTGGCAGCTTTGCACGGAGACGTGCTTCACCACAGCGAGGAAATTGCGTTTTACGGTGGAGCTCGCCATGCGGAGCGCCGTTTAGAGTCGGCTTTCGACATCTTATACGCATACAAACAGCAAGTATTGATGCTTTATCACCTGGTGTTGAGCTCTATGGACACGCTTTTGGCCAAGCATTTGGCAGTGGTAGTCGGGTACGCCGTCGTTGCTGGCCCCTCCTTCGGTCGGGCAGGTGAAGAGGGGCGTCCACCCCCCATTCAAGCCATTGGGGCTGCTCGTGACCAGTCGATTTTATGGAAGGCGGGAAGTGCAGGCTCTGGAACCAGAGCTCCTGAAGTGGCAATCACGCACGTAGGCGGCGTTATAACAGTATTCTTTCTTGGCACATGGCCATACTCTGTTGTACACTCAGCCGTGTGCTGCTCACAACGACGTTTGCTGGTTGAGCTGTGCAGCAAAGAACAAAGAAGAGCGCGCGGTCGGCCTTCTTACTGGTGTAGACCAGAGGTCGGGAGAGGTGAAGCTCTTCTGACCACAACTACGTTAATCGAGGCACACGCAGAAAAAAGCATATTTAGCAACCGGCGGTGCTGGCTGAAAGCATTCCGACGCCCTGTTTTCATATAACACGTATTGTCGGGACCTGTTCGCTCAGATGCACGCGCACACCCACAGATCGTGTACAAGTATGTGCGCAGATCTGTGGCGTTGAAATTACACATATGGAAAAAGTGTATTACCTCCATGTATATTGCACAGGTTGACGTGTGTTTCGGATTCATTTTGCAAGCGTCCCCGAACGCAGAGATCACCTTGAGTACTTTTTCCACCTTGTGAATGTGTCCTTCATTCAGGACTACATTCGTAATAGCAGCTTGCTTATAAATCTGGCCAAAGCTATAGGGCGCATCTTGATGTCTTACAAAGATGTCCAACAACTAGGAGGGATAACTGCGCGTTTAAACGCGTTTCTTCGCGTCATCGAAGAACTAGATAGCGGCTTCTTTTGCACTCGAAACATTCTTACCGGTGAGCTGTGCAGTTCCTTTCCACTTGGTAAGCCTTTAAGACACTGAGACGTATCGAGCAGGATATCACATTATTCGTCATACATAAGCAGGGTTTGCTTTATTGCACGAAAGATGCGCCTGTGTTTCGTAGAGGACTGAATGACTTTTCTGGAAGTACGTGTAGTCCATAGGCATCTTTCACTCCGAGTGGCAGCGCGTCTGGCAGCACGTGTGGCAGCACATCTGACAGCACCTCCGGCAGCACCGCAAGTTTCTTTTTCGTGGAAGTGTAGTCGTAGTCTGCGGCGGTGTCTCGCGAGCAGAGAACTGTGCTGATGGAATTTTTGTGATTATTGCCTTGAGCGTATACGGTGTTGCTTCTGCAACGCAGGAACATTAGCGCGAAGGTCGACGATTTCCAAAGGCATAGTAAAACAGCTCCCCACCGCCACAGCAGTACAATTCAAAGACGTCGCAGTTGTGACGCCTGCTGGACAGGTTCTTCTTGACCACGTGTCTTTTGCCCTTCCGTCTGGACACAATCTCTTCTTGCTCGGCCCAAATGGTTGTGGAAAAACATCGCTTTTTAGGATTCTTGGTGCGTTGGCGCAGCCCGCGCGTGCAGTCGTCATAACTTCGGATCACACGCGTGTACACATAAACATATTCATGGGTGTCCCTACTGGACAACTACCCAGGACCTCCCTGTATGCTAAAGTAATTTTTGCAGTGGGTATAAGTGAAAGTGGATACCGACATGTTTTGTTGAACGCGCATAACTCTTAGGAAAACAGGAAACGGCAATTTGACGCTTTCCAACATACTCTCCACGCTTGCCATTCACCTCATCCCAGTTACTGCGACGCGGCGTAGCAGACTGCGTTTACTTAGAAGTCTAACACTCACGTTGGGTACGAGTGTACTAATTCTGCAGCCAGACATCAGGCTTAACAGGCAAATGTCATACACGCGGCGTCCAGTGGCGCCTCGGAGGCCGTGTAGGGGCGGTGTATTCTCGCGTACGGGACGGTGGCAACGACAGCAGACGCTCAATGGAATGTCTGGATAAACTCAGATCAGACGTCTCACACTGCAGGAAAGCCCATGCGACTGTGTGGTTCCTTCCGTGTTTGACTGTTCTTTATTGCAGGTGGACTGTGGCCGTTGTTGGAGGGAGAGATAACTATTCCTATGGCATCGAAACTGTTCTATATCCCTCAGCGGCCCTATATGCCTGAAGGGACACTCCGTGATCAGGTACGGGTTTCAAGGGACTTGGCAAAATCATAAGGTCAAAAATATGTTTTCACGTGGGAGACCGTGAACGCATGGAGTACAAGATATCGAGTAGTAATGATGTCTTTTCCTGTTATCATGGAGACAGCGTACAAAGCTGGGGCAACTGTGGTTCTCGTCACGTTCGACGGCGAGCAAGCTATATTGTTTGTGCTGGTTGGAACGACGTGTAATTGGGAGAACACTTGAGCTCCTGCAGGCAAGCAGCCACTTGCAGTCCACCTCGAGAACGCGAACAACTGAGACCATTTCAACCCCCACATGGGTCTTGGCGCTGATCGCAAACAATACGGCTGGAATGCGCTCTCGCCCTCTACACACACTTTCATGACGAGAAGCAAGTAGCGAAGAGCTCCCGGACCAGAAAGTTGCACTCTACGTAGATGAAGTGTGCGGCACTGAAAAGTAGAAGTTGAATGCATCCATGCTTGGTAATCGGTACGAATTATACTCAGGTTATATATCCAATGACCTATGAAGCATACAAGTCCCTACCGGCGAAGAGCGATCGCGTCATCGACAATCATTTGGAAGAACTGTTGGATGCTGTTGGCCTTGACTACATTCTAAAGCGTTGCCCTGAAGGATGGGATACGTGGGGGGATTGGGAAGATATCCTAAGCGGAGGAGAGAAACAGCGCATGGCCTTCGCGCGACTATTGTTTCACAAGTATGTGCACGCTAGGGCCTTCCCCGGCTCGCCGCTTGAACGCTAGCCCCGGACGCTAGACCCGCACACTCGCACGTGTACGAGTGTTCTGTTCTCTGATTATTGCCATTAGCATTCATATCTAAGTGACCGGCACAAACTTTGCGGATGCATGCAAACATGCAATCACGACACCTCGTCTCCTTATATCAACGGGGAACATTCAATGTGGGTATTCAAGCGCACACCACACGCCTGTCCCCGTAGACAGATATGCTGTTAGGTTGCGTGCTCCTCCTCAAAACATTCGGAAAGCTCTCAGATCAGTGAATTGGATTCAACATATGCTTTTGATCTAACACATGTTTTTGACCTTCATGCCTTCCCACGGTTCTGCCATGACCACAGGCCGGTATTTGCGATACTGGACGAGGCGACGAGTGCCGTATCGGTGGATTTGGAGGGCGCGCTTTACCGAAGATGCAAAGAAGCGAAAATCACACTTATAACGATTTCCCACAACATCAGCCTTCTGAAATACCACGATTTTGTGCTGCGCTTCTCCGGATTGGGAGCGCCAGGAAGACGGTGGAGTCTTGAGTCGACTGAAGGGCTGAAACGTCTAGATAGCTATTCATTCCTTCTGAATATCACTCCAGCTTCTGGACAAGCAGACGCGACCCACCTCTCCAGCACTACCGACACGCTCAGACTGCAGTGTCCGCCTGCGGCTACTGCCCCGTCACCCTCTGCTCGTAGTGGTGAGACGACTACCCACGGCAGTCCACCACTTGAGGCTGCTCTCATTTCCAACGACTCCGCTGGACATCACCAACCGGCACTGCAGGGGGATGTACGCTTAGCGAAAGATGTAGACACTCCCTCTGTGGAAAAAGGCGGCAGTACTGCGCTCCCCCATATTGTACTGCTCAGCCCTACCTCCCGGCCCAACAATGGCATCGAGAACTCTGCGGTACCTCCGAGTAATGTCGCGAAGGCGAATCAACGGCCAACCGCTCTGCCCAGTCGCGGCTCCCGTGTCTCTTCACCTGCTAGGGCTGACGGCAGAGCTTTTCCCGGCGCCCCTTCCTCACTTTCCCCTGCAGCTGTTGGCTCGGCTGCTGCTGAAGCTACTGTGAGCACGATTATGTCGATGCGCAAGAATCAGCAAGACATTGCAGATCCTCGTCAATAGGAGCACCACCCTCAAGATAAGCATCAAGGGCCCAACACAGGTTCAAGATGGATAAAGAACGGTTTCTACGTTTCTCGGAGTAGACAGTGAGACGGATTTCTCACTGGGTTGTTGAAGTCTCTGATGAATGCGACCCATTCGGTATCACCTTTGCAGATCGAAAGCATCCGGACGCGAAGCAAGCGACGTGTAGCTCACGGTACTGTCCCTTTCACGGACGCCTAAGACAAAACAAAGCCAGGGCGTGAACGATTCTGATTTCGGGCAAGTGAGGCTAAAGTCGACGTTCTGTGGACGGTAGAGTTAGGCGCATAGTTGTGAAACAAGCGCTGCTGGGCACATGTCGAAGGCGCGACCTCCAGTAGAGCAATATTTGAACTTGAGAGTACTGCTGGGGTGCAGGCTGAAAGCGCAGGCTGGGAAGCTTATCAACCGCGGACATCGTGTGTCCTCAGTTTGCCGGACAGGCGAAGGACATTTCACGGTTGGCATAACTGGGCTTTTTTCAGTCGCTGTCGCACGATTGTGCAGCACAAGCAGTTCTTTGTAGTTGTACCGTCCGAAGTTTTAATACCGTGTACCACCGTGTAGCCTTCTTATTACCCACCCCTTGCAGAGTTCGATCTCTTTCAGCAGTAAAACCGTAATTCCATGTGCGGACATTCCAAAATATTGCTAGCGGGACCATACATCTGTATCTTTTTTCCAAGGGTGCAACCACTCGCACAGCGACGTAGAGTGAACACGGAGGGCTTTCCGCATCTGACTCCAGCGAACATGTCACGCAACAGGGTTGTGAAGGGGAAACCGACAGATGCGCCTGTACTTCAAAATAGCACAAAATGTTGGTTGCCAGGCTTGAACGCAGGGTGTCTTTTATTGCGCCCTTTCAATTCATTAACACGTTGTATGGCGGTGCACGGATGTTCAATCTGGAGAGTGCAAAAGGAGCAAAACGGCGACTGTACCTACTTGGACGGTAGTTCACACAAGTAATCTGCAGCGTTAAGTACCGCTCTATCCGCATCTACGCTTGAACTCAGACAAATAGCCAAGCCAGGAGACCCAGGCTGTGGCTGACGCTGTCTGTACAGGGAGAAGTGAGTCGGTCGCTAAAATCTCTCAGTGAGCGGTAGTGGCCATTTGAAAGTATCCAAATACATCTACAACTCGAAATTCAGACCGGCCATCAAGACGGTGACCTGGGGAGACACTATCAATTTCTCAGGTCAGACACGCGCAGGGGAGTCAATCGGCTGATCGCGTTCAAGTACAAAAGCAGGAAAGAACTGTTGATACAGTTCTTCGATAACCCCGGCACGGCAGGGCACGCGAAGGGTGTACATCCGGAGACGAGTATGTTGAATAGCTGGCCACGAGCAGCAGCACAACATTCTGTGCCACAGAAACTTGACGCACACAGAGGCGGCTAATGATTTTCGAAGGTTTTATCCCGATGAACCTGTAGCTGTCCTGAGCATGGGGGGCACGCATTTCTGGAAATGTGATTCGTCATTGTGGCAAACTGAGTAAGTGGAGAAACAGGGGAAAACAACATATCCGGGGCACCTGCTGTATGTAGTCAAAGATGCACAGGTACTCAAAAGAACAGCGAAGAGCATGGCACATGCGGTCGACTTGCCCCGGGATGGTTTTGCCTCTTATCGGAATTCTCTCTACAGGCAGGCCGGTGCAGATGGAATGCGAACTGTGCGTGCTTTGTCTGCTGTGGAAGACTCGTTTCTCAACACAGTGGCCTTGTCACGTTAAGGAGCTTGTACTCCCTTTCCAAGAAATCTTTCCAAACGTGAGGACAGAAGGTGACTTCTGCGTCGGCTCGAGTACGTGAAATACTCCCCTTTCAATTCTGCTTCTTTTGATAAAGCAAATCTAGAAGTTCCTGCGCGCATCTGCTGACTGCAGACAATCCTTGTGGATAAACGTGAAGCACAGTTCATCACGGTGAACACAGTCTTAGTCGTGGGATATTGCCAGAGAGGAATCGCGGACGCGCGCTGCGGAAGAATGGTGGGGAAGGACAAAGGAGTGATGCGCATGACATACAGGTATAGCGAAGCGTCGCGCAGTCACTTTCGTTTTAGTTAGCGAATGCGCGACAGAGTAGCTTCGCTTAGGGAGTAGGACACGAGGGACCCAGCAGTCCTTAAAGTATCATGCGATGTTCTTCCTGGCATCGTCTTCGCGAAGCGGAGGCACAGGTGAATAGCGCTGAGACGGGTGTACCGTTCGACTACACGCGTCCAACAGTATGCTTGTTCTTTGCCTCCCACTGCCAGACAAAAGAGGCTTTGTACAAGTTGAGCAGCAGCGACTCGGAAACTGTGGATGTTGCTCGAACACAAGCGAACGCTTCAAAAAACTGTACTGTAGATCCCTTTTTAGTGTGTACACCCCTAGAAGGTTGCCTCGCTGAGATCTGCACTGTGAGAGCAACCACGTCCTTTTAGCCTCGCATTTTATTGTGGAGACGTCCGTGTAAATGAATTGCACCGTGAGGGTGTTTTGCATTTCTCAGAGAAACTGTTCGTAGCACTCTGTCACCAGTGTTTCTAGCACTTCTGAGCAGAACACGATATCTGCGAAGGTTGAACGTGCCAAGCCGTAACCACCTGCTGGCTCGACGAGTCGCTTCCCCGACTTGAGACAAAATTGCCTCTCCTTGAACGCATCAACAGCGAAATACTTCTGCTCGAAGTTGTGATTTTAGCTGTAGTCCAGTCCATTTGGATGTTTATCTTTCTGGGGTCATTGGGGTCTGGTCGTGCATCCCTGGAACTTATATAGTGCCAGAAAAACAGTATTTCAAGGAGGTTTCTTGCCAAGACTGAACTGCTGAGTTGAGTGAATATAGTGCTCTGGTGGCACCTCGTCTCAGTTGATACCGTGCTGACTGCAGTGTCTTACGTGTCGTAGCGCGGCGTCTCGCGCAGTGTCGATCCCTTGTGGTTGGACACCGCATAAAATGTGACGCACGAACGTCTTCTTTCCATCATAACATCCACCTACACTTTTTGTAGGGAGGCACGTTGACGATCGGACTTTCAGGATCACGGGAACATCGTGCGGTGTAGTGCGGTCGGTCATACGTGTGCTGCTTCAACAATAAGACCAATTAAGCAGACAGTTGCGCTTGCATGATTGTACCTGCAAGAGGAAAGAGCCTTCGGCCGCTGACGTATACTACGTGAAGTACGGCGATATTTGCAATCATTGATCAGTCTCGCCACCCATTCACGTTATCCTACTATTGGTGACGATATACACTTTTCCCGGCTGAACGTGACGCTGACGCGATACACAGCTCTTCCTTGAATTCGTCTTAAGCTACCCTTTACACCCTAAAAGAGAAACAATCCTCACGGCTGTAGCTAGCGATCAGCCGCTTCACTGCTGATCTACTACGGTCACGGTGCTCCGTCCAACATGTAGCTTTACCCTGCCTTTTGTGATCTTATTCTGACACTCCGTGATATAGCTGTCGAAATATTTTTGTCTCTGTAGTACACTTGTGTGGCCTGAGATATTCACGTGTACGGGTTCCCTTCTCTCCGCGACGTGCTTTTGGCACTAGCTGTGCCTTTTTCCTAAGGATTGTTACAAGTCGCTTGCCTCTTCGCTGCGCGGCGCCTCAGATGTGCGCCCCTCAGCAGTGGGCAGCCCCTCCCCACGCACGCTAACGCTTCTTATATGCATTTTGGCAGTTAAGCGAGCTGTTTGAGAAGCCGCTTTTCCCGTGCTACAACCCTTGATTAGCAACAATGCTCTCTAGCAAGTGTTCTAGAGAGTGGACGGCTTCTCAGTGCCTTGTCTTGTCTTGTGGGTGGGTCATCGTCATCCTTTCGACGCATGTTTCAGCTCTGTTCAGCTGTTGCCAAGCCTCTCCATCGAGTAGACACTTATCCTGTGTACAACTAGGAGGCCGTCTTTACATTCCTCCAGGTGACAGCTGTACAGCGGCGCGTACTACTGCGCAGACACCCGGGAATTTGCCACTTTGTAGAAATAAGTTCCCGTCAGTGTGAGACCGCGTAGCAGTTTCTGGGACAGGGACAATAGCAGCAGCAGCAGCCGCAGCAACGTCAGAAGCGGCCGCGAAATTTCATACACTCATTCGAGTACAAGCAGCTTGAGAGGAGCAGCAGCAAGAGGGACTGCAACAAATGCAGTCCTTCAGAAGTTACTCGACGAATAGCGGTTGCAGCAGAAGTAACCGCGGGGCCGCCGTGGATCTCGATTCCTCTGTAGCTTCTTCTGCAGTTGGGTCTTCAGCTCCGAGACATCCGTGCGTCTGTACTTGCAGCACCGGGGCCAGTAATACCACGCCAGCAAGAGAAACACTGAGAAAAAACCCGCATCGCAGCAACATCACAGCAGCACACAAGAGCGGCATTGCAGGACCGCACAGCAAACTTCTTTCTTTGCCTCGCTCAAGGATGTGAGGTGTCTCTCCGTACGTGAGTGCGTGGTGGCGTCGTACAGATACACTAGCAGTTCACGGGCGAAGAGGCGCGTGACGAGTGGAAACATACAGAATTAGCTGCTCTTCAAATGTGATGAAGAGGTCGTACGGCGGCTCCTTTGACGTCCCATGACTCTGCAGTGGCGCGCGGTCTACTGCACACCAGCAACGAAAAGCCACCAGCTCTGGGTACATCACCTACCGAAGTCAAGAAGACACCACCCCCCACCCCCAGACGTCGGCGACCATTACTGTTTTTTCCGATGTGTGCGTCCACACGCATTTCCTCTGGATCCACACCACGCTTTCCCGCCCTATCTCTGTTCTGACTTGAAGAGAGGAAATTTTGCTAGTGCCTGTTCACGTGACGACCTCGCCGTCCCCTTCGAAAAGCCCTCCCCTCATCATATTACATAAATACTGAAGTCACTAAAGATTTCCATTTCCGCACGCCCCACTCTGTCCTGTCCTCTTTCAAGACTTCGGATCTACTCCAGGTGCTCAGAAGGTTGCACCGTAATATGTACTGCCCATCTTTACGCTCGGAGAAACGGCCGTCCACGGCACCTGCTAAAGACTTTTCTGCCGCAATTGCGCAGGGCAGCCGTCGCCGTACAAGAGAAGCGTGGCTGGTTCTACGAAAAATAGCTGCTCTTGTTCCCTCTTGAACACAAACTGCCTAGTGGTTTTCGACGTTTTACTCCCCCGTCTACTCTGCGAGTGGACTACACCAACTCTGTTCACTACTCAGGCCTCTACTTTCCTCCTTACACACAAACTGCCTAGTGGTTTTCGACGTTTTACTCCCCTACTCTGCGAGTGGACTACTCCAACTCTGTCCACTACTCACGCCTCTACTTTTCTCCTCTCTGGGCGCCTTCTATTAGCCGCATCAACAAATTCCACTGTTGAGCCTTTCTCTCTCTCACCTTGGTCAAAGAGAACCCTACCGCTTTCTCTCTTTCAGCCCTGAGGCATAGCCCAGCTGCATTCCCAACAATTCCTCTTTTTCCTGCGCCCTTTGAGTCAACGCCGTGGTGCCGAACCGCGCCCGTTCAAATGTATGCAGTGTGGGGCACGTGGTAACCCTAAGGAAAAACGTTTGTAAAGTTGATACGCGGTTGTGTAGGCACTTACGCTTGTGGGTATGATGTTGGAATACGCCCATGCAACCGTACCAAATATGACCATTTTTTCACGCCCGACAGACAGAACAGCAGCTCCAACGATGGCTGGATACACGTAGCGACGCCATCTGTTTGACAGTTGAAAATATTTCCTTTTGGCACAGCGCAAGTACGCTGTAGCCGCTGGCCTCCGCCTCCTTTAGGGAAAGCTTCGTTTTCGCTGCATCCTAATGCCTCGCCGTGGCACTCCTCACTACTGCTGTCACCTGTGGCTTCACTCTCATTGTCTTCTCCACGCTACTACTGGACTGCTACAGCAGGCTGCTTGTTCCTTAATTTGACGCCGCTGGAACGCCAGTGTCCGCTTTGCGTTATAAACGCGGCGCAACGACTCCCCGACAATAGCAGCCGTCGCCAGCCTGTCGCCACATGAAATAGGAGCATGAAAATCATTTAGTCAGCTTTTGAAAGAGGGAGAAGATCCAGCTGCGCAGGCTTCTCGACAGCAGCGGCTGCAACAGCACCACAGCAGCAGTAGCCGTAGCCAGGCGATCAATGCAACTCTCTTGGCAGCGGGCGGTGCAATGCCAAAGAAAGACAGGCAACAGGAGGCAGTGAGTGAGACCTGCAGCAGGAAGTACTTCAGTAAAGGAGCAGTTGTATCAAAAGTTATCAACTCAAGAAACAAAACAGAGGGCCTGAAACTTGGGAAAGATCAGAAACAGCAAAATTGCGGCCTCCGGTAGTCCGGATATTGGTTTTGCTCCAGCCTGCAGCCGCCGTTGCAGAAAGTACAATTTGTGCTGCAGCGGGTGTCGCACGCAGGGGTCCACCCACCCTCTCTTTTTCACTGCACACGGTCGTTGAAAATACTCTAGAACAGGGCCAAGCGCCGCAAGGCGGCAGCCGCTGCCGCTTAGTCGCAGTAACAGGAAGCAACATGGAAGTTGCTTCGGAGCAGCAACAGCAGCGTCAGGCTGCAACAGAAAAGCTGCAAAAAATTGATGCACAACACCTGCCCCTCGGCGGCGATATTACTGTGCTGTGCCGTGCGGAGACCCAGGAAAGCAGCCTCGCAGTCGTACAGGCGTTCGGTAGTTTCCTTCTCAGTCGAAGAGAGACGCAGGTAGAGGAGTCTCTCCCCGTTGTGCTGGAGGAGCTGCAGCAGCAGGAGGCAGACATAGATCAGCAGCAAGCGCAACGACAGGTGCCCCAGCCGCACAGAAAGCAACACCAGCAGCAGTACCCGAGAGCAGAGCAGCACGAGCGAGCTCAGACACAACAGCAGCAAAGGCAGCAAGAGCAGCAGGAGAGACAGCAGGTGCAGGCAGAGGAGTTGCACCAGCAAGACGAGAGTAAACAGGCGAAGGAACCGCAGCGACAGGAGCAACCGTCACCCACACCAGACGAGCAGCAGGAGCAGCAAAGCCTGCAGCAGCAGGTGCAACAGCAGGAGCCGCTGGGGCAGGAGCAACAGCAGCGGCAGTGGTGCCAGCAGAGTCCGCAGGTGTCCCACCAGTCGCAGCAGCAAGAGCGGCGAGCCGGGGGAGGGATGCAGCAGGATGAACAAGAGCGGCAGCACGGGCAGCAGGGGCAGCAAGAACAACAGCACCAACAACACCGCCAACAAGAGCAACAACAAATGCAAGTGAGCTGCAGTCACCGTCTTCAGCTGAGATCATTTGAACAAACTGCCCACGAGCACCATCCTGAGCCGCAGCAGTACGGGGAGTTGGAAACTGGGAAGGTGGTCCCGGCGCTGCCGCAGGAGCAGCAGCAAGCAGCAGAGAGAAGCTTATTTGCTGCCGGGAGCGGCATCGCAGCTTCATTTTGTCTGTCAGCAAAAAATTCTGCGCCTCTGGTGAAGAGGAGTTTTTTCGAGACTGAAACGCCTGCAGCTGGCGTGCCTCTGCAGCAGCGAGGTGTACGTACGCCCGAGGGGGGAGAGAAGCTCCGTGCACCGGGTGTGTGGACACCTCAGAAGAGCCACGCCGGCCGCGGTGACGGAAAGATAGAGGAGGAGAAGAAGGAAGAAGAAGCAGAGAGGGACGCTGCAGAACACAGAGCAGAACGAGAGGAAGCAGAAGCTCAGGAGAACGAGAAGGAGTCTCTCAGCAGCAAAAGCGTGCCAGCTGATGGATACCACACAGCAGAACAGCAGCAAGAATCCATCACAAAAGCACTGCCGCCTGTCTCCGGGCGCTGTATGGACAAGGATGATACGTCGGCTGCGGCTCCCTTTGCCGCTTTGATTTACCCGGCTCCTGGCACTGTACCTGCTGCTGCTGGTCTCGGCGGGGCTGTCGCTGCTGACTTGCGTCCCGCCGAGCATACTGCTGCACATGCTGCTGCCCGACGTGCAGGAGGTGCACGTCCTCCTAACGAAGCTGACCTTGGCGCAGGTTCGTCTTTCTCGCTTTCTGCAGAGGAGTTTGAAATTACTGCCGCGGCTGCTGTTGGGGGATCCGCTCCCGCAAGTGGTGGCAGCGCTGCAGCTGCCGCTGCCGGGACAGCAGCTGCCTCGCGCGGTGTGGGGCTGCCTGCAACGCGGGCAGCGGACGGTCAAGGAGAAGAGGAGGACGAAGAATCAGGAGCCGCAGCAGTAGACAGTCCGAGGGAAACCAGCGAAGGCGCTGTAACAGCAGACTCACATGGGCCACCGTCTGTCTACAGTCAAGGAGAAGTTGCTTCTATAGGTGATCTGCCGTGCCGCGACCCGATTGCTGCTGCAGGCGGTGCTGCTGATCCGGCTGCTTCGTTTGGTGTTTCTGTGTGGGGAGCACGTGCTGCCAGTGCTGTCGCTGGTGCGCCTGCTGCTGCCGCTGCTTCTTGTGCAGAAGGAGATGCAGCAACGTGTTCCTCTGCAGCTGTTGCCGACTCCGGAGACACGGAGACAAACGAAGGAGGTGGTGCGGCAGCCAGCACGAGGATCGACTTCCTCGTGACCCATCTGGCTCCTCTGCTGCAGCAGCGCGAGGGTGCAGCAGGAAGGGAGGAAGGGGAAATAAGAGAGAGCGAAGCAACACGAAAGAAGTGGCTGCAAGAACTTGAGAGGTGGAAAGAAAACCTGGGCGAAGTCCCGGCGAGGGACGGAGCAGCAGACAATACGCCCGGCTGCAGCAGCAGCAACGCAGACAGGACAAGCAGCAGCAGCAGCAGCGCAGCAGACGCAGACCAAGCTGCGGACATCGAGAGCTCTCGCAGCTGCAGCAGCAGGACATTAAACCGCAGCAGCAGCAGATTGAATCAAAGCAGCGGAAGAGGTGAGGGACGTGCTGTGCGCTTTCGTACAGCCAGCAGGGAGAGCAGCAGCAGCGGAGTAGAAGAGGGGCAAGCAGCTGTTTTGAGTAGACGCCGTCGCTGCAGCAGTGGTCAACAGAACATGAAAGAGGCGAGGCAAGTACCAAAAACCGTGCTGCTAAGAACCTCTCCTGTGCACGCGCCAGCGCGAGAGGAAAGATGGAGCGTCTGCGAGCCAGCGTCCTCGCCCGCCGTGGAGAAATGGTCTTCTCCTGCTGCTTCTTCACCTGCCTCAGCAGGTACTGTAGCAGCAGCTGGAGGGAGAGCAGCGACAGCGGGACGTTCGGTGGGCGGAGCAAAAGCAGGAGCAGCGCAAGGAGAAGAAGCAGCAGCGCTTGTGAAGACAGCAGCAGCAGCAACGCGAAGATGCAGGAGGAGCAGCGACGGCACAACGGCCGCGCTCCAACTGACGAAACTTCGTCAGAGAATTCTGCGGCTCTCACCGGACTGTCTTGCTGCAGTTCCTTCTTTTGCATCTCCCACCGGTGCTGCGGCGACAGGACTTTCCCCCAAATTTATCGCGGAGCGGCACCGGTGCTGGGAAGCCCTGAGCGAGCAGCAGCAGCTGCAGCAGGGGCCACCGGCAACCGCAGACACATTCTCCCCGTGCTGCAGCAGCGGTAGCGCGTGGGAGAGCAGCAGCAGCCTACGGAGAGGAAACAGCAGGGCCAGCTCACGGGCAGTCGACCGCAGCAACAGCAGGGCTGACGGCACCAGCAGCAGCAGAGGCACAAGCAGCAGCGGAGAGCGGTGGAGCAGGAAGAGGAGCACCGGCAGCGAGAGGCTCGGGAGGACGTGGCAGAGGAGGGAGAGGCGTCTCATGAACAGCAGCGGCAGCGAGGGAAGCTCCGACATTCGACTGTATGGTGGCGTTTTGTGTGGGCCCCGTCGACGCGAACAGCAGCAGCGCAGGAGGAAGGACAGCAGCAACGGGTTCCCCGAGCAGCGGCAGCAGAACAGAAGCAGGCACGCAGCATCTGCGGCAGCACGTTGTCGTTTTAATAGAGAAGCCGTGGACGCAGCAGGAACAGAGAAAGCGGCAGACGCAGGAGCAGCGGCAGCAGCAACGTCAGCGCCGGAAGGAAGACGGGATGCGGGAAGAAGGACAGCAGCAGCAGGGGTAGCAGGGGCAGCAGGGGCAACAACAGCCGACGCGTATGCTGGCTTCTACTCTCCGGCCCTCTCTTCACCAAAGTCGGATGCATTTCTGTCTCCGCAGGTGGCGACACTGGGAGCGCTAGGCACCAGCAGCTGCTGCGGGGACGCGTATGCGGCTGCGTTTTTGGGAAAGGCGAACAGCAGCGGCGGCAGAAAAGAGGAAGAAGAGGAAGAAAGAGAGGAAATTGAAGAAGACAGCGTCGGTTCGAGAGACAGCAGCAGCGGCGAAGAGGAGGATGAGGAGCAGCAGCAGCGACGAGACAATTGCCACGCGCACAGCAATAGCAGCTGGTCTGTCCGGAGTGCTGACTCGCTCAGAGGGGGGACGACTGCGGCCGCTGACAGTTTCACACAGCTGCTGCTGCAGCAGCACCGAGGGAGACGACCAAAAACAGAGGAAAGTGGGGAAGAAGTGGGTGGGGGGGAAGACGAAGGGAAAGGCCCGGAACGCACGCTGCTGCAGTGTCAGACAAAGAGGACGGCCACGACAGCAACTGCGGCAGCAGCAATAAGTAAAGGACGGGCGAGCGCGACAGCATCAGTAGCGCCGGACGAGGGGGCAGTGATGGCGGCAGCAGCAGTTACAGCGGGAACAGAAAGAAATTCAGCTGAGACGACTGACCCCCGTGGATGTTCTACGGCTGACAAGGCCAGTCCTCCGCAACTGCGAGCGAACCGGCAGGAGCTGCAACAGCAGCACAGGCCGCAGCAACAGCCGCACAGGCCACAGCAACAGCAGCAGCGAAGGCGGCTTCAGGCCGATACTTGCACAGGCTCTCTAGAAAGTTTGAAGCGCGTTCTCGACTGCTCGGCAAAGCCCACGGACGCGGCGGCACTTTTTTTTCCTGCTGCCGCTTCACGTTCTGCGCCCTTTGACGGATCGGCAGCAGACCCAGCAGCGCCCACAGCAGACTGGCCGAATGCGAACTGGCTGCTACCGCTGTCGAAGTCTGGCGGTGACAGCAGCAGGAGCAGCAGCACTCCCCACCGCGACAACGCCGCCGCCCGCGGCAGCAGCGGCAGCAGCGGCAGCAGCAGCAGTGCGGTCGGCAGCAATGCGAAGAGCACCAGCATCCTCACAAGCAGCAGCGCCTCGCCCTGCAGCCCTCTAGGTGCAAGCAGCAGCAGTGACACCTCCAGCCCCTTGCTGCCGAACCGCGATAATAGCATGCCCCGTCACGCTAGCATCACTACGGAAGGCCGGGCGGCACCCGCCAGGCAGAAAGAGAACTCGTCTAAAGACTTGTTGAGTCTTCGAAGAAAGACAGTCACAACAAACGGTTCTGCAGACGAACAAGTGACTGCGGCTGCAGCAGTAGCACCACCAGCAGGAGCAGCAGCACCAGCGCCAGCAGCAGCGCCAGCACCAGCACCACCAGCAGCAGCAGCCGCGGCAGCAGGACAAGGAGTGGAAGAGGCAGTGCTAGTAGCAACAAAGTGCCAAGCAGGCGGCGTATTGGCACACGCAGACCTCACTTTTGCAGGTCGAGATGCCGCAGCAGAGCTCTCAGAAGCAGTAGAACAGGTTGCAGCAATGGCTGACAGAGCAGCAGCACACGCAGCAGAAGCAGAGGCAGGGGGAGCTGAAGTAGCAGCAGCAATAGTAGCGACAGACGCAGCAGCCAAAAAAGTGGCAAGAGAAGCAACAGCAGAGGTTGGAGCTCGAGCAGAGCCTTTCGTTGAGCCGGCAGAACCAGCTGCAGCAGCAACTGCGCCTTCATCAGCAGCAGCGGAAACTGTCGCAGCAGCAGCGGCAGCTCTCGCACTGACAGAGGCAGCTGCAGCGGCAGCAGCAGCGGCAGTTGCAGGAGCAGCAGACGTGGACGTGGTAGACAGCGATGAATTCTCCGTAGACGAGACAAGAAGAGAAGATGAAGCGATCGGCAGCAGCAGCAGAAACGAACCAACAAATGCTGCCGCGTTCCGCTGCAACAGAGGAGGCGTCGGCGGACGTGGTCGAGACAACAACCCGGAGTCCTCTCCCTTGCTGTCGGATGCCGTCCCTGGTGAACCTACCGGTGCAGCAGCAGCTGCAGCTGAAGTAACAGCTAGCAGACAGACGGAGTCTGCGCATGAAGCAGCGGCAGCGGCAGCGCAGCACTGGCCTGTTACGACGACTAGCTATGCAGTGATCCTGACGGAAAGAACAGCTACAGCATCATCGAAGGGGGCTGCAGCAACAGCAGCACCAGCAGACACCCCTGCAGCCGCGTCCGCCGCTGTGTGGGAAGCGGCAGCAACCTCTCTCTGCACCGCGACCGCATCAGCACCCGCGTGTAGCGCAGGAGCAGCCACAGCAATAGCCAGGGCGATTACAGCAACCGCCGAGAATCCCCTCGCGACGGCAGGACCTTCGAAGACAGCGACAGACGCAGCAGAGGGCACAGCTGCAGGAGCAGAAGCAGCCGCAGCAGCAACAGAAACTTCTTCGGAAGGGGAGCGGCGTGTCACGACGCCGCGTGCAGCCGAGGCAACGCTAGAAGGAGCAGATGAACGGAAGGCAGCAGCGGAAGCGCCCGCAGGTATTGCAGCCTACGGAGAAACGAAAGAGGCAGTGGCAATTTCTCTGAACGCAGCCCCAGCAGAGGGAAGGGCAGCAGAAAGTCGAGTAGCAGCAGATGAAACAGCAGCTGAAACTCCGGTTCGTAATACGGCAGCAGACGAAGCAGCAGCAGAGGAATCAGCAGCAAGGAACACAACAGCAGAGGACGCGGCGGCAAAGGAGGAAGTAGCGGAGGATGATGCAGCGGAGGATGATGCAGCGGAGGAAGATGCAGACGAGGAAGAAGCAGCTTGTAACACAGCACGAGGAGAGAAGGCAGCGACAGAGGAAGCAGCAGGAGAGGAAGCCGCAGGAGAGGAAGCAGCCGCAAACGAAGCAGCAGAAGAAGAGACGGCAGAAGAAGAGGCAGCAGCAGAGGAAGAAGAGGTCTGTAATAACACAGCAGCAGATGCAGCAGGAGCAGAGGAAGCAGGAAACGAAGCAGCTGCAGAGAAAGAAGCAACGGAGGAAGCAGCGGCGACAGCAAGGTATAGGGGCTCAGGTCTTGAAGTGGTGGCAGCAGAGGTCTCTGCAGGTGAGGAGGAGGGGCCTCACTGCTGCGAATTCAGCACAGCAGCAGCTGTGTCCGCAGCAACAGCAGGGGGCGAAGCTGCACCCGCAGGTGGGGAAGCTGCAGCAGCAGGTGAGGAAGCTGCAGCAGCAGGTGAGGAAGCTGCAGCAGCAGGTGGGGAAGCAGCAGCAGATCCGGGAGAGACGGCAGCAGCGGCCTTTGCAGTTGCAGACGAGGCAGAAGCAGGAGCGAAACTTCGAACAGCAGAACAGGGAGGGGCGGAGGCAGACGCAGTAGCAGAGGCAGCCTGGTCAAGCGACGGCCGGTCAGCAACAGCGGGCACAGATGCAGCAAAAGACGCAGCAGCAGCGAAGAAGGCAGCTGCTGCAGGGGGGGAAATTTCAGCAGGAGAGGTGGAAGCAGCAGCACCGCCCGCAGGGAAAAGCAACGAATTCGAAGAGAATCCAAATTGTAGAAGAGCGGCCGTGGAGAGGCTTCGAAGAGCTGAAGAGGCTGCAGAGGATTGCAACAGCAGCAGCAGCGACAGCGACAGCAGCAGCGCAGGTGGAACGAGGGGCAACCGCGACGACAGCAGCTGCAGGCGGACCACCGGCAAGGTGGGCTGCAGCAGCACCTCGGACGTGAGTAAAGAGACCAGCACGAGGAGCAATGGCAAGAAAAGAAGCAGCAACAGCAGCAGGAAAGCCGAAGAGCCGCGACGCGCGGCGGCGTTGAAGGAGGACAACAGCAACATGACTGACGAAGGAAAGGTCGGCAGCCGCAGCAGCAGCAGGCAGTGGAGAAGTGGCAACGGCAGCGAAGACCGGCGCACCATCAGCAAAGTACGCCACAGCAGCAGCAGCAGCAAGGATGGACGCAGCAGCAGGATTAAGAGTCTTGCAAGCATCGCCGACGGCCAGGAGAGTGACGGCAGCAGCTGCTGTGAAAGAAGCAGCTTCGTGCGGCAGCGGACGCTGCGCTACGAGCGACGCCATCTGCTGCAGGAAAGGCAGCAGCAAAAGCAACGCGAAGTGCAGCAGAGACAGCAGCACCAGAAGGTGTTGCAGCAGTTGAAGAAGACACAGCAGCAACTCGACGAAGCCCGTCAGCAGCTGCTGCAACTGGAACGCCGCGAACAGCAGCAGCTGCAAAGCGCGCAGCAGCAGCAGCAGCAAGAGGGGAAGAAGCAAGGAGGTCGGCAGCAGCAGCAGGATCGGCAGCAGCAGGAGAGTCGGCAGCAGCAAAATGAGCAACCACTTGGTCTCAAGCCGGAAAGCAAAGGAAGCCCGGCGCTGCAGCTGCAGCAGCGTTTTGAGCAGCAGGAGCAGCTGCGTATGTCTCAAAAACGGCAGCAGCAGGAGCAGCAGCACGGGCGAGAGCACCGGCAGGAATATCAAGAGAAAACACAGGAGGAGAAGAACGAGGAAGAGAAGGAGCGGCTGGAGGAGACTGCAGCGTCAGCAGGAGCGCTAACACAGGAGCAGCAAGAGCTGTTGATTTCCGCGGCTGCAGCGGCAGCAGCAACAGCAGCGGTTGCAGCTTCGAGAGGCGCACAGCAGCAGGGGGAGCAGAAGCAGCAACAGCAGCTGCTGCAAATAGAAGTGCTGCGGCAGAAGCTACATGCATTCGAGCAGCAGCTGCAGCAGAAGGAGAGAGAGCAGCTGCAGCTGACAGACACGTTGCGCAGCGAGCAGCAGGCGCTGCAGGCGAGCACAGAGGAGTTGCAGCAGCAGCAGTTCCTGCTACAACACTGGGAGAAGGAGCTGCAGAAGCACGAGGCAGAGCTGGCGGCAGCTAGGGAGCAGCAGCAGAAGAAGTGTGCGTTGTTCGCCCAGTATTTACGCCAGTATAAAAAGGAAAGCGAGACTGTCACGAAGCAGCAGAAGGAGTTGCTGCACCAGCAGCAGCAGCAGCAAGAAGAAAAGGAGCAGTTGCAGCAGCAGCGAAGAGAGCTGCAGGCGCTGGCGGAACAGAATCGAGCGCAGCAACATCAATTCCACGTGCAGCAAGAGAGACTTGATGAGCTGCGGAAGGACGTGCAGATGCAGCAGATACTGCTGCAGCAAGAGAGACAGAAACAGCAGCAGCAGCTCTCCCAAGAACAAGAGGGGCTGCAGCAGCAGCAAGAAGACCAGAATTTGCGGCAGAAAGGGCAGCAGCTGCAGCAGCTTCAGAAGGAGGTGGAGCAGCAGCGGCAGGAACTGAGCCAGCAGCAGCAAGAAGCGCGGGAGCAACTGCAGAGAGAGAAAGAAGAACGGGAGCGCCTCTCGCTGCAGCAGCAAGAGCAAGAGGCGAAAAAACAGACTCAGCTGGAGATGCAGCGCGAAGAGCAAGCGCAGCAACAGGCGCTTCAGCAGCAACAGCAAGAGGAGTTGCAACAACAAAAAGAGGCTCTGCAGCGTCAGCAGGAGCTGCTACAGCACCAGCAGCAGGACCTGCTCCAGCGGCAGCAGGAACTGCAGCAACAGAACGAGGCAACGCAGCAGCAGGAGGAGGCACTGCAGCAGCTGGAGAAGCGGCTGGAGCAGCAGCGAGGGCAGCTGCAGTGGCAGCAAGAGCACGTGCAGCAAGAGCAGGAGAGACTCCGGCAGCGGGAGAAGGAACTGCAGCAGCAGCAGGTTGAACTGCAGCAGCAGAAGGTTGAAGTGCGGCGGCAGAGAGAAGAAGTACAGCAGCAGACACAACAAGTGCAGCAGCAGAAGATTGAACTGCAGCAGGAAAGAGAAGCACTGCAGCAACAGAGAGAAGAACGGCAGCAGCAGAGAGGAGAACTGCAGCAGCAGAGAGAAGAACTGCAGCAGCAGAGAGGAGAATTGCACCAGCAGAGAGTAGAATTGCAACAGCAGAGAGAAGAATTGCAACAGCAGAGAGAAGAACTGCAACAGCAGAAACTTGAACAGCTGCAGGACAAACGTGGAAAAGGGATGCTTCTCAGAGGCGCCGAGCTGCGTGAGCGGCAGGCACGAGACACGGTGAAGGTGGGGGAGGGAAATCTGCGGCAGCAGCCCGGAGAGAAGACGCAGCGGGAGGAGAAGGTGCTGCAAGATGAAGTAGACCAGCAGCAGAAGGCACCAGCGGGTGAGAGGCAGACGCACCAGCAGCAGCAGGAGCAGGATATACCGCAGACACGGCAGGGAGAGCAGCAGCAGCAGCAGCCAGGCTGCCTCCCGGGCTCCTGTGCGCACAAGGAAGAAGAACGGCAGCAGCAGGGCAGCGAAGTCGAAGAGCAGCCGCGGAGCATACAGCAGCAGCAGCTGCAGCAGGGCGTCGCGCGACAACACCGGCAGTCGCACGAGCTTCGAGCAAACAAAACTTCCATGCAGGTACCACCTCTGCTGCTGCTGCTGCAGAAGCAGCAACAAGTTCATACTAAGGCACCACGACGTCTTCAAAACTTCCGCGCCTCCTCGGACAGTACCGTCTGTGTGCAGCTATCCTTATAAGACTCACATATACATAAATATATCTTATCTACATATATATACATATACATGTATACATATGTAAATTCCCATATATATATATACATACATATTTACATCTATATATGTGTATACGTTTATATATATATAAATGGATGTGCAAGTATATGTGCATACAACTAGAAGTATATGTACGGCACTCCCAGGGCGCATGCGAGCGAGACACGCGTGTACCTGCACGCCTTTTTTGCTGCTGCTGCTGCTGCTTGCACTTGCTGCTGCTGCTCTCTGTCTCTTTCTCTCTCTGTGTGTGTGCGCCTGGTCCGTTTCTCACTCTCCCCTCTCTCTCTGTCTGTCCGTTTCTTCCCTACGTTTCTTCACAAATACCTGCACTTTTTATCTGCAACCGCAGCTTCTCGGTGGAGAGGCTGTGCCTTCTACGTATACACCTGTGCATCGCGCCTCTCTCTTGACATCTTTTTCTCTTTCTGTGTTGTGTTTCTCTTTTTCTCTCTCTTTCTCTTCTCTTCCTCCGAGTCTCTCTTCCTTTCTCTCCGTACTCCTCTTCTTCGTCGCTCTTTATATATATATATATATGTCCCTCGTTTCTGTGTCTCTCCATCTTCCTTGCTGTACCTCTCCCTCTGTCTTTCTTGCTGTATCTTGCTGTCTCTCTGTCTTCCCTTCTCTACCTCTCTCTGTGTCTCCCTGTCTCCCTTTCTCTTCGTCTCTGTGTCTCCGTGTCCCCGTCTCCCTTTCTCTTTGCCCCCCTTGTCTGTGTCTCCGTGTCTCCGCCCCCATTTGTCCCCCTGTCTCCGTCTCGCTTTGTCCCCGTGTCCCCCTGTCTCGCTTTGTCTCGGTGTCTCTGTCTTCCCTTCCGTTTGTCTGTCTCTACGTCTCCCCTCTCTTCCTGTCCTTCTCTCTGTCTTCTTCTGTCTTCCTCTGTCTACCTGTCCTTTTACGTCCCCTCCTCGCCGACCGACCCCACACACAAATACGTACACGGGCGGGACCCTGCTGCCCTGTCTCTGTCTCCGTCTCGGTCTCCCTAAGTGACCCGCCGCTTCGAACGTGTGCGACACAGCCGCAGCAAAGAAGCGTCGGCTTCTCTTGCTGCTTCTTCTCTCTCTGTGTTTCTTCTCTCTTCTTCTGTTGTCCACGTGTTGCGCGCGCGGGTATCTCCGTCTGCTTCTCCTGGCGATGGGCGCGCGCGGACAGCTGCAGCGATGAGTTTCCCTGCCGAAGAAAAACTTGCTGCAGGCGAAGACAGACCTGCAGCCGGGGGTCGCGTCGTCTCTTTTGTGAAATGCTGACTTATTACTCAGGCCTAATAAATCTCCCAAGGCCTTTGCTTTCCATTTTCCTTTCCTCTTTCTCACACACGGATGCAGGCGTGTCTCTCTGTCTCTCGCCGCGGTTGTGTGTGGCTGCCTCTGCTCTCGCTAAACGAGAACCGCGCTGCGTGCCGCTCGGCGACTTTTTCTATCACCGATCGCTACAAGGCCCTCTTTCTCCTTATTTCTTCTTCAAATTGTTCAGCAGCTCTGCGTTGACTGCCCCGAGTGGCAGATCTCCTTAGGAACTGCTGCCACAAGGGATTGTTGCTGCTCGTCTCGGGCGCCGGGTGCCTGCGTCGTTGCTGCTGTCTTGATGCGTCCCTTGCACACAAGCGTGCCACGCTGCTGCTACGCGTCTTTCCTGCTGCTGCTTCGCGTCTTTCCTGCTGCTACTACGCATCTTTCCTGCTGCTGCTGCGCGTCTCTCTTGCTGCTGCTGCACATCGTTTTTGCCGCTGCTGTTCGTACTTGCTGCTGCTGCTCTCTCTCTCTTCTTTCTTTGCCAGTCTCACTCTCTCGCCACTGCTCCTCACTCTACCGCTGCTGTTGCCGACGGTGCCGCTGGGCTGGTGTCTCTGTGTATGTTGCTGCTGTTGATCTGCTGTGAATCCATCCACACGCGCTCCACCGGTGCGGGTCTGCTACTCTGCCGCTGCTGCTGCTGCTGCGTGTCTGCACCTGCAGGCTGGGTTATCTGTGTTTGAGCCACCTCCTTCCTGCGCCCCGCCCCTGCAGCTGCAGCAGGAGCAGCAACAGCACCAGGCAGCGCACCGGCAAGGGCAAGAGGAGAGGCAGCGGCAGCCACGAGAGCAGGAAGAGCGACAGCAGGGCGTGCGGCGGCAGGAGCAGCTGAGCTCCCGCGAGCAACACAAGGAGCAGCAGGAAGAAGGAAAAGAAGAAGAAGAAGCAGAGGAGATGACTCAGCAACGTGAACAGGAGCAGCAGCATTCCCCGCAGCCCGGAAGCCTTGGGCGAGTCTCTGGACAGACGGCAGCCAACGCTTCCGACATCGGCAGCAACAGCAGCAGCAGCATCGCCAGCAGCAACAACAGCAAGAACCGCAGCAGCAGCAACAACCGCAACAGCAGCAAGAGCAGCAGTTGTAGCAGAGCTGACGGTGAGCTTGAACAGTTTTTTGCAGCTCTTGAAAGACTGGTGGGACTGCAGCTGCCCCCTGCGGGCACGACGGCGCTCGTTGCTGCGGTGTGTTCGCTGCTGAACAGCAGCAACAGGAAAAGCAGCAACAGCAGCAGTGACTGTCGCAGCGGCTGCAGTCCGACCAGCAATAAGGGGGAGGGTAGCGCTGGTCGAACTGAGAGAATTAGCGAAGACGGCGAGGTCTGCCGCGAAGAGCAGCAGCAACTTCTCTATTTTCCTGTGTCGAAGGAGCTGCCTGTGACGGGCAACAACAAGAGCAGCGAAAGCAGCTGCACCGCACCAAAGAGCGAGAAGGAACAGGCCCAGCCAATTGCCGCAGCAGAAGCAGCGGCGGAAAGAAGAGAAAGTGAGATTGCTGCTGCTGCCGGTGCTGTTGCTGCTTCCCCAGGAGCTCGCAGTTTCCTGGAGCAGCTGACACAGGCTGCGGCAGCGGCAGCAGCGACAGATGGTAGCAGCGCAGCGGCAGCAACTGGAGTGGCCAACCATGCGTTGCACCAGGTGCATGCGAAGAAAGAAGGTGAATTTCTTCTACTGCTGCAGCGTGTGATGCAGCAACGAAAGCAGGCACTCAGCAGCAGACGGAAATTGCTGCAGCACTGCATGCACCTCTTCGGCACGCGTCTGAAAGCGCAGCAGCAGCTGCAGCAACAGCAGCGCTCTCCTCCTGAGCTGCTGCAGGAAACGCAACAGTTGCCCAGCGCGTCTCACGAGGCTCCCTCAACCCCGCAAGACGAAGAAGCAAAAGCAGCAGCAGCAGAGACTGCCGTAGATCTAGAAGCAGAACGCCAAATTCTAGACGCTGCTCGCAAAGAGTGGAATGCATCTGCTCGGTGAGAAGCGCCTCTACTTTCTACCTTCTGCTCCACTGCGCCTCTCTCTCAGTACTTATTCATACAAGCGTACACATATATGTTAGTGTCAATATACAAATGTATGCATGTACACACACACACACATATATATATACATATATATGTATAACTGCGTATGAATACGTCCACAGGCACATATATATACATATGTATACATATATGCTGGGGTGGTACCCTGTGGCGTTGACATATATATATATATATATACGCGCGCAAGTTGCTACACGTGTATATATGTATATATGTGGAACACCTCGCCTTTTCATCAAGACGGCAGGAGCGCTGCTGTGTTTGTGAGTAAGGGACCTTTTTGTCGAAGAAGAAGACTATTTTTGTACTCCTGCTGGGATTATTTGGTTTCGGGCGGCGGTAGATACGCAGAGAGAGAAAAGCAGCAGTGACACTGCTCCGCCGCTCACCCCACACATCGGGCTCCTTGCCTCTGGCAGCAGCAGCGTTGTCTGCACCAGGTGCATTTATTTATAAATACGCCCCACACCTTCCAGCAGGCTTTTTTCTCTTAATTTACATTCCCCCATATATTTGTAGAGAGACAAACAGAGAAAAAGAGACATATATATACATATATATATATATGCGTGTCTGTCTTCCTGTCTCTCTGTACAGCTCCCAGAAGCTTTTTGTATGCTAATTTACATTTTCATATATACAAATACATGTATATATAAAAAAACAGAGAGAAAGAGCGACAGAGACAGAGAGATGCATATATGTACATATATATATATGTATATATACACATATATATATGTACGTATATATACATGTATACATGTGTACACGTATCTCTCCCCCTCTCTTTCTCTGCACTTCCCAGAAGTTTTGCTTCTTGGATGAGTTACACTTTCTCATATACGTACATATGTATGTGTGTATACAGGTGTATGTATATTTATGTCTCTCTGCCTCTCTGTCTGTGTCTCGATCTCCCAGCAGGTTGTTTCTGCTAAGCTACCGCTTTCCATATGCGCATGCATATATATATAAAGAGAGAGATACATACACACACACACACACACACCTCTTTGATATGTATATATCTATCTCCCTCTATCTCTCTGTTTCTATCTCTATATATATGAATATATACAAATAAATGTGTAGGTGGACGTGCATGTATAGGGGGATGCAACAGCTGTTGGGGAACCTCGGTATCTGTTTATATGTGCGCACGCATGTGGAGAGGACGCCAGAACTCGCGCTGTGTTTATGTAGAAGATCTGTGTAGCTGATGTAAGCCTCTGCCTTCTGGGGGGAGGAAAGTGGGCAGGAAGTTCATACATATCCACGCAGCAGCAGTACGGGAGAGAAAATAGCCATCCTCACGCGCGTGTGCTGTCCTGGCGTTGTGCGGGCGCATGCAGCGTCGTGCGGGCGCTGCTCCACGTCCTTCCGAAACGGCTGGCGTACTTGAACCTTCTCAGCTGCAGCAACGCTAATAGCAGCAACAGCAACAGCAGCAGCAACGGCAGCAGCACCGAGAGGAGCATCGGCAGCCAGAGCTGCGGCTGCAGCCACACTTACGGCGGTGACGCCAGGAACAGCAGCTACAACAAGAGGGACAGCGTTGGCGGCAGCAGCTGCAGCACGGGCAGCACGGGCAGCACTGGGTCCTTCAACTGGAGTGGCGGCAGCAATAGCTCGATCAACAGCAGCACAGAGAGCGACAGCAGACAAGGCAACAGCGGCGTGCGGCTGTCGCTGTCTCCTCCTGCTGCTTCGTTGCAACAGGAACAGCAGCAACAGAAGAGCCTGCAGCATCCGTCCCTGCCACCGCTGCCGCCTTCGCAGCTCTCTAGAAAGCATTCCCTTCTGACCCTGCAGCAGGAGCAGCACCACCAGATGCAGCAGCAGCACGGTCTGCTGCAGTCGCAGATGCGTTTACAGCAACAGCAGCAGCAACGGCCATCCCACAAGGGACAGCAGCAGCCGCCGCTTTCCTCCAGAAGCTACCTGCAGCACCACGCCGCACTGTCCCCTTCGCTACAGCAGCTGCAGCAGCACCTTGTGTCTTCCCACCACCAGCAGCAACCGTTCTGCTACGCTCAAAAACTCCAGCAGCAGCAGCAGCGGGAGCAGCCGGCGCAGCCCCACCATCACCCGCGTCACCAGCAGCAGCAACACCAACAGGAGCAGCATCTGCACCAGCAGCAGCATCAGCAGCCGTTAGAGGAAGGGAAAGACAAATTGAAGCACCCTCCGCAGGCAGTGCATGTTCCTGCAGCGCATGCAGCTGCTCTCAGGGGTGGCAACGTCTGCACGTTGAACTCGGCTCCCGGTCCTCTCGCTGCAGCAACTGGAGCCGCCGCAGCAGCTGCAACGACACAAGCAGCAGCAGCAACGGCAAGTCTGATTCACTCGGGTAAGCGATGCAGGGAGAGAGTGTCGAGAGCTACCAGAGGCAGCAGCGCCGACGGATAACGCAGCTACAGCTCGCGAAGCAGAAACACAGCAGCGGCAAGTCACCGAGACGAAGCAGTAGCAACAGCCATCAGCATAGGCCCAACAGTGATCAAAGCAGCGGCGGCTGCGACAGCAACAGCACCTGCCAAGAAGCAGCAGCAGATGCCGCAGCACCCGCCCAGAAGCATGAGGAGCAGGAGGAGCTGTAGTGAAAGCGGCGGCAAGGCAAGGCAGGACCAGCTGAGCAGGGTGCAGCTGTTCTTCGGCGTGCAGAAACGGAGGGAAAGAAGCAGCGGCAGCAGCGGAAGGCAGAGTCCCTGCGCAGCACTCTGTAGCAGCAGCAGCAACCAGAAAACAAAGAAGCAACCCCAGCAGAAGAGAAGCTGCTGCAGAGGCAGGCACTGCGGCTTCCCTCGATCCGCAGCAGAACGAACAGCAGGCGTAGTGAAAAGGAAAGAGGAGGAAAAGAAGGACGGGGAAAGACGGGCGATGACTGCAGTGCCTCCCGCCCTCCCCACAAGCAGCAGAAGTTCGAAAAGGGCATCAGTCGTAGTCGTCAGATATGGACGTAAATACATAGTACACTTATTCGTGCTGCTGCATGTATCTACATACATATGTGCATACACACAAGTTCACCTTCGACCTATCTACCTGTCTATCTGTCTGCCTATCTACCTATCTATATCTATCTACGTATATCTATCTGTATATATCCATCTATATCTATCTATCTATATTCATCTATCTATATCTATCTATATCTATCTACATCTATCTACGTGTATCTATCTATGCCTATCTGTCTATCCATCTATATATATATGTGTCGTTAGCTGCGTATATACGTATTTTATGCATGTATATATGAAGCGTTGTACACTTTCTAATACACACGTATATACATGTATATATATACATATACACACATATATATATATATATATGCGTGAGAATCTACGTATATACGATTTTTACTCATATATGTATATATATCGATATTCATGTGTGAATACTGGGTATATACGTTTTAAATGCATTTATATACGAGAGCTAATACACTCTCTTTTATATATGTATATATATCGATCTATGTGTATGAACGCCCTCATATGTACACTATTTGCGCATGCGTATACGAACAATAGTATACTCTCTAACATAAATATATATGTTTTCGTGATGCATGTATTGATATCGGTCTATGAATATCTTCAAATATTCGCCTTTGTCTCCACTTTAGTATACCAAGGAGAACTGCAGCAGAAATTACAGGTGCTGGGGCACTATTAAATAGACGCGTTACTCTCTATCCACATGTTTTGGTCTTCTATTCTTCGCCCTCTGCCTATCTGTGTTGTCTTCGTTGGCCGCATCTGTTCGTCTCGTCTCCGTCTCCGTGCATGTGTCTCGCCTCCCCCCTCCGTCTCGCCGTCCGTGTCTCCGTGTCTCCCCGTTTCTGCGTCTCCCCCACGTCTGTGACAGCAGCAGAGTTCTACAGCAGCAGCCAGACAGCCGCAGCGTCCCCTCGCTGCTTAATCGCTGCCGTTGGTGACATGGCTTCCCGCGTCGCTGCTGCTTCCGTTGGTCGTTTTCTTCTGTTCTCGGGGGGGCCATTTCTTTGCTTGCATTTGCTACGCTGTGCCCTTGCAGCCAACGGCGTCTCTGCGCAGCCCCAGTCTTTACTACCGCAACAGCAGCGGCCGACGCAGCAGCCACTCCAACAGCAGCAGCAGCCGCAGCAGCCACACCAACAGCAGCAACAGCCGCAGCGGCAGCAGCTCCGTGCGGCCAAGAAGACACTAGAGCTGGGGGAGTCAGAAGTGACGGGGGCAGGAACAGGGACAGCAACAGCAACAGCCACAGGAGAAGTGGCAGTATTTGCGGGGTGTGAGCAGGCGCAGCAACAGAGGCCGCATGCAGCATCTTCACCAGCGTATCCATACCTTTTTCAGGCTGCTGCTGGCGCCGCCCCCTGTGCAGAGGAGACCAAGGGCAGCGTCGCTGGCCTCAGCAATCGAAGCAGTAGCAGCAGTAGTCAGAGGAACTCAGAGAGCAGCAGCAGTGATAGCAAAACCGACGCGCATGCAGAGCGGATTTCTGCAGCCAGTCGAGCGTTGTGGGGATGGACATCGCTGCAGCAGAGACATCTTCCAGCAGCAGCCGCTGCTGCCAACGTTGATCCTGCTGCGTACGCATCTGCATTAGCTGCTGCGGCTCCCGTTGCTCCTGCTGCTTCTGCGGCTACTTGTGGCTCTTCTGGCCTTGTTGCTGCTGCAGTTCCTGCTTCCCACGTGGCTGCTGCGGCTTGGGCTCGTCGCTGTCCCTCAGAAGTTTCTGCTTTTCCTGGACAACCTGCTGGTGCGCCCCGTAGAGACGCCGCTACGGCACTTGCTGCTGGCCGTCCTGCGACAACAGCAGGAGAGCTTCTGCGGTGTGACAACCGCGTGCCGCTGTGGAGTGCTGCTGTTGCTCCCGCATGCAAGAGCAGATCGCGTGATTCTCTGCAGCAGCAAGCAGCAGAGGGAGCAGTCGCCGTGACCGCAGCAGCAGCAGCTCCGGTAGCGTCGAAGACTCCAGCGGGAGGGCCAACAGCAGCAGCAGGGTCTACATATCCTCCGGCGCTGCACCAGCAAGAAGCAGTTCTCACTGATAGCAGTCAGGCGTCAACGGCTTCTTTGTGGAATGCCGATGGCTGCTGCTGGCGACCCTGCAGTCTCTCTCCCAGGAGCTCTTCTGCTGCAGGCCGACCCATCTCTACTTCCTCTTCTTTTTCGGCTGTTGCAGCTCCTGGACGACCTCGTTCAGCGGCTGCTGGCGTTGCTGCTGAGAAACGGGAAAACTCGTGTCTCGTCCGTGGGAATGCAGCAACTGGGGAGAGCGCTGCAGTTGCTAGTCTTGCTGCAGCAGCTGCATGGGGCAGGGACCCGGCTGTTGCTTGCCCGGCTGCTGTATATACTGCGGCTCCTGCTTCTTCTTCTTGCTCCAGTCGTCAGCGCCTTGCCCTCCCTCAACCCCCGGCTGCTGCTGCTGATGTCCGGCCGGACTCCGCGCGCGTTGAAGCTGCTGGTCCTTCCTCTTGCTTCCCCTCTTCTTGTTCTTTTGCTGCTGCTTTCACTGCTCGCCCGTGCTCTGCCGCTGGTCCTTCTCCTCCTCTTCCACCTAAGCAACAGACGCCCGTGCTACTCTGGAATTGCAGCGCGGGAAAAAAGGGCAGCACCGTCAGCGGCCCCTGCAGCAGCAGCAACAGCATATACCCCGGGGCACCGGGGGTAAGCGCCGCTGGCCTCAGCCGCGCAGCCACTGCAGATATTACCGCGTCTTCTGGGTACTACTCAGGCAGCAGTACCAACAGCAAGAGCACCAGAAGCGGCAGCGCTGCACCGCGCTTGCATGCTGCAGCTGCCAGCCTCTACGAATACGGCAGGAACAAACAGCTGCAAACAGGTGCAGCAGCAGCGCGGCCGGAGCCCTAGCGTCAATCTGCAGGTGCCCCGGAAGATCGGATCAGCAGCTAGTGTGTCAGCGAAGCAGCAGGGAAAGCAGCAAGAAGCTACACGCGGTGCGTTGACGCAGCAGGAGCTGCAGCAGATACCACGCTGCAGCAACATTCCACAGAACAGGAGAGCATCAGCAGCCTGAGGCAGTCGACGTGCAGCAGCCGAAGCAGCAGCGGTGCGCGCCCTGCACCAGCAACCACAGCGAAGGACGCGCCGTTGTTTCTTCGCGGACGACAGGATGACGACAGCAGCAGCAGCTCAGCAGCAGCAGCTCAGCAGCAGCAGCTCAGCAGCAGCAGCGGCGCTAACATTCGTATACTCCTGCAGCGCAGCAACAGAAATGGCAGCAGTGCAACGGGACGCTTGCGCACCCCTCACGCAGCAGCTTGTGTAGTGTAAAATCTAGAGCAACGACATCAACCAACAGCAGAAGAGCTGCTACAGCAGCGCAAGCTACTTTTCATAGAAATGTTGATAACGCCTATGCTACTTCGTGATAAACAAACGCGTCACACATATTTATAAATAGAGAATACGTATATGTGTACGTATGTATGTGTGTACACATGTATACGTGTATGCATATATGTATATACGTATGTGTGTATGTGTGTATGTATGTACCTATGTACGTATGCATGTACGTATGCATGCGTGTATGTATATATGTAGGTATGCATGTATATACGCATGTATGCGTATATATATGTGTAGATATGTAGGTACGTATGTATGTATGTATATATGTGTGCACACCTCTTTTTTAAAGTGAGTGATAAACTGGCACTTCGCGGTTAGAAACACTTGCTCAAAATCCTCACGCTAGGGAACTAAACAACCGCGTGTTTCATCTTCTCCCCTTCGTGACTATGAAGTTATTCTTGGTGAGAACAATGAACTCACACCCATACATATATATATGTATATACAGATATATGCGACGGAGAGACGCATGTACACATGTGGATGGAGGAATTGCTGGGCCTGGGAGTTTCACATAGGCAGAACGTCATTGCTTCAGGTCCGTGGTGCTTTGTAGAATTCTGCAGCATCTTCACGAATGGTGTCACATGTGCTTCTGCGACTCTGGGGCTTTGATCCCTAGCACACTGCCATACATACATGCCCTTGTTGGATATATATATATATATATGGACATATTTATCTACATAGTTATCTATCTGCATGTCTACCTGTCTACATTTCTACCTGTCCATTTACATATATATACTACACACCTGTGTATCTACCTCTCTACGTTTCTACCTATCAGAGTCACCTGTGCTGCTGCCTCTGTAGGGCCTGGGTCCCTGGCACACTGCTACGCATACGCGCTTGTCGCACCTCCTTCCTTCGATACACATGCAGTGAATTTTTCGCTGCATCTGCAGGTTTTACAACAGGTGCACACTTCTTCATTGCTGCCTACGAACGGGCAGACATTTCTTCGACACCTTTATTAGAGGCCACTGCTGTACAATGACGCAGCTGCTACAATCGGGAGACGCGCAGCTGCTGAGTCTCCCCGCCCTGATATGTGAACACAAGCGTCTGACAGGGGGGGGAGGGCAGCTGTTGCGACTCGTGAACGGCCGCTGCTGGGCTCACCGAAGTACTGCCACCTGCACATACCTGTTTCACCTCCACACGTCTCTTGCTGCGGCAACTGCTCCCACGTGTATGCTTGCTTGAAGTGAGGCAGAGGCTGCAGCTTACGCTGCTGTTCACAGCAACGGAGTGCGCATAATGTCGCACATGTATATACATATATATACATATATATATATATATACATACACATATATACATTTACATATATATGTGTATATACATCCACATATGCATATATATCTATGTAAAAATATGCATATATATATATATATGTTTCCAAGTAGACAGCCGCGTGGTATCGAGGCTTGGCGTTATGCCTGTTGCAAGTGTCTCCGTTTTATTGTGTTTCCGGTAGATGCAGACAACGACGCTCGCTGCAGAGGCTTTTGCAGTGTACGTACACCACAGACACGAAAGAAGCTTGCCGAGGCAGCTTCTACTGTACGTGGTCGTGCACCTAGTTGTGAACTGAGACACGCTGCAGAAGCATTTGGACGCACACCACTCGTGTAGATAGGCTATTATGTGTGCTGCTGCAGCTGTAGTGAAGTGCTGCAACGAGGTACAAACAAGAATAGGAAGAATACAAAAATGTGCCAGATGTAGAATTTTCTCCCCTCATGAAGGCTTGCTCGATGGAGGTGTCCGCCGGTGCAGCACCGTCTGCCATACACCCATTACACGTCAGACAAACACACGTGTGCTGTCCCGACTTCTCCTGCAGAGATGCCCCTTGGCACGCATGGTTGAGCCTGCGCGCTGCGGGAGCCATTCTGTACGCGTGCCTGCATCAATTATACACTTGTGGAATCAATTTCTACGCAGCATCATCTGGGGGTGCGTAGCCGTGTTTGTCAGGTGAGACTCTGGAGAAGACTGCGCTCCAGCAGCTGCTGCTGTAGGCTAAAAACCCCTCACGTGTGACCAGAAAGCAGCCCGTGCTCGCGCCACTGTGCTACCGTCCGCAGTTTGGGATGTACGTACACCAGGCGTCGTCATGACAACACAGAGCAGTGCTTGCCGCAGGAGCCCGAGCTGTATGTACACCGGCTTTCACCTCTGGATGCCTGCCTACATCGCAGGAGCATCTGACGTGCACGTAGGTGCTGCTTTCTATTGATAACGCGACGCTCGCTGACGCATCGAATAAACTCGGTCATACTCGGTCGTGCTCTGCAGATAGATGCTCGGCAACTGTTGCTGTCGCTGCAGCCTGTAGTGAGATGCTTTAGTTCGTAACAACGAAGAATACATTTTTTGCAGCAGCAGCGGAAGCAGCAGCGGCAGCAGCAGCGGAACGCAACATCAGACAGCCGCTCTCTAGCGAGATGGAAGGCTACTGCTGGGCTGCTTTGTGCGCAGCAGCTTCCTCCTTGTAGGACAGCTATAGCAGCTGCAGCAACGGCAGCAAGTGATGCAGCAGCAGTAGCAGCCCAAGAGGCAGCAGCTGCAAAAGCATGCCCGGCAACTGGAGCAGCACGCACAACACGTGCCGCAGCAGTGCATTTGCGCATTGCGCCAATGTGGTGCAAAAAGCGTACGAATTTTCGTTAGGCCAAGCAGCAGCAGCGTGTAAAAGCAACAGACCTCTCTGTGGAGAGTAGCGAGCCTAGAAAACTTCCAGGACGCGTCAGGTTGCAGCAGACATCTGCGCTAGTTGCAGCAACTGGGAGTGAAAGAAGCAGCACCGGTGGCAGCACGTGGTGAAAGTAATGGCAGCAAGAGCTGATGAATGCAGCAGTAGATCGCACCTGCAGAAGCATCAGCTAGCGATGATTGTTCGGGAGGGGCACGGTGCGCAGCAGCCCCCATAGCTTGTCTAGAGGCAAGAGGGCTATTAATGCCGGAGATGGGACACGTGGTAATTCATATATATGTAAATCTTTATATAACATATGAGCGTCTTGACGTTTTTGTAGATGTAGGTATGGCCGGCCGGATAAAGAGAGAGATACAGAGTATACTTGTGTCCCTCTTCTCTCTACCTGTATATCTGTGGTCCGAATACTATACATTTGTGAAGTACGCAGCTCTACGCATATAGTCGCACACGTAGATACACCCCTATACGCGAAAACAGACGTTCTGTCTCCGTACAAGTGTCTGCACACGTACCTCCCTCCATCTTCAGATATGTACTTACCTGTGCACTTGAGGATCCTCTGTAGTGTAGTGAAGCAGAAGAGCTACGGGGATAGACAACCACGCACCGCTAGACGTACGTACGTCAGCACCTTCAAATAGGTATGTAACTACTTCCACAACGTATAAAAAACCATCCTGCCTTCTTGGGATGTGGATGTGGCCGTCCGGAAGTGATGGACTCTCGAGGAAGCTTGTTGTCAAGTGGCAGAGAGTAAACTGGCGTGGGCGTATAACTTCTCTTTGTGCGCCTGGCCACGGTATCTTACAGGCCGTTTTACGCTCAGCGTCAAAGGAGGTACTTATTTCTTCTCCAAACAGACGTCTACTTGTGTGTCTGTGACGCATTTGCAGACCGTTCCCTTCAAAAAGAGGAAAGAATACATATATTTGTGCGTCACGCAGAGAAGTCCTGCCATTCCGGTACCAGCGGCTTCGTATTGCTGTAGTTGCCGTCACGAACTCTGCGTTGTTGCACCTGGTCGAAGCAGCACGTCGTCTGCGTACCAGAATTGTATCTCTGTCTCTCTACAACTATACGTACATATATATGTATACGTCCATGTATATACACGTATGCGTATTCATATACATATATATTTATATATGTATACATACATCTATATATATATATATATAGCCACGAATACATATGTGTGTGTGTACATATATATATATATACATATTATGTATACATATATATATATATATACAGCCACGAATACATATGTGTGTGTGTACACATATATATATATATATACAGCCACGAATACATATGTGTGTGTGTACACATATATATATATATATATATATATATATATGTAGGTGTTCAACGTAGGCTTCTCAGTTCTGCCTGAGATTTGCAGCAACGCCGGAAAGCAGCTGCCAAGATCTACGTCCGCATTTATGACTCTAGTACGTATGGACTCGTGACAGCAAGCAGCAGCTCCTTTTCCAGCCGGGGAGAACCAGCAGATCGGTGCCGGGGATTCACCGCTGTCGATCTTTCAGCGTGGGTGCACGTAGAGAAGGGCAATTAAATTTGACGTGCAATACATCCGGGTGCACATACTCCTCAGCCAAGACAAGCGGAAGAGAGGGACCAGAGTTGACGTATGGTGCTAATCCGGGTGTCCACACACCTCAGTAAACACAAGCGCGATCGGTAGAAATCACATTTGACGCGCGCCACGTCGAGGTGTACATACACCTGAGCAAACAGATGCGATAGAGAGAAATGAGACTTGACATCCCCTAGATACAGGTGTACGTACACCTCAACAAACACGGAAGACAGCAGTCACGCTTGACGCGCGTGCGCTACATTCGAGTGTACATACACCCGAACAAACACAAGAGGGGAGCAGAGCCGTTCAACTCGATGTGCGCCACCACATCCGGGTGTACGTACACTCCAGCAAAAACACTCGCAACATCTCTTCACCCATCTATCTACGGTGGGAACGTCTCTTGGAGTCACGAACATATGTACTATTTTCTACACGGCAAAAAGCGACGAGCACGAATATATGCAAATACATTTTCTCGTGCAAGTAAAAATTCCATCTACTACACATGTACACACGAGTTGAGAAGGGCACTCCTACCTAATGTGCCTCGAATTTATGTGGCGCAGGACGCATGTACATACATATGAATATATGTCTACATGCGCATACATATAAATAAACCCGTGCAAATATAATCACCATACACACAAGAGACTTACACGCTTGTGGTGTCCATACACATGAATGCCACTGTATATGTATATACGTATATATATGTGTGTATGGACACAGGCATGCCTCTGTCGATAGAGGCGTACGTAGAGAAGCAGTTGTGGGCATTCGTGTGTACACATGTGTATCTACTGCGGCCGCACACCTTTATACATATGTGAACATACACATACTTCAACTATCGCCATATACACGTACGTGTACACATATATACGAGTGTATGTGTGCTTGGTGACGCACGTATACATAAATAGATATATGTAGACTTCAGCTTCCCGCATGTATAAATACATATGCACACATATGCATGCATACATATATACACGCCAACGCAGATATATATATATATACATATATGTATGTGTATACACTTCAGCAATCTGCGTATGTACTTGGTTCGTCGAAGTTTCGTCTGTTCACTTGTATATGTGAAGGAATGCGTGTCAGCGTGATAACGGGTCAACGTAGTGTTCCTCCTGTTATGTGGCTGCCACTTCCTTTCGCCTGCCCTGTTGCGTCTTCACGGAGTCATTCACACAGCAGCTCCTCCACAAATGTAGAGATATAGAGCTGCAGAGGTGAACTTAGTCATAGATGTACGCCCACACAAATATCTCCCACCAAACTCGGGGCTGTAAAAGGTACAAAACCGTCATACATATATACACACACGCGTAGACAGACATATACGTGTGTGTGTGTGTGCGTAGATGTACGTGTAGCATGTAGACACCGCATACAAGTGGATACATATACAGGTGAAGATACGTTAATATTTGTCTGCGGGTGTGTATGTGTCTACAGAAAAGAAGTACGTGAAGAAGGCCCGTGTTTGGACAGACGTATGTGCCGATGTATAGTAACACATATATGTAAATATATATATGTGTGGATCACATACAGATGAAGAGACGTACATATTCGTCTGCATGCGTGTGTGTGTGTCAACAGAGAAGAAGTCCGTGAAGGAAGTAGGTGCTTGGACAGATGTGTGCTCCGATGTACGTGTCGCATATATATACATATATATGTATACATGCATGCACATATATATATGTATACATATACAGATGATGATACATAAATATTTGTCTGTGTGTCTTTCAGTAGAGAAAGAGTATGTGGAGGAAGCCGGTGCTTGGACAGACGTATGTGCCGATGTTAGGAACACATATATGTAAGTATATATATGTATATCTGTATACATATACACGTATATATATATGTATGTCGATCATATACAGATGGAGATACGTAAGTACTTATGCGTGTCTGTGTCTTATAGAGAAGAAGCATATGGAGAAAGCCGGCGCGCGTCGATGTTTGTGAAGGAAAGGAAAACGGAGAAGAAAAATAGGTGGGCGTGCAGAGAGGGCTGGGGTGGAACATTCGTCTCGTGCGATTTAATTGAAAAAAGGAGCAACACGCTTCTTCGACACACTTCCGCCGCGTCCTCTTCGTTGTCTCTTGCTTCTTGTCTCGTCTCTGCCGTCAAGTTCTCTTTTCGAGGAAGCAGCTGCTGTGGCGCCTCTCTCACGCGCCGGTCCTCCCGCTTTTTCTTCTTTTTCTGCAGCAGCAGCAGCCGCGGCAGCAGAGAGACCGACAGCAGCAGCGTCTGCTGCTCCTTTCTGCGGAACGGCTGCTGCAGGACGTTCCTGCTGCAGACGCAGCACCTCCCCTACACGAAACCATTCATGTTGTTGCTGCTGCTCCTGATGCTGCTGCCGGTGCTGATCCTGCTGCTGTTGCTGCTCCTGCTCCTGCTGCTGCCGCTGCTGCTGCTTTTGCTGTTCCTGCTGTTGCTGCTCCTCCGCGCGGCCGTGGGTCTCTGTCCTCTGGTGCAACGAAGGCAGCAGCAAACGAGAGGCTTCTTTCTCTGCTGCGGCAGCTGCAGTTGCGCGGGCGCCGGCAGCAGGATCCTGTTGGAGGGTACCTACGCCGCATGGCACTGTCGCTGCTGCAGCGGCAGCGGACTGAGTCGAGAGTCGTTCTTGGCTGCTTCTGTGCTTGGTGCAGCTCCGTTTGCTGCTGCAGTCGGCTGCAGCACGCCGCTTCTCTTCTCTGCTGTAACTTCCGCCTCGGGGTGCTGCTGCTGCGGGTCGCCTGTGGAGAACAGCGGGGCTTTTTCGCTGCTGCCTCTGTTGCTGCAATTTCCGCTGCTGCTGTTGTCGCTGTTGCTGTCCCTGCTCTCTCTGCAGTAGCTGTTCCTCTTCCTGCACGAGACGGCCTCCACTTCGGCGGGGGCGCGGCTCTGCTGGCCCCCGCTGCTGCAAGAGCTGCTGCTGCTCTTTCTGCGGCTGCATCTTCTGCTGCTGCTTCTTCGGCGGTTGTCGCTCTTTCAACGAGGCGATAGAAGGAGCCACTGCTGCAGCAGCGAGCCTACGAATTTTAGAGCGAAGGGCCGCATGCTGCTCCAACGCCTGCGGTCGCTCCTGCTGTGGTGGCCGCTGCTGCTGCTGCGACTGCTGCTGCGGCTGCGGATCCTCGTGGTGCTCTGCCTGCTGTTGATGCTGCAGTGCAGCGACAAGAGTACCGCCGGTCGAAGAAGCAGCAGCAGGTGGAGGAGGAGGAACGAACGGAAGTGACGCAGCAGCAACAAACGGCGAAGGAAGGAAAGCCGCAACGGCTGTTTCTCCTGCAACGGACATTTCGAAAGGATGCCCCACAGAAGAAAGTGGATGCGCAGCGTCCCCGTCGTCGTCCGTAGCAGCAGGGGGTCCCACCGAAGCAGCAGCAGCAACAGCAGTAGATAGCGAAGCGCAGTCTGCAGCAGAAAGAGACACGCGAGAGGCGGCAGCAGCAGCAGCGCGAGCGACGGACTGAGAAGGAGCAGCAGCAGCAGCAGCGAAGGAAGCGCCAGCCGCAGCGCGACCAGCTCCCCCGGCGGGAAAGGTAAAAGCCGTGGCAGCAGATTGCAAAGATGGCGCTGCAGCAGCAGCAGCTGTGGTCGAGCGGCGAGGAGCAGCGGCAGCAGTAGACGAGGACGAGGACGAGGAGAAAGCAGCAGCCGCCGAAGGAAGTGAAGCAGCAGCAACAGCAGCAGCAGACGGCAGCGGCAGACCCGCTGGGCGCAACACAGGAAAATGAATATCTGGAGCAGCAGCAGCAGCAGGGCTTGCGTGTGCGCTGCTGCAGGACTCCGGTGCTGCCCCTGGCCGTCTCGCAGCAAAAATGGACTTGCTGCCACGTCTCAGCGACACTGCCTGCGCTGCTGCCGCTGCTGCCGCCTTGGGCAGGATATCTGTCCTTCCCTGTGTGAAGGAAGAAGAAGATTCTCCGCCCCCTCCTCCTCCTCCGCTGCTGCTGCTGTTGCTGCAGTTCCTGTTGCTGCTGCTGCCGCTCCGTACTTCGTAGGCTCCTCCCCCACGAGCTCTCGCGCAATTCCTGCCGCTCTCGCTGCTGCTGTGGCTGCCGCTGCTACTGCTGCTGCCACTGCCGGAGTTGCTGCTGCTGTGGCTGCTGCTGCTACTGCTCCCGCTACTGCTGCTGCTGTGACTACTGCTGCTGCTGTGACTACTGCTGCTGCTGTGACTACTGCTGCTGCTGTGACTACTGCTGCTGCTGTGACTACTGCTGCTGTTGCTGCTGGTGTGACTACTGTTGCCGCTGCTGTTGCTGTGACTGCTGCTGCTGGCGTTGCCTAGCGCGCTGCTGCCAAAATTATTTTGGCCGAGGCTGCTGCTGGCGCTGCTGAGAGGGGGGGGGGGCGGCTGCAGCAGCTCGTGGGCGTCGTAGAAGGAACTCGGAGTACGGGTCGTGTCTGCGTGTGTTCGCAGCACAGGAATTTTACTAACAACAAGAATTTGGGCACTTCGTTTCTTCGGTGGTGAACCAGAAGAGGAGTAGCAGCAACTTTTGGCAGCAATGCAGGAAATCTCAAATTTTACAACTGACGAAGGTGCCTTGCAGACATTTGTAGGGAAGAGCTTCCTGAAGCACACAGGTCAAGATCTACGTCTTTTTCTTCTTCCTGTCCATCCTCTTCCTCCCTCTTTTTCTCCCTCACTTCTGTTTTCCCCCTCTCTGTCTGTCTCTCTCTGCATGAATAGACGCGGTGCACTCCGGCAACCCAAAGGCGCACGCATATATCCGTACACCGTGGAGACAGCCAGAGAGAGAGAGGGAGACAGCAGAGGGGGGACCCACACAAAGACAGCAACAGGGAAGAAAGTGACGCAGGCACAGGGACAGAGAAGGAGAAATAGTCGCCGAGACAGAGACAGAGGGGAGGAAAGAGGGGGACACCAAGACAGAGACAGGGGGAGACGGGGGGAAAGAGGGGGACAGCGAGACAGAGACAGAAACAGAGAGGCCCAAACTGAGAGGAAGGTGAAAAGGGGACATATTGAGAGAGAGCAGCAGAAGGACAGCAAGAGATAGAGAGAGAGAAGTCCGAGACGAGGAACAGACGAAGACAGAGAAAGACAGGAAAAAGGGGGGAGGAGGGGCATAGAGGTGGAGGAAGAAGAAATGCAGAGAAAACGAGAGACGAAGAGGAGGTGTACAGACGGAGAGAGCAGAAGGGGAAAGCGCGAAGAAAGACGCACATTTATTCACAGAGAGACGGCAAGGGAGAGGAGACGCCTTCACAGCAGGATGAGAAGCACGAAGAAAGAAGGGAGACACACACAGCTGCAGAGGCGAGTTCGAAGGGGGCGGCGAAGCGAATCGGAGAGAAGTGCATGCATGCAGACGAAGAGGGGGACTTCCTCCTCCACGTACGTGAAGGGGGTTGCGGTCCCCTTCAGTGCATGCGCGCGCGCTGAAAAGGCCAGCAGTCTCGTTTCTCTTCTTCTTCTTCTCTCATTTCCTGCCCTTCTCTTCTTCGCATATTATCGGCGCTGTCCTCCTCTCTCCCAATTTTTGGCCCCCTCTTCATACCTCCCTCTCCCTGTATCACCTCCCCCTCTCCCCGTCTCTCTCTGTGTCTCCCCGTCTCTCTGTCCCCCTGCGTCTCCATGTCTCCCCCTCTGTGTGTCCCCCTGTCTCTCTGTGTCTCCCTGTCTCTCTGTTTCGCTGCCCCCCTGCGTCTCCATGTCTCCCCCTGTCTCCCCCTCTGTGTGTCCCCCTGTCTCTCTGTGTCTCCCTGTCTCCCCGTCTCTCTCTGCGTCTCCCTGTCTCCCCCCTCTGTGTGTCCCCCTGTCTCCCCGTCTCTGCGCCTCCCCGTCTCCCTGTCTCTCTGCGTCTCCCCGTCTCCACGCCCCCCCGTCTCTCCCCGTCTCCATGCCCCCCCGTCTCCCTGCCTCGCTGTCCCTCGCCTTCCCTTCCTGTTCATCCCCTTCTCTTTTCTTCTTCTCGCTTTCCATCCATGGCCTTACATTGGCGTGATCGCATGTGTGTGTGTGTGTGTGTCGCAATGTGTCCCCATATTCCGCCAGGAGAGAGACAGACAGAGAGGTGGACGCATGTATACATACGCATACATATACATATACGTATGTGCGTATTTATATACATATATACGCATATACGCTTGCATACATATATATCCATACATATGTATGGATGCGTATATATATTTGAATCGTTGCATTTGTTTCAGTGCTGTCGTACTGAAGAGAAGTCAAAAGGCGTCGTCAACAGATCGGCTCTACATACATCTATTCTGCGTATGTATCTGCCTACTGCCACAAATAAACATGCACATGCATGCGTATATATATAGAGAGAGAGGAAGAGACAGATACAGAGAGTTTTATGTGTGATTATATAGGTGTCTGTACATAGACGGATATATATGTATACATACAGATATGTGTGTGTAGATAGACAAATAGATAGAGTTATAGATATTGAATTGGAGAGAAACAGATATATGCAGAGAGGTGTAGACAGATAGATACGCAGAGAGAAAAAAAGATAGAGGAGGACATATATAAATAGATGTAAAGATACATAAAGATACGCCACTTCAAATACCGTCGTAGTCACTGGCAAAGAATGAACTTCCCTTCCGTGCAGCAACGAGCTCTCTATACATATGTAGAGAAAGATAAGCATATGTAGATACATATTAATGCGTATACAAGTACATACCTATATCAATATATACATATATACGTACATGCATATATATATATAGAGAGAGAGAGACACACACACACATATATCTAAAACTATACCCATGCAGATATATCCATACGCACATATACATATATATGTATATTTACATATATACAGATGGGCACGTACATATATATGAATAAATGTATGTGTAAGTGTCTAGCCGATATATAGACAGGTGTGTAGAGAGGCATCTTAAATGTAGACACACGTGTATGGTCATATACATATATATATATATGCGCGTATGTAGATATATACCCATAAGCATATATCCATACGTACATATATATATACGCACACACACAGATATATATATATAAATGTAGAAGTGTCCAGGCGATACAGAGACAAGTGTGTGGATGGACATTTCTACTGTAGACACACGTATGTGTGGCTGTACGTCGGCGTGTAGAGAGTATATGGGAGATGTGTGGGCGGGCGTGGAAGCGAGAGTAGAGGAAGTGTGGACATGAGGAAGGAGTGGAAGAAAATTTTACTTTCCGGGAAGAACTAATTTTGAGAAGTGTGACCAGCCCCTGCTCATGTGGATCCCGAGGTCAAGGACGAGCTGCTGCACCGTCAAAAGTCGCTCGGTGCTCTGCCGCGCCAGCCGGAGGATCTTCGCTCGATACTGCAGCAGCAACAGCAGCGGCAACAGCGGCAGCAGCACAGAAGCGCAGACGTCCCAAGAGCAGCAGCAGCGGCAACACAGCACAGAAGGGCAGACGTCCCAAGAGCAGCAGCAGCGGCAACACAGCACCAGGAGCAGCAGAGGCGGGCAGACGTACACACGAGCAGTCGTAAGAGCGGCGGCAGCAGCAGCAGCTCGACCGCACCCACGCACACCCGCAGGAGGGGGCAGCACGGCAGCAGAAGGAAGAAGAAGAAGTACCAGAGACAGCTGCCGCAGCGCAAGAATAGTAATAGCGGCAGCAGCAGCAAAAGGACGTAATGCCACACACATACGCACACACCTACATCCACACAAGGCGAGACGCAGCCGCGGCGTCGTCCCGCAGCCGGCAGCAGTACAAAGAGGAGGTGCGACTGGCGGGAGCAGCTAGCGACTGCCGCGCTTGCACGGCAGCAGCAGCAGCAAGGCGGTGGTGGGTTATCGCGTCCCGCAGAGCAGCAGCAGAAGCAGCGGGAGCACAGGGGGAGCGGCTGTTGCTGCTGCAACGAACAGGGAGAGACAGCAGCAGCAGCAGTAGCCCCGGGCGAAGCAGCACCAGCAGCCAGAAAAAGAGACGAAGCGACGGCAAAGTGTAGGAAACACTCGCAGAAAGCAGCACCAGCAGCACGCAGAGGTCCTCCGTACTCCAGAGTATACATACATATATATATGAACAGGTTTATGTAACATGTATTCTTAAACATGCATGTCTGTGTCGAAGTATAAATTCTCAACCTCCATATGTACGTATACACATACATGTATAGTAATGTCAATTCTACAGGTATACACATATATAGGTATATATACAGACTAACAGATTTCCTCACAATATATATATGTGGAGAGGCGTATACAGACATATATAGAGATACACACATGCTGACGTCAATCTTGTAAACCTACATATATGTCTATATATGTGTACATCTACTACTAGTCGAGAGGTGTCTACATATATATATATATTGACGTATATTTTCTACCTGTACATATATATAGATAGAGACAGGAAGAAAGAGAGATATGTATTCCCCACAAATGTACGGACACGTTTATATATATACGTATACTGGTGTGGAGTTCCTAAATGTAAATGTGTATACGTGTATACGCATATATGTATATATTCCGTAGTTATGAACAGAAGTATACCTACATATATATATAAATGTATACATGTGTATATTCCGTAGTATTGAAGAGAAGTGTATATATATATGTATCTATAAATATATATATACATATATATGTGTATATTCAGTGATTACGAACAGAAGTATACCTACATATATATATATGTAAATGTATATATGTATATATGTGTATATTCCGTAGTACTAAAGAAAAGTATACATATGTATAGATGCATATATATGTATATATTTCGTAGTAGTGAAGAGAAGTACACACATACATATGTATGTATGCGTATATGTGTATATGTGCATATTCCGTAGTCTTGAGTAGAGTGATACATCTATACGTATATGCACATATATGCACATATATGTATATATTCCGTAGTAGTGAAGAGAAGTATACATGCATATATATGTATATGCGTGTATATGTACGTATGTTTATATTTTGTAGTAATGAAGAGACGCATACATGCATGTATATAAATAGAGAGAGGGGGCTTGTGAGTTGCGTTCCCCTGCAGATACGGCAGTTTGCACGTTTTGTGGTGGAGACCTCCGAGGCAGTGAAAGTCCTGCTGCACACACACACACGAATATATTCGTGTATTCATGTATATTCATAGCTCTACATATATGTGTACGCAGGAGAGAGCACGGAGGCGCTGCAGCAGCAGCAGTGCGAGAATTGCCCCCGTACCGCCTGCGCGTGACGGCGGTGCTTCTCCTTCGCTTCCCTCGACTCTCCGGCCAGCTCTCCCCAATAAATGACTCTGCGCATGGCCAGGACACACAACAGAAAAAAGAGACGTGCATGCATGCGGCTGGGCACAGAGGGAGACACACACACGTATTCGCGTACATGTGACGGAGACACGGAGACGGGAAGAGGGAGACACACACGCGTATATTCGTAGACGCATGTGTGTGCATATATATGGAGAGAGACGCAGACACAGAGAGCACAAGTGCCACATATATATTTATATATGGACGCATACCAAGCAGAGAGGTACAAATGTATATAAAGATATAAAGGCAAGCTTATACAGATACATCTGCACATATGTATATATATATATACATATATGTAGTGAGAGACAGAGAGAGAGAAAGTAAGAGATATACACGTGTACATACATATATGAAGATAAACTAATACAGACACACATGGACACATATATACATACGTATGGGTGTTCACCCAGGCGCAGCCATATACGGCACGCACATATGTAGAGAGAGAGAGAGAGAAAGAAATACACATATATATATATATATATGTATTTGTACGTATGTGTGGTGGAAGACGAATGACTGCGAATAGATGTATGTGTATGCTGAGACGTGTGTTTTTGTATTTCTGTGGGTATATAAATATATACGTATATATGTATTTGTATGGGTGCGTGTAGGTGGAGCAGCAGGAACGTACAATTGGAGAGATGTGTGGACTGCAGCAGCAACAGCAGTCGAGGAGGAGGGCTCAACAGCAGCAGCAGAAGAGCCGGCAACAATAGCAGCGGCGTATGCGAGGCCGTGGAAACGGCAGCAGCAGCGGCAGCAGCGAAGCAGCTGCGATCGGAGTAGCCTTCAGCAGCAGCAAGAGCGTGAGCAAGTCCACCAGCAGCAGGAGCAGCAGCAGAAGAGCAGGAGGTCGCAGAAAGAGCTGCAGGGATGCGGACGGAGGCTGGGCAGCAGAATAAGCAACACCCTGCAGAAGAGGAGAATGTGCAGCAGCAGAGGGGGCAACGAATACCAAGGACGCAGCGAGGCTGCGGCACGACGGCAGTGCCACGTGCTTCTCCAGAGAAACAGAGAGAAAGACAGGCAGACAGAGACAGAAAGAAAAGGACGCAGCACCAGCAGGAGAAGAGCACCAGAGAGATAGGTCCCGGTGGTTGTTTAGGAGAGGCAGCAGCAGCAACACCGACGGTGGGAGCGGTAGGAGGCGAATGGCTTGCAGGAGCAGCGGCAGCAGCAGCGAAGAGGCCGGCGACGCGCAGGCAGCAGCAGGACACCGTTGCTGCTGTAAATGTAGCAGCAGCAGCAGTGAAGCCAGTGCGAGCGGAAGCAGCAGCACAGGAGAGCGGAAGCAGCAGCAGCAACAGCAGGGAAGTGTCTGCAGCGGCCGCACAGAAGCGCAGAGTTAACGGGAGAAGGTGATAGAAGAAGTAGAGGCAGCAGCAGCTTCTCATCTGCGTACGCAACAGCCGGCTAAACAACGACCTTGGCGGCTGCTGTTGCTGTTGCTCGTCTACGGGGTGCAGCAAGATGAAGACGGGAAGCCGTCTATTCCTGCCCTAAATTATATATATGCACATCTGCCTGGCCAGTGCGCTGCAGCGTCGCACCGTCCTACAGCGTCACGGCCGATCACTTCCATACTTCGGCGATTGCGGCGGCCGCTACTGCTGTTGTTTCTCCAGATGCTGTTGTTGCTGCCGAGACATTGTTGTTGCTGCTGGTGTTGCTGCTGCAGTTGCTGCTGCTTATATTACTTTTGCTGCTGTTGTTGTTGCTGCTATTACTGCTGCTGTTCCCGTTGCTGGTGCCGGTATTTTTACTGCTGCTGTTGCTGCTTCTGTTACTGCTGCTGTTGTTGCTGCTGTTGCTGCTGCTGTTGTTGCTGTTTCCGGTACTTCGTTGCTGCTGTTGCTGCTGCTGTTGCATGCGTACCGGTAATCGAATCCATCGGCAGAGGGAATGTGGGGTCCATATATAAGAGCAACCCCGTGTTGATTTGGTCGGGGAATTTCAAGCGTAGACGAACGAAGCGCATGCATGGCTTCTCTTTTGTCTGCACTTTCTTTGAGCGCTGCTGCTCGCTGCCGCAGCAGCTGTACCCGCAGCTTCTGCCTTCGCTGCTGCTGCTGCTGTTTCTTTCTCCTCGCGTGCCAACAAACCGTCGCTCCTCCATGGTCGCCTGCTGCTGCAGTGCACCTCCCTACTTGTCTTCTGCAGCAATAGCGGCAGCAGGAAGCTGCTACGGCAGCAGGACAACAGGCGGCCTGGCTGCCCTCCGCAGCGGGACCAGACTCGGCAGCAAAAGGAGAAGAAGGAAGAGAACTAGCGGCAGCATGAGGCAGAAGAGAAGAAGCAGCAGCAGGCAGCGACAAAAGAGAAGCTGCAGCAGCTGTTGAAGAGGCAAACGCAGCAGCAGAACGAGGAGATGCAACAGTTGAATTGGCAGAAGCGGCGTTGACAGCAGCAGCAGCAGCAGCCGAAGTAGAAAATGAGACCTTGCGACAGACTACAGGGAGATGCACTGTTGCTTCACCGGCAGAAGGCTGCAGCGCAAGAACATTCGAACAGTCCGCTGGGGCCGCAGCAGCCGAAGGAAGAGCAGCAGCAGGGGGCCGGGGAACAGCAGCAGCAGAAGGACCACCAGAAGAAGAAGCAGCAGCAGCAGAAGGGAAAGCAGCGGCAGGATGAATGAGAGCGCCAGAGGACGAAGAAACACAGGCAGCAGGAGCTTGATACGCAATAGAAGCAGCAGCAGGAGCGGCAGAACTCGCGGAGAAACTCCTGCAGGAGTTGCTGTGACCGCAGGAGCGAGCCTCTCGACTGTTGTAATCGCTGCTGCTGCCGCCTTGCTTGCTGCTGTTGCTGTTGCCGCTGCTGTTGCTGCAGCAGCAGCAGCTGCAGTGGGGTGGTGGTATCGCGGTCGGTGTGGAGGACAGGGACTCAACGCCTGATCGAAACGAAGAAGCAACAGAGGAGGGAGAAGTAGTAGCGGAGCGAGGGGAGGGACAGCAAGATGAAGAGGAAGAATTCCCAGCAGAGCGAGGACTCGCCGAATATAAATGCGACGCAGCCCTGAGGGGAGTGCCGCAGGTGCCGCTGCTGCTGTGGATCCTCTGCTCTCGTTTCGACGTGCTGCAGGATCCGTCCGCTCTCTCGCAGCTGCTGCAGCTCCTGCTGCTCCGACGGCGTCTGACAGTCTGTGGGGTGCTGCCGCTGCTTGTCTCTGCTGTGTTGCTGCTGCTGCTGCAGCCGCAGGCAACCGGAACGGAGATCCTGCTGCAGCAGCAACAGCTGCTGTCGCCGCCGCCAAGGCAGCTGTTTCCGCTGCAGACGTGGTGGCTGAAGCAGCTGCCCTGATACGCGCAGCTGCTGTTCTTCTTCAAATTTCTGATGCAAGGGCAGCAGCAAGCGCCGCACGTACAGCAGCAACATTGCCGGACACCGCAATCCACGAAGGCGCAGCAGCTGCCGCTCGTGTCGAAGGTACAGCTGTTGCTGCTAGTGCCGTTGCTGTTGTTGTTGCTACCGTTGCTGCTGCTGCCGGTGCTACTGCCGTCGCCGCTGCTGCTGCTGTTGCTATTGCTGCTGTTGTTGCAGTCGATCCTCCTGTTGCTGTGACTGCTGTTGCTGTAGCTGCTGTCGCTGCGACGCGTGCAACCACTGCTGCTGCTGCAGCAGTCGTTGCTGCTGCTGGGGAGGAGGCGGCCACGGGAGCAGCAGTGCTGCAGCAGTGCGAGGCTGCTGGGGCTCGCGCAACTGCTACGCAGCTGACACTGCTTACCCTCGGGAGCACGAGCGGCGCAGCAGCAGGGGGCGCAGCAGCAACAGCAGCAGCAGGCAGCAGCGTCTCCCTCTACTGCCGATATCTCAGATGCCGCCTTGTCGCAGTCTTCGGCCTCCGCAGCAGCAGCGGCGGCAGCAGCAGCGGCGGCAGCGTCAGCAGCTTGCTGCCTCGTGGGAGGGATAATGAGGAAGGCCGGATTGACGAAGTTCAAAAAAACGTCGGGAGTCAGTACCCTCTCTTTCTTCTCTGCTGCTGCGCCTCCTGCTCTGCTCCTTCTGCGACAGATTGCTGTTCCTCTACCTTCTGCTGCTGTTGCTGCTCTTCCTACTGCTCCTCCTGTTCCTGCGTCTGTCTCGCTACTGCTGCTGCTGCTTTTGCTGCTGCCGCTTTTGCTGCTGCTGCATCTGCTGCTCGTTGGCGCGCAATCATCCGAAATGGAGCAGCCATCAGCGGCAGCAACTACGTCACTTGCCTCAGCTGCACCAGCAGCAGCTGCTGCATGCGCGTCCATTGCCGGCGCAGCAGAAGCAGCAGCAACAGCGGAAGGAAAGGCCTGAAGTCGCTGCCTTCCCAATCCGGAGCCAAAAACATAACGTGCCTCGGCTATTCCTTCAGCTGCGTCTGTTGTTGCTGCTGTTGCTGCCTCTGTTGCTGCTGCTGCTGCTGGTGGTGCGTCTGTTCCTGCTGCTGCTGCTGCGTCGATTTCTGCTGCTGCTGCTGCGTCTCTTTTTGCTGCTGCTCCTGCGCCTGTTTCTGCTGCTGGTGCTGCCGCGACTGTTTCTGCTGCTGGTACTGCTGCCTCTGTTTCTGCTGCTGCTGCTGTAGCGTCTGTCTTTGCTGCTGTCGCTGCGGTGGCGCTGCTGCTGCTGTTTTTTGCTGCTGCGTCTCCGTGAGAACGGAGCAAGGTCTGCAGGCCGACGCTGCTCACTAGTGTTGTTCGGTCTCTTGCTGCTGCTGCTGCTGTTTCTTCTTCTTCACGGCTGCCTGCTGCTGCTGCGACTGTGAACTCTGCTGCAGCCGTTGCTCTTCCTGCTGCACCTGGTGCTGCTGGGCCACTGGCAACGTGCACGAATGTGGGGCAGAGCCGCGCAGGCGCCGCAACTGCCGCAGGGACACGGCCCGCAGCAGCAGGACCGCTTGAGCAGCACCTGCTGCCAGAGTTGCCCTTGCTGCTGCTTGCGTCACTAGCAGACGACGAAGAAAAGAAGAAGGAAGAGCAGCAGCAGGCTCGATTGTTCTGCTGCTGTCCTGTCTCTGCCTCAAGCAACCTCACCACTGCGTCTTTACCTGCTGCTGCTGCGGGTGCCGCTTGGCCGTCACCACTTGCTGCAGGGGACGCAACAGCGGCAGAGACGGACGACGCGGCAGCAGCAGCGATAGCAGGAAGAAGAAGAAGAGAGGGCTCTGTCCCCCTCCTACTCTTATTAGCAACAGCAGCAGCACCTGAAGTCGTTGAAGCGGCAGGCTCAGCAGCAGTCTTCACGGCAGCAGCAGTGCTTTCAACAGCAGCAGAACAGAGGGAAACAGACGCAGCAGGAGCAGCAGCAGCACGTCTGGAAGCAGCAGCAGCCGGCGAACTACAAGGAGGCAAATTCTTTGCAGCGACGCTATCTCTTACGCCTTCGCTGCTGTTGTTGCTGCTGCGTGGGCTGTCGCCAGCCTTTTGGGCTGTTTGCATTTTTTGTTGAGACCGACGGCAGCTTTCAAACCCACGCATGCGACTGCTGCTTCTGGCGCTCGCACCCTCCACCCTGCTGCTGCTGCTGTCTGCAGTCCTGCTGCTGTTGCTGCTTGCAGTTCTGCTGCTGCTTGCAGGTCTGCTGCTGCCTGCAGTTCTGCTGCTGCCTGGAGTCCTGCTGCTGCCTGAAGTCCTGCTGTTGCCTGTAGTTCTGCTGCTGCCTGCAGTTCTGCTGCTGCCCGCAGTTCTGCTGCTGCCCGCAGTTCTGCTGCTGCCCGCAGTTCTGCTGCTGCCCGCAGTTCTGATGCTACGTGCAGTTCTGCTGCTGTTGCTGCGTTTCACTTTGCTGTTGCTGTTGCTGCAGCTGTGTGGGATGCTGTTGACCGCACGTCTGCTGCGGCTGCTGCTGGTCACCCCAGCCACCGTTTTGCTCTTCCCCTCCATGACGTTCCTGCTGCTGCCGTTGCACCCGGATGTGCTGCTGCTCTTCCTTGCCGTGCCGCTGCAGGTGCGACTGCAGCAGCTGCTGCTTCTGCTGCTGCCCTTCTGCCCGGTGCCGTCGTTGCCGCCGCATCCGCTGCCGCTGCCACGAGCGACACTCCTGCTGCTGCTTCGTCGTCTTCTGCTATTGCAGCTGCTGTCGCTTCTGCTGCTGTTTCTGCTACCGCTGCTTTTCCTGCTGCTGCTGCTACTGTTTCTGCTGCTGGTGCTTCTGCTGCTGCTGCTTCTCCTTCTGCTGCCTCTACGACTGCTGCTTCTGTGGCTGCTGCTCCTTTGTTTGCTGCTGCTGCTGCCGCTGCTGTCGAGCAGCTGCGCCGTGTGGGAGTTCCACAGCCGCTGCAGGGCAGCCTCACTTTCATCTCCCTGCTGCTGCGCCAGCACCGCTGCGGCGTTGCCGCTGCTTCTTCTCCTCCTCCTCCTCCTCGCGTCTTCGCAGTTATTGTCCAGCATCTTGTCTGCTGCTGCTTTCCCTCTGCGAGCTCCCCGTGCCGTCGTTGCTGTTTCTTCTTCTTCTGCCAGTACTACCAGGTCGCGAGGCGTGCCGCTGCTGCTGCTGCTGCTTCACGTACACATGCGCAGGATACCAGTACAACGCGCACCCCGCTGCTGCAGGGACTGCTGCTTTCTCTGCTGCTGCTGCAGCTGCTTCCTCGGGTCCTGCTACTTCTGCCGCTGCTGCTGCTTCTGCTCCCACAACTCTTGCTGCTACTCCCACAACTCTTGCTGTT
>KL647313.1:1112782-1128339 GCA_000727475.1 Sarcocystis neurona | reverse complement strand
AACTGCTGCTGCTGCTCCCACAACTCTTGCTGCTGCTCCCACAACTGCTACTGCTGCTCCCGCAGTTCCTGCTGCTGCTGCTCCCGCAATTTCTGCTGCTGCTCCCACGACTGCTGCTGCTGCTCCCGCAGCTCCTGGTGATGCTCCTGCAACTCCTGCTGCTGCTTCTCCTCCCCCAGCTCCCGCCGCTGTTCCCGTAGCTGCCACTACTGCTCCTGCGACTCCTGCTGCCGCTCTCCCAGTTGCTGCTGCTGCTGCTGCGCCCGCAGTTGCCGCTGCTGCTGCTGCCCATGGTGCTCCTGCAGCAGTGCGTATTGGAAGCGTGTTGCACTTCTGCGAAGAAGAGCAGCGGGCGCAGCAGGACCCGCCGACGTCCTCCTTCCCTCCACCCCCCAGCAGCAGCAGCTTTTCCCAGCAGCTGCAGCAGTTTCTCTCCCCGTCGGCCCGGCAGCAGAGAACGCGCGCGGCAGCAGCTGCCCTTGCGCACTGCTTCTCTTGCTGCTGCTGTTGTTGCTGCTGCTCAGCGTTGCAGCGCCGAGAAGGCTCTTCGAGTCAACCAGAAAGAAGAAGAAGGAAGACGAAGAAGAAGTTTCCACATGCGTAGATAAACGCATGCAGAAAAGCTCGCCACAGAAACGCCCAGGAAGCTCCGCGTATGTCGCTAGGGATATAAACTTTTCGGTCTCCCTTCTCTGTAGCAGACCTCCATGCTCGCATGCCAGGAATTCACTCCTCCCTACAGCCACGTGCATGCACTTTTATGTGGATGTGCTTCGGTCTCCCCCATCATCACGTGAACATATCCATATAAAGAAAAACTTCAACGAGTACACATCTCTAGTGTTATATGACTATATACAGAAGCATTCACACATATATATATACGTGTATGCGCGTGTATATATATATATATGTACGCGTATATATGTATACCTTGATGAATATATTGGTAGTTCACTACATATATTTATATATATATGTACATATATGTATATATGCATGTGTATATATGTGTATGTATGCGTATATATATATATATATATATGTACATGTACGTTTATCTGGTGGTTGGTATACATGTATGCCTAGACGCACATTTGTTATGATCTCATATATGTATATATATGCGTATATATAGATATACATATATATACATGTTTAGATAGATGAATATCTTCGTAGTTCACTTCTGGTCGTTGTTACAGCAGCAGAAATTTAGCTGGGGTCATGGGCACGCAGAAGCAGGCAGCAGTCCGTAGAGCTGTGCTGCCGTCCCTGTCTCTGTGATTGTTGCTGCTGCTGCCGCTTCTGCTGTCCCTGCTGGTGCTGTTGTCCCTTCTGCTGCTGCTGCTGTTGCTGCTGCTTCTTCTGCTGCTGTTGCTGCTGCTTCTTCTGCTGCTGTTGCTGCTGCTTCTTCTGCTGCTGTTGCTGCTGCTGCTTCTGCTGCTTTTGGCGCTGCTACGTCTGCTGCTTCTGCTTCTGTCGCCGAGGTGCTGCTGCTATGGCTTTTTTTCTGCCATCGTTGCTGCTGCTGCTGATTAAACGCCACTCGGCAGCTTCAAGGCGCCTGGAAAGCGGGAAGTGTCTTTGCTGCTGCTGCTGCTGTTCCTGTTGCTTGAGAGGAAAGCGGGTGCCGTTCTTCTTGGCGAAACAGAGAAGAACGCTGCTGCTCTCTCGTCGGGGGGCCGTTGCGACCGCTGCACTGCTGCTGCGCTGCTGCCGCTAGGGTCGGCGGCGCGGCTGCTGCGCTGAAGAAAATCGATCCTTCCTTCTTCCTCTAACTGCTGCTGTTCCTGTTGCTGCAGTTCCTGCCGCTGCAGTTCCTGCTTCTGCTGTTCCTGCTGTTCCTGCTGCTGCTGTTCCTGCTGCTGCTGTCCCTGCTGCTGCTGTCCCTGCTGCTGCTGTTCCTGCTGCTGCTGTTCCTGTCGCTGCTGCTCCTCCTCCTCTCGTTGCTGCTGCTGCTGCTGGAGCCGTTGCTGCTGCATGGCTGCGGCAGAACACACTCCTGGCAAATGCGCGAGTTTTTTTACCAGACGAGGCAGCAGCCGCAGCACCGTAGAGAAGAACCTGGAGAAGTGGCAGCAGCAACAAAAGTGTGAAGCGACACCTCTCGCAGGAACAGCAGCAGCTGTTGTCTCACTTCTTCAGCGGCAACGACGCGAACCAGCAGTCGAACAGGCAGCAACACAGCAGTAGCATCCACGAGGTGCTGCAGCAGCAAATAGCCGCAGCAACAGCAGCATACAACGGCAGCAACACATACATTCAGCACCAGCAACGGACAGCACCAGCAGCAGCAGCAGCAAAGGGGACGGAAGCACTGAACAGTCGCAGCAGGAAAGAGCAGCTGCAGCAGGAAAGAGCAGCTGCAGCGGGAAAGCGCAGCTCCAGCAAGAAAGAGCAGCTGCAGCAGGAAGGCTGTCTTGGTCTAGGAAGCACGTGTTTGTATTTCTTCACTTCTTCGCTGCTCTAGCAGCAGCTGTTGCTGTTCCCGTGCGCACGCTCAAGTGCAGCACGCGTTTCTCTGGGCCTTGTGCTGTTGCTCCGGGTCTCCTTTGCTTCTCCTGCTTTTTCCCGTTCTGCTGCTGCGGCTTCTCCCAGGCAAGAGCCGCCGGTGCTGTGCTGATGGGCGTGATGGGGCTTGTTGCTGCAGAAATACGAGCGTGCTGCTGCTGCTGCGCCTCGTCCTTCTCCTTCTTCCGCTCTCTTGCTGTCGAAAGGACGCTGTTGCTCTGCGCCCGGAGTGCTGCTTTTTTTCCTGCGGCGGCTCTTGCTGCTGCTGGTGCTGCTGCTGCTGCGGGTCGCGGGGAGGTGCTGCCGCAAACGCTGCGTTTATTCTTCTCTTTCTGCTGTTTGTTCACTCGTCTGCTGCAGCGATAGCTTCTTCCCTTTCGTTGGTGCTGCGGCTGTCCGCCGCGCGGTGTGTGTGTGTGTGTGTGGGCGAAGAACGCGGAAACAGCGGCGCTCCTCCTGCAACTGCTGCCTCTCCTGCGCGTCCGTTGTCTTCTTCACTGTCGACCGTCCCTGCTGCTGCCCCCGCTGCTCAGCTGCTGCTCGGCTGCTGCTGCTGCAGCGGCGGGTGCTTGTCTTGACGCGGGAGGGCGGGCGCGAGCGATGGTGCTGCTGCACATGCATGCGCACGCGCGTGTGCGTTCTTCAGCACGTGTCTCGTAAATTGCAGCAACGACAGCAGCAGGAGCAACAGCAATAAAAAAGACGGTAGCAACAGCAACAGCAGTAGCAAATGTGACAGCAGGAACACGTCAGGCAGCAACAGCAACCGCAGCAGCACCAGCAGCAGCAGCACCAGGAGCAGCAACACCAGCCGCAGCAACACCAGCCGCAGCAGCAGCACCAGCAGCAGCAGCAGCAACAGCAGCAGCAACAGCAACAGGAGCAGCAAGAGCAGCAGCAGTAGCCCGTATATATTATCGATCTACAGAAACTCTGAGCAGCACTAGCGGCACAGTCGTTCTAATATCAACACATTAGTAACAGCAACCGCAAGAGCAGTAAAAGCATCAGCAACAGCAGTAACAGCGACTGCAGCAGGACCTGCTGCGGGACCGCACCAGTGGCTTCAAGGAAGAGTCGCCGGAGCAGCTCCTTCGGCAGCCAAGCAGCAGCCGACGGCCGACGCAGTTCGCAGCAACACTAGTAGACGCGAATACACAAGCACGGAGCAGCAGCAGCAAGACAGAAGCAGCAGCGACAGCAGCGCAGTAGCAGCACAAGCAGTGCAGTAGCAGCACCAGCAGCGACACCGCAGCAGCAGCAGCAGCATCAAGGCAGCAGCAGCAGCCGCCGCGTACGTGTATGCACAGCAGCTGAAGCAACACAGCGGGAGTAGTCATTGACTTTTCCTCTCCGCACACAGCAGCTAAGCAACAGCAATACGAATACAGCAGCAACGGCGGCAGCAGAATGCAGGAGCTGCAAGAGTAGCAGCAGGCGAGAACCAAAACAGCAGGGGAAGCGACAGGCGGCAGCAAGAGCGGCAAACAGCAACACAGAACCGCAGCTACAGAAGAAACTAGAGCAGGAGCTAGGTAATTGCTGCTGAGCATGCGAGCAGCAGGAGACGACAGAGGGTGCTGTACAACTTCAGCGATAGACAAATAGTTTGAGCGAAGGAACTGTCTCTGAGAACTCCTTGGGAACCGCGCGTATGCATCAGCGTAAAGTCCATACCGACCGTCCTTCTCTTTCTCCTCTTCTCGTCTCCGTCAGCTATAGCTGTCCAGGCGTAGACCAGCTGAGTTTCGCTGTCAAAAGCAGAACGTAGACAGACACACGTTGTCCTGAGCAAGAGGACAGGTGGACCGTTCTTCTCTATGTGACTCTGTTGGACGTAGATTCGATCGCAGTGCATTGTTACTTTCGCGTTCTTTAACAGACGTACACAGGTATGAGTGCGAAGGCATCTCGAGATATTTGTGCTAGAACGACACGTGGGTGGTGCAGCGCAAGGTCCATGTGTCTGTTTCTGCACTTGATGTGAACTGGCCCACAACCAGCAGAGACAAGTTTTCTACGTGTAAAAAAGGGAGGCACACAAACACACGCACAAACGGACGCAGCTTCAAACGTCTTCCGGGTTTCCTGACAGCCAACGGCGTGACAATGTGACTGTCTGACTGCTGGCTGCATTTTCTTTGGTCACATTTCTGCTGCTTGTGCTGCTACTACTATCTCCTCTGTGCGGGCGAAAAAAGTGCACTGCGTCTGCCTTTGGTCCGGTGGTGGTGACCCCGCACAGTCTCTTCAGAAGCCTGCTACACTGTACCGAGTTACGGAACTACTGCTTCTGCTGCTCTTGCCTGTGGGATTGCTGCCGCGGTTACTGCGGCTATTTCCCTGCTGCTTGTCTCTGTACTGCTTCCCTCCTGTCTCTGTGTGAGTCGCAGGTTCTCTGCATCTGCTGCCGCAACACATGCGTTGGCCTGTTCGCTGCTGCTGCTGCTCTTCGCAGCAGAGTGTGCTGCCTTCGCTGCTGAGCAAGCTACCTCTGCAGCTCCTGCTCTTGCATCTGCTGATTAGTTGCTGCTCTGCTGCTGGTGCGGTGCGGCTGGTTCGGTTCCTGCTGCTTTGGTTCCGACTGCTGCTGAAGCTTCTTGCTAAGAACTGCCCTCTACTCGCACGTTTCCTTTCTGTGCTGCTGCTGTTGCTGTCTTGCTTGCGGGAACAAAGTCGCTTCTCCTGGTGCTCTGCGCGACCTGTTACCGCTTAATAGCGACAGACACAGTAGTACAAGCGGCGACGCAAGTGGGCCAACAGTGGTGACAACGGTCGCAGCAACAGCCACAATGACGGTACCTGCAGCAACGGCAGCAGCAGCAGCAGCAACTGAGGCAGCAATAACAAAAGCAGCAGCAGGGTCGTGCTTCTGTGAACAACAGAACTGAACCACCACGACCACCGAACTGTGGGGTGGGTTGGTGTCGCTTGCTGCCTCTGCTGGTGCTGCGGTATTTCCGTAGAAAATATTTCTTTTGCTAGTCGTTCTCTGCTGCTCTCCTGTTCTCTCCTGTAGCTCCTCACTTGTCCTGCGCGCACCTCTCTATCAAAGAATGTGGTTGGGGCAGACGCATGCAAAAAGTGTAACGTTGCACCTTTTCCACACACACACACATATATATGTATCCGCCAGTATCTACGCACAGACTTACTGAAGGTGTAGTCAGGTTTGGTGTCCGCCCAACGGTGGGAGCATCGTTCCTGCACGTGGTATGTTTGTATGCAGTAGATTTTCCCACGACGCGAACACACGTATTTGTAATTTTTTGCCTTTTGTTGCTGCTGGACAGCATTCACCCGGCGCCTACACCTCGTATATATCCACTTGATTCCCGCACAGACGCGAACACACACGTGTATACTTTCTTATCTTTTGTTGCTGCTGGGCAGCATTCACGCGACCCTTACACCTCGTTTTCTGCTTCTGTGCGGAACAATGTTCTACTTTCATTCGCGCAGTCCACATTAGCTGCTGCATGCACATATGAGTGTGTACGCACTCGTGAATATCCATTTATGTATACGCACATATACGTCTGTGAGTCTTATCGTGTACACACAGGGTGACGCGCAGTTCTTCACACGCACGTCCACTACACGCAAGAGCCCCTTTCTTCACGCCAAGCGGTGGAGATCTTGTGCTTACATGGTATCCCTGTCCACTCCTCCCGCTGAAGTCGCAGCAGCAGTTCATTTTGCCTTTTTGGGTATGTGACGAGCCGAAGGTGAAGTTTTCCAGTCTCTTCACCGTACAAAAAGACCCGGCATTCCCTTTGTCTACTTGTTACCAGCGAGGGCGGTGCAATGACGCGCTTCAGCAGCGTCCCTCCTTTCGACAAAGAAGCCGTCAAGTCTTGCACTTGCAGACATATTAAGATGCAAAGGGGTACACGCCACCCCGTAACTGTGTGACGAGTGGCAATGCGTGCGTAATTATGTATACAGGCATATTTCATGTGGACTCACTTCTCTTCATAAAGAAATACGTATATATGCAGACAACGCCGCTGATGTGAATGAGTGCAAGGCATAGCATTTGTACGCACACTTGCAAAGGGAATGGGACTCTCCGGACGGAAGTATGAGAACCCGTGGCAGTGGTCGGCCAGTGAAGAGCCAGAAGGACGACCAGAGGGAGAAAAACACGAGACAGCAGTGGCAGCAGCAGAAGACTAGGAGCTCCACTGCAGCAGGAGACGCGCAACACAGTCCGCCGTGCACAGAGAATTACGGAGAGTCCCACCGCAGGCACCGGACGGTGCCAAAGCTGGACCGGAAGACGCTGCTGCTGCTGCCGCGTATGCAGGTGGGAAGTGAAAGTGACAACTGCGTAGAGGCGGGAGGGAGAAAGCGGCAGCGGTATCAACAGCTACAATAGCAGGGGAACCAATTCTGGGAGCACGAGTGACAACGTCAGCAGCTCCTGTTACTGGAGCCGCAGATGACAGAGCAGACGCTGTGGCAGCAGCAGAAGTTACAGCAGCAGCAGACGCTACAGCAGCTGCAGACGCGACAGTAGGCAGGCAGGGGCGGTGGCAGGATCTGCTTTTTTCCGGCTGCTGCGCGAAGCAACAGCCGAACCCTCTACGTCGTGTGTGTACCGAAAGGGTGTCAGCAGCAACAGCGTCGTAGCTGCTGCAAGAAACAGACTAGGGGGACGGAAAATTGACAGCAGAAGCTCTGACGCAAGGGTATACGACGGTTTTGTGTGAGACGCAGCAGCGAAAGCGGGCAGCAGGGCTGCCAACTTCGCTTCTACCGCAAGGCAGGGGGTCGTCAGTCTGTAGAGGAGGAAGAGGAAAAGCTGCAGCAGCAACAGCACTTGGGGCTGCAGGAGCAGCAGAGCCAGGAGCGCTTGCAGGAACACCCAGGCGCAGCAGCTGCAGGAGCAGCGAAAACAGCGGCCCCAGCATACGACTCAGCAACATGTAGAACGAGAGCCGTAGCAGCATCAGCAGAGGCAACACCAGTGGAAGAAGAAGCAGCAGAAGTGGCAGCAGCACTGGCAGCACCGAAGTAGAAGCAGTACAACTGCAGCCAAAGGGACTTAGCAGTAGCTGGAGCCAGTGGCCCGCAGCAACACGCGTCTGCGCCTCCACCCTCGAGGCAGCGAGCATGTATATATATATATATATATACGTATATGTATGCATATAAACACACGCACACACACGTGTTACGTATCCGTTTATATATACGTATGTAGGCACATAGGACCACATTTAGATATGTACCCAGTTACGCAAATACACATTTTGAAAAACGCATACATAGGTATCTGTATATATATCTGTGGATACTGACCTCAACATATATATAAAATTGGACACATATGCGTGTATTTCTATGTGCTTACGTGGGTACGTGTATATATATGTATATAAAGAGAGAGAGACATCCGTGACACGCGTGCGTGAGTGCTTATTTATACGCATATATATATATATATATATGCACGCACACACATGTGCTACGTACGTCTACATATGTTTCTACATACGCGTGTACATTGAAACATACGTACAGACATACAGATTCGCAGATTCACGTATTTATTCACACACACACACACACTCACACACCCACACGGATATGCGTACAAACGTGTATCTCTGTACATATCTATACCGAGTTGTGAATACTTAGGTATGTATCTGCTACATACGTGACGGTGTATATGCATATGTGTGTATGCAGAGGCATTCGGTAGAACTTTTCAGCTGTCGTTAACGTTCTGAGGCAGTTGTTGTTCTCCATTTTTTCGGCTGCTGCTGGAGGAGGAGGAGGTGACGAGTTGCTGCTCGCGCCTCTATTGCTGCTGCTGCACCCGATCTATTTTCATTTCTCCGCACACTTTCACGGGGGTGCTGCTGCTGTTGCAACGACACTGGTGGTGCTACTCGGCGAAGTCTGTCGAGCTGCGCGCTGATGCGCTGATGCGCTGCTGCTGCTGTTGCTGCACATACGCACTCCCTTTTGATGCTGTTGCTTCTTCTTCTGCTCCTGCCACTGCCGCACCGGCGTTGCCGCTGCTTGCTGCTCGTTGTCTGTGCATATGTGTCAGCGCTGATGACGGTGCGGCTCTGTGTTGTTCCACTGCCACGAAGAGGACGACTGCTATGCAGAAGAAGTACTACCCTTAAACTCAAAAACAGCCAAAACTTCTTCTGACAGCCGCCGCGCTGTCGAATGTAGTACTGGCGCGGCTGCTGCTGTTGCTGCGGCTCTTCCTGTTGCGGGCGCTGCCGCGCACGCACGTGTAGCCGCTGCTGCAGCAGCAGAATAACTGCTGTGCGCGGACGGAGTTATGTGTGTCGCGCCTGCGCTTCTTGGGCTCGGCTGTGTTCTGCTGTTTCTGCCCGGCGGCCTCCGGTCACCGTTGCTGCTGCGGCTGTGCTGCTAGAATGTAAGTGCTGCTATGGCTGCTGCCGCGGATGATTTGTCGTTGCTCTTGCGTGTCGGTGATACATCTGGCCTCTTCCTCCACGCGGTCGCTGAATCACGAGAAGCAACTTGAAAGGAGCTACAATACCACCTGTTTTTGCTGCAGCAGCAGCACCAGCATCGCATGAACTCTGCTCCCGCGGTGTGCCTGCCACAAATACACACACGAGCCGGAGCGCTGTGCTGTGCGCTGCCGCTTCTTCTCTGCCATCCTTTTCCTGCCCGCGCGACTCCAGCCGCTGCTGCTCGGATGGATGTAGCAGTTGTTGCTGCTGCTCCTCTTTCTGCGTGTGTGAGACACAGGCCGAGCGATCTTTCTGCTCCGACAGCCGCGTTCTTCCTGTTGCTGCGCACAGCAACGCCTGCGTCGCTGACCATGCGGGCGGCAGGCGACTGCTGCGACTTCCTTTTTGCCAGTCTTCCTCTTCCATCTCCTCCTCGCCGGGGTTCCTACTGCTTGGGTGCGGCGCTGCTGCTTCTTCCCTCTGCTCTACTTCTGCTAAGAGCGGTCCACCAGCCTCTGCTGCTGCTACTTCCGCTCCTGCGCAACACACGAGCCTCATCACTGCGTTCTGACGATCTGCTGCTGCTGCTCGCGCTGCTGCCGCCGAGACTACGCGCGCCTCATTTCTGCTGGTGCTGCCGCATGTCCCGGCTGCCGCAGAGCAGCATCTTCTGTGCCATCCGGGCTTCTTCTTCCTCCTCGCCAACGCATGCTTTCAGGCGCCTGACAGCAGACATTTTCTTCGGCAGTTCCTTAGTAAATGGAAAGGGGGAAGCGTCTTGCGGTAAACAACGCACACGCGTATTGCCCCTGTTGCTGCTCCTCCTCCTCATCGTCTTCCTCCTCAGCGACTGCTGCTTCCCTTCCGTATAGCGCCGAGGCAGGCACATCGAACTTGCTGCTCTGCTCCTGTGCGCCTCCCTGCTGCTGGTGTTCGTGTTGCAACGCCAAGCAAGCGCGCCTCTGCTGTGCTCCTGCTGCTGCTGCTTCCTCGACAGTTCACACGCGTTTTTGCTGCTGCGGTTGTTGCTGGGGCTGCTTGTGGGCTTCTGCTACTTCCGCGACTGCCGTTACTTCTGCTGCTGCTGTCGCGTCGCTACCTCAGCAGCACACGTCACTCGCTGCACAACACCTGCCGCGCGGTGCCCGGCCGCAGCTGCTGCTGCCGTCATTTGCTCGCGGAGAATGATGCTGGCGTGTCGCCGCAGCACGTCTGCTGCCGCAGCAGCAGCTGCGCGACGTTTCGCCGGCGCCTTTGCCTCCTATCTGCCGCGCATATCCGCACGAGGACCAGCAGAAGCGGCAGGAAGGAGCAGCTGCTGTAGCAACTCCGGCAGCAGCGTCGTCCACGGGAGCAGCAGATTCGTCTCCTGCTCGAAAAAGTCGAGCAGCAGCAACAGGCTTTTCCCCAACAGCACCACGTCCGTCACCGCTGTCGAGAGCAGAGCCTCGGGCAGCAGCAGCAACAGCAGTAGTACGCCTGCTGCAGCTCCTGCTTCTTCTGCGGCTCTCTCTTCCTCGCGTCCTCGACCGAGCAGAGCACCTGCGCGGCCGCAGGCCCTGCTGCACCACCGCTGGCTGCAGCAGGAGCAACAGCAGCAGCAGAACCCACGTCCTGCTGCTGCCTCTGCGCCACTCTGCTGCTCCTCCTTCTCCTCCGCCTCCATCTCTTCTTCCCTGCTCCTGCGACCCGCGCCGCGCGCCGATTCAACGCCGCAGCAGCAGCACCGTCCGCAGCAGCAGCACCTGCTGCAGCAGCAGCGGAGCATGGCAGTAGCGACCTTGGACTACACGATCGCCTGCAAGACGACAACAGAGAAGAGGAAGGACTTCGGCCCGACTACTCCCATGAATCTCTTCTCTGCTGTCAACTCAGCGCTCCATCATGCCTTAGAGCAGGACCCCACGTACGCACTGTCTCTCCTCTTCTTCACACAGCTCCCTATATCTGCCCGTCTCCTACCCCCCTATCGATATATGTATATATATATGTGTATTTCCCACATATATACATATATATACATACACGTATGTACATGTCTACGTCTTCCCAGTATATATATATATATATATGTGTGTACGTAGATGTGTGTAGCTGTCTACCTGTATACCTATATATATATGTAGATGTGTGTATCTCCCTCTCTCTCTCTACATATATATGAATATATACATATTTGTATGCAACTCCATACGTATGTAACTGCATATATTTTCCTTATATAGATATAGAGAGATATATGCAGGTCCCTATCTACATATATGTGTGTGTAGATGTGTGTATCTCCCTATCTATATATATGTGTGTCACTTCATACGTATGTGTCTCTCTATATCTTCCTACATATATATATGTATTTGTTCCCCTATATATATATATGTAGTGTCGTATATCTCCCACAGATGTATGTATATCCGTACATATATATATATATGTGTATGTCTTCCATATACATATATGTATATCTTCGTATATATGTATTGATCTCTCGGTATACAGATGTATATGTATAACTCCGTATATATCCATGTATATGTATGTGTCTGTAGTGGCACTCGTGTGATGTTGCAGGTGTACGTACACCCCGTGCAACAGCAGCAACACGTGACGGACATCTGCATCGCTCTTCTCTCTTTCACTAACATCCCTAGAACGGCCATATCTGTACAAATATATCTATATCTATCTATATATATCTATATATCTATCGATCTCTCTCTATATATGTATCTATATATATATATGTACACACGCGCAGACATACTCTTGTGCGGGCCCCGTTCTTCTCCCCGTTCTTCTCTGCTGCTGCCGTGTGTGGGCGAGGAGGAACTCATCTCGTCTCCCCGCCACACTCCTCTTGCTGCTGCTTCTTGGCGACGTCTTTTTGGCTTCTCTCTCTCTCCTCTTCGTCTTCATTAAAAGCTACGGCGGCAAAGTCTGCCGAACGTGTAGCTGCTGCTATAGCCGCCCTATGCGCAGCATCAGCAGCAACGATTGCATGTCCGCTCCCTCGCTTTTCTGGTCGCAGCTTGGCCACGCGCGGTCCAGCGGCTGCGCATGCGCCCCACCGCAGCGACCTCTCTCCCTCTCTCTGTCCCTGCTGCTGCCGCTTCTGCTGCTGCTGCCACTTCTGCTGCTGCTGCTTCTGCTGCTGCTGCTTCTGCTGTTGCTGCCTCTGCTGCTGATCCTGTCCCTGCTGCAGTTTTGACAGGCACTGACGGGTGTCGTCTCTCTTCGGTTTGCTGTCATTGCCGCTTCTGGGGCTGCTGCTGCTGCTTTTTCTTCTCCTCCTGCTGCTCCTGCTGCTGGGTAGCGTTCGAGAGGACACGCTCCTGCTGCGGGGAAGCAAGGGGGCAGTGAAGGGACAAAGAAAAAGAGGACCGCTTCTGTTCGTGTTTTGCTGTTACTGCTGTTGCTGTTGCTGGTGGCTCTCTCTGTTTCTCCCTTTTCAAATGTTGCTGCTGCTGTTTTTTTTGTCGATGTGGGGTGTACGTACACACACCGCGCAGCGCATGCGTCTTCGGTGAAGACGTCGCGTTTGGTGGGGTCTTCCGCTGCTCCGTCGATCTTCGCGAGAAATTCGGAGAACATCGCGTCTTCAACACGCCTCTTTCGGAGCAGGTACGTGGGAAAAGGAAGGGCAGGATAGGCTGCTAAAAGAGAAGAGACGCGACGTTTGTCATGTCTCTCTGGCGTGTTGATTATAGGCAGAAATAACAGGGTTCAACATCGCGCGCGTCTCTGTCTGCGGGGGATTCCACTTGCTTCCTTTATTTGAGAGAGAAGCCATAGCAGATGCATGGCAAAGGTCTGAATTCGGCCACAGTGCCAGCAGCAGGAACAGCAGCAGAGCAGCAGCAGAGAGAGCCAGCGGCAGGAACAGCAGCAGAACAGCCACAGAAGTGCCGCAGAGAGAGCCAGCAGCAGGAACAGCAGCAGGACAGCAACAGAAGCGCAGCAGAGAGAGCCGGCAGCAGGAACAGCAGCAGCAGCAGAAGACGAACAGGCGCGCAGCAGGAGACAGAGAGAGAGAGAGTCCCTAGCAACAGGAGCAGCAGCAGAACACGCCGAAACGGCCCTTTCCTTTTGATCTCCTCTCGTGTGGCACGCAGCTTGAGGAGCAGGCGCAGCAGGAACAGCAGAACCAGCAGCAACAGCGGAGATTGAGGAATGGGAAGTGGCTCAGGCGCCTTTTCCTCTTGGCGAAGAAACACGTCGATATTCATGTGTTCTGCAAGGAGCCGTGGAGTTCCGCTTCCTGTCCAGCAGAAACTTCCTCAAGAAAGAAAAGAAATTCATCGACTTCCGATATCCCCTCCTCCCTGTGTCTCTCTGTCTCCCCACGTAGAGCCCACGGAAGAGCCCCCTGCTGCTGCAGACGTCCTCCTGCGGGTGGGGGCGTTTCACGCAAGGAAGAGAGAAGAGAAGAACTTCCCAATAAATTTGTGTTGGTCGATTTGTTCCGCATTCTCCTGTCAAGTGTTGCAGGTCTTCCCGTCTGCCTTCGTCTCTCGACAAATATATGCATGCACAGCTGTTCTGCTGCGTAGAGAGACGCCACAGGGCGGAGAAGAGGCTTCCCTGCTGTATTTGTGCTCGTTTCTCTGCCCTCCTTGTGTACGTGCAGCTGACGCAAGTTCACATATATGTGTGGTCTCCCTTCTCTTCCGTTATCTGCTCTCTATGTGTATGTATGTGTAGAGAGGTCCGCATGCTGTGAATCGCACTGCATGCAAGGCTCGAATGTGTGTGTGTGTGTGTGTGTGCCTCTATCTGCGTATATATCTGATCTATACAGACGTGTACACATATGCATCTACGTGTGTACATATATATACGTGCATGCATAAAGAATAGATCTATACATATATGCAAATACACATATATATATATATATATTATGTGGATGTCCATATTTGCAGCTATACATACGTATATACATACACCCGTACATATATACATACGTACATGTATACAAAATATACGTCTTGCCATTTCTTAGCATATTGCCGGCGTGTAAGCATATACGCACATACTTGCGTATATACGTACGTGGACGCCTATATACATACGTGCATGCGTGCAAAGTAAGTCTGAGCACATATTCGTGTGCATGCCTGTATAAATGGAGAGATGTACTTCGTCGTAAATTGCCGGCGACGAGTAGATTGAGCGTCGCATGCACCTGGGAAGACAGAGAGAGACGGGGACACATATATATATTTATATATCAAGAGAATCTGACTTACAAACGTATGTATATACCCCCCATATATATATGGGTATATGTATGTATGTATATATGTATGTGTATCTGTACATGCCTGCATTTGTATGTGGGAATTCATGTATGTATCAAGAGAGTCTGACACACGTATTCACACATACATGTATACATAAATGTATGCGTATATATACATATACGTATATGTATATGTATGTGTATACGAGGAAGAGAAATACTTATGAAGAAAATATACGTTTCTCGAGAGAAAAAGACCCGTAGACGCACAGAGGTGCACACACAGAGAGCGGGAGACATTTAATCATATATCTATTTCTGTGGATCCATATATCTTTCTGCGTTTCTCTCGAGAGATGGAGGTGTTTTCCTCTTCCTCTCTTCCCGCTTGGGTTTTCTCCGTTTCTCTGTCTTTCTCTACATATGCATATGTATGTGTATTTACATGTCTTTCTATTTGTCGCTCTGGTATTCCCTGTCTCTCTTGCTGTCCATATACATATATAGATGTATATGATGGGGAGCTGTGCGAGAGACGCGTAGAAGAAGCGGACGAGACGGTGGGGCAGCCCGCGGCAGGGCAGCAACCGAGGCAGGAAGAGCAGCAGCAGGTGTGGGGCAGCCCGCGGCAGGGCAGCAGCCGAGGCAGGAAGAGCAGCAGCAGGTGTGGGGCAGCACCCAGCACCGCAGCAGCCGAGACAGGCAGGCAGGCACGTGCGGTAGCACGTCCACCGTGTACCTCGTTGCTGGGGGAAGAGAAAGTGCAACAGCAACGGCGCGACCGCGGCAGCGACAGCAGCAGCAGGCGCAGGTGGCAAGTGACTTGCTGCTGCAGCTGCTGTCGCTCGGCTTCGTGTCTCCGGATTTCTCTGGCAGCAGCAGCACCGTAGAAGAACGCAGAGAGCGACACACAGAGGAAGAGCGGCAGCAACAAAAAGAAGAAAAACAGCGGGTCACACGCATGCAGTTTCCCCACGTGACTCTCTCTATATCTACATATATATATATATATGTATGTGTATAGTAAGGGAGCTTTGGAGTGGAGAACGTGTGAGGAGGTAGATGCATAGAGTCATGACGTAGCGGATTATTTTGCAAGCATCTGTTGTGGACGTCAGCAGCGCTTGACAACAACCTCTCGCTGAGTTCCCTTCCGCTGCAGCATTACTTGCTGCTCGTGCTGCTGCGTCACCTGCTGCCCTTGCCGCTGCTGCGGCTCTTGCTGCTGCTGTCACGCTGCTGCTTCGCTCGCTGCTGGGGTTATTCCTGTTTGACTTGCTGCTGCTGGTGTGCTGCTGCTTTGCTTGCCGCTTTGATTGCTGCTGCTGCTGCTGCTTTGCTTGCCGCTT
>KL647313.1:1083288-1112287 GCA_000727475.1 Sarcocystis neurona | reverse complement strand
CTGCTTTGCTTGCCGCTTTGATTGCTGCTGCTGCTGCTTTGCTTGCCGCTTTGACTGCTGCTGCTGCTGCTTTGCTTGCCGTTGCGCGTGGTGCCGCGTGACCTGCTGCTGCTGGTATGTCGCTGCTTTCTCTTTGCTTAGTGCTGCGATTGTCGCTGCTTGACTTGCTGCTGCTGCTGCTACGGTGCTGCTGCTGCTGCTGCTATGCTTCTGCTGCTGCTGCTCCTTTGCTTGCCGCTGTGATTATTGCTGCTTCACTTGCTGCTGCTGCGTTTGCTGTCGGTGTTGCTGCAGGGGATCGCCGGCTTTGGCATCGGGATGGCTGCTGTGGGGTGCACGGCAATCGCTGAAATTCAGTTTGGGGACTATATTCTTCCGGCTTTTGATCAAGTACAAGACTGGCTACTGCTCCTGCTCGACTCGACCGCTGGTGCTGCCGCTGCCCTGCTGCGGGGCTGTTGCTGCTGCTGTTGCTTCTCGTGATACTTCTGCTCGACGGGACCGCTGCTGCTGCTGCTGCCCTGCTGTGGGACTGTGTTTGCTGCTGTTGGTTCTCGTGATACTGCTGCTCGACGCGACCACTGCTGCTGCTGCTGCGACGCCGTTTCCGCTTCCGCTGCTGCCGCTGCTTTCCTTCTGCTTCAGCGGCTGATCTTCTTCTCTCGAGCGTTTTTGCTGCTCTTGGCGTGGTTGACTGCGACGACTCTGCTGCTGTTGCTGTCGCTGGTCTGCCACTGCAGTTTTTGCTGTCTCCGCTGCTGCGGCAGGATTCTGTCTGCGGCGCGTCCGCCTGCTTTTTTCTGCTGCGTCTATATCCCCTGCGTGCTCGCCTGGATATGCGTTGTTGCTGCTGCTGCAGCGTCTGCGCCTGCTGCTGCCTCTCCGCTCCGCTGCTGCTGCCGCCGCGCAGTCTGCTGCTTCTGCGTCTTTTCCTGACATACCGCGACTTTGCTGCTGTCGTCGGGCTGCGAAAACAGCAGCGTCAGCAGAGGCAGCAGACGGCGCAGATGGACAATGCTGCTTCCGACGCTGCTTCCGACGCTGCGGCTGTTGTTGCTGCTTCATCTGCTGTGGCTGCTGCTGCCCACGTACTTCTCTGCTGCGTATCCTCTGCCGTTGCTGCTGCTTCGGCGTGAGAAACGCAGTGTGCGTTGCTGCTGCTGCTGCTGCTGTTGCTCCCGCCGCTGCTGCAGCGTCGAACGCAGCTGCTACGATCTTCCGCGTTTTGCTGCTGGCAGTGCCTGTCCCCCACGGGGTGCTGCTGCTGCTCTTGTGCTGCTCCTTCGCTCCTGCTGCTGCTGCTGCGGCTCCTCCGCTGCTGCTCTCGTCTGTGTTGCTTCTGTTGCTGCTACTACCACTGCTGCTGCTCCCGCTGCCGCTGCTCCTACCGCTGCTGCTCCCCCGCGGCTGCTGCTGCCACTGCTGCTTGTGGTGCCATGTGCTCTGCTGCCGTGGGTGGCGTAGTCCTGCAGCTGTTGGCGCTGCTGAGGTGTGTCTGTGTGGGGTTGCTGCTGCCGCCTGCATGCGCCAGATCGCCAATGAAGCAGCAAAATTCCGCTACCGTAGCGGCGGGCACTGGGACTGCGGCGGGCTGACCATCCGCAGCACGTGGGGAGCAGTTGGCCATGGCGGTCTCTACCATTCGCAGTCTCCGGAGGCGTATTTCGCGCATGCGTCCGGGCTAAAAGTAAGTCTCCCCTTCCCCTTCTTTCTCTACGTAAGTCTTCCCTTTCCCAGCAACCCCAGAACCAACTCTGCGCATGCATCTCTGGCTCGAAAGGAGGCCACTTTTTCTCTCTGTCCCCGTGTCTCCGTCTCCTGGAGCCTCTGCTGCTCCCTCCCCATGCATGTGGATTCGAAGAGAAGCCCCCTCTCCCTTCTGAAAGGGGGTCTCTTCTCCACTTTTCTTCTCTGCTCTCTTGAAGCGTCTTCAGCGCATGCGTGTCTCCGGCTCGAAGGGAGGCTCGTTTTCCTCGTCTCTTTTCCACGTGCGCGTCTCTCTTTCTGACGAACGTCTCTTCTGCTCCTCGAAAGGGCCGTTTTCCGTTCATTTCTCGAAGGGGCGGCCTCCTGCTGCTGGTCTCCTCTGCCTTCCTCCTTCGAAAACTGCTGCTTGTGTCTCCGCTTGGCAGTCTCTCTCTCTCTCTCCGCAGTAATATCCGCCAACTCTGCTGTCTCCGTCTCTTTCAAAGAAGTGCAGTCCCGTCTCGTCTGTCCGTCTGTCCAGGCAGCGGCACTTCTTCGTGGCTTCCCGTCGCCTTCTCAGGGGGGCCTCTTCTCTCTGGCGGAGGTGCTGTTCTGCTGCTGCACTCTCTGCAGAGAAGTCCTGCTGCTCTCCTCTCCGTGTCTCGTCTCCCTCTTTGTGGCCTCCCAACAACGAAGGCCGCCCTTTCTTTTCCTCTCTTTTTTCTTCTGTCTTCGTGTCTCGTCGTTTCTATCCGTCTCTCTGGCGGGACTGCACTCTAAATAAAATATATATACATATATATGGGCAAAGTGAGAGACAGACAAAGGAAGACAGAGACGGAGAGATTTTTGGCTGCGTATATGTTGTCTGACTGGATGTGTGTGTGTGTGTGCGTCAACATATATGTGGCTGCGCATGCATCCCCGTTTTTGTTGGAGTCATTCAACTCTGTGCGGTGAGTGGGTTGGCGAGCCGGGCGTCTTCTTTTTTGGTGTTCTTCTCCCTTCCTTGCTCCCGGGAGTCTCTCACACATATAAATCAACACACACACACACACATATCCATATGTATATATATTTGTCTGTGCATATCTACAAGTAACTTATATATGGATCGTATCTGTTTTGCTGTCTATAGGAAGTTCATCTATTTCTCAAGTATACCTCCACGTATGTGTGGGGATGCATGGATATGTGTTCCTCTACATTTGTGGATCACTTACATATATATATGTTTAAACTTTTGATACGACTTACTTCCATATCGTTATTTTTTCCTTATAAAGATTTATATGTATTCACGTATATATATGTATGGACTTCTGTATATATATGTATATATTTTCACGTATATACATATATATACACACCTGTGTACATATAGAGAGAGAGAGGCTCACGTATATACATATATATACACACCTGTGTACGTACATATATATATATTGTACGTTATATAATATATGTATATATAGGTCTTCACATATATATATACATATATACAAACCGGTGTATACGCATATATATATAAACGTATCCACGTATATACATATATATACACACCTGTGTGCATATATATTAGATATTGTTTGCGAAGCGGTCGCAAGAGGCATTTTGAAGTGGGACGTGATTTGAAGGTTTGATGAAGACTTGTAAGAGTTTGTTTTCTTTTATGAAACGGACGTGGCAACAGATCGTCATCCCACGAGGCCCGTACCAGGCAAAAGGACTTCTTCTGGCTTCGATTCGCGACAGAAATCCGGTGCTCTTCTTCGAGCCGAAGGCCATCTACCGCGCTGCTGTTGATGAAGTCCCCGGCGGCGACTACGAACTGCCGCTGTCGAAGGCTGATATTCTTGTTGAAGGCGAGGACGTGAGACGGCGATACGCAGAGATACACACACACATATGCAGAGAGAGGCAGTGGAATTCTTCTTTTGATGTGAATATCGCTCTTTTCAGGTCGTCCGTTTCCGTCTCCTCGTCACTTTATACGAACACCTCCATATACGCAGAAACATCTTTATACCAATATATAAACATACATATATGGATGTGTGCAGAGATGCATCTAGCGATATACATATACATATATATGTCTGTGTAGACATCTAGATAGAGGGATAGACAGAAACATATATATATGTATGTTGGGGTACTTGTTAATATTACGTTTCTCGCAGCCCCTGGTGATGGTGGTGGTGGTGATGGTGGTGATGGTGATGGTGGTGGTGGTGATGGTGGTGATGGTGATGGTGGTGATGGTGATGGTGGTGGTGGTGATGGTGGTGGTGGTGATGGTGATGGTGGTGGTGGTAGTGGCTATCTCTGCGATCGGCGAGAGGCGTTTCTATTGTACACTTCTTCTTTCATACATACGTGTACAGAAAATACATATATATATGTGTGGGTCTTTCTACCGAGATGCGTGGCTATATACACAGTAGATATCCTTGTCTTTCACAGTCGTTTTCAGTATCTATCTATGCATGCATATATACATGCATCAAACCTTTCTATAGATATGTGTGTGTACACCCTTTTCTCCGGTAGACACAGGAGATGGCTGCCCCAGACGAGCGTGTCTACTGCCGACGTGTCTATGTGTGTGTCATATTGAAGAAAGTGTGTACATATATGGGAAGAAGGAGATCGTGTCTATATAACAGAAGAACATCTCCACCACCCCAACGGCCTGGGTTGATGCTTATTACGTATATATATATGAAAATCTGTGTCTGCGTGTGTGTATATATATGAAAGAAGAGCGGAATTCTGCGTACAACACACACCTACAATATGTAGTGGAGAACTGGTCTACTGCTATTGTATGCTTATTATGCATGCATATAGATGACCGCATGTGTGTGTGCATGCATATCCAGAACGAGGGAAACTCTGTGTACAACACGTATTTCTCTCGCGCCGGTCCTCTCTTCCTGTCTATTTCTCTGTATAAATACGTATCTATATATGGATGACAGTTTGTATATATATGTATGGACGTGTGTGTGTAGGGAGAAAGGAAGTCTGTGCAGAACAGGAGAACACTTCCACTACCTCCATCTATATACGTATGTTTGTGTATATATATTTGTGTGGAAGGGAGGTCTGTGTATTTACACATATACACATACGTGTCTGTCTGTGTGTGTGTGTGTGTGTGGTGGGGACAGCAGCACTGCAGTTCATGTGTGTCGCCAGCATTCGCTTGTGCGAGAGGCGATCTGCAGCCCCACCATTTCGTAGGCAGAGAAGCACTCATCGCAGTTCCTCCTCCTACACGGGCTGGGAAAAGTGCCAACTTTTTTTCCTTGACCTGCCTAGATTAGATGAATATGCTGACGGCCTTCCACGCATGTACGTATCTCTGTATGTGTGTATCTCCGTATATATATATATATGTATCTGCACGCATATGTATGTATATATATGTGTGACTGTGTGTGTGTGTGGACGTGTATGTATATGACTGGAAACGGCCACATATATATATATAGGATGAGACATGTATCAAGTCTAGATGGCTACATACGTATATATACCTATGTGTATACATATATATATGTATGCGTGTATATGTGTATATGGATGGCTTGTGTCGATGGCTAAATGTATGTATATATATGTATATATGTATGTGTTAATAAGAGACGTGTGTATATGTCTGCGTGGATGGCTATATATATATGTATATGTATAGAGATAGAGAGAAACAGCGTGTGTGTGTGTGTCTGTGTCTGTGTCTGTATGTATGTTTGTCTCTGTGTGTGTGTGTGTGTGAATATGAATATATACATATATATATATATGAACTGCACTTCGAGAATATATATATATATGTAGATAGATAGACAGATAGATAGACAGATAGATAGATTGTGTGTGTGTGTGTGTAAATATGAATATATGTTTGTATATATATATATATATGTGAATCGCACTTTCGAGAATATATATATATATAGACAGGTAGGTAGATAGATAGATAGATTGTGTGTGTGTGTGTGTGTGTGAATATATGTATGTGTATATATGTGTATATATATATATGAATTGCACTCTCGAGAACATATATATAAATATATATATGTAGATAGACAGATAGACAGATAGATAGGTTGTATGTGTGTATATATATATGTATATATGTGTATATAGGTGTAGATTTGTATGAGGGAAGTGCGTATGGGGAATTCGACACATAGCGGGGGACGTCTCTCTGTACGTGCGCAAATGTTAATATATGTAGAAAGTGCGGCTCGCAGATGCAGATCTCCATCCATGTATATGTACGTATGTGTATATACGTATAGACTTGGACTGGACAGAATAGTCAGAGCTTGATATATGTGTTATCTTCTTTGTGTGGAGTATACGGCCAATTGACGACCACACATTTATCTACGAAGAAGTAACGAAGTAGAAATTTTAGACAACGATGTAGTGGACTGTATACATATCAATATATACGTACACATCTACACACGAAAACAAGTATATATACAGAGATGGGGAGGAAGATTTACTCGTATAGATGTAAATATATAGAAGTATAGATAGCGGGGGAGAACGACCGAGACAGAGGATATATATATATATGCATGTATATGTATACGCATGTAGATAGAAGGACACACATATATATACATATATGTACCTATACGTATAAAGAGATACGTAGACACACACGCACACACACATACACATACAGGCACACCCATGTACATATCTTGTGTGTACACATATATATAAATAAATGTATTTGGATATGCGTAGACACACGTATACAAATGTATATGTGTGGGTAGGTGGATGTGTGTATAGGGCCGCATGTGCTGCTGTATGTGGATGTGACAAGGACGTTCCAACGAACTGCGGTCCGTCTTCTGCTGCTGCTGCTACATTTCGTGTGTGTGCCTCGCCTCTTCGTATTCGCCGTTTCTACCCACTGCTTCTTTTTCGTCGCTTTTTGGAGGCCCTTCGTCTCCCGTCCTCCCCGTCCGCCCTGCTGCGCGTCTTCCCTTCGGAGTTCCCTCCTGCGGCTTCCTCTGCGTCGTCTCCCTTTTTTCTGCTGGCGAGACTTCCTCGCCTTCCCGCACGAGGATCCTTCGAAAATCTCGCTTGCCGGTCCCTTCCCCCCCGGCCCCTCCTCCCCACACTTTCCCTTCTCTCGCGGCCCGTCTCTGTCCCTGTCTCCGTCTCCGTCTCTCTGTGTGTCTCCCAGTTGCTCGCGCGAACGCTGCGTGCTGCTGCTGCTGTCGCAGATAACGGCGGTGTCGTGGGGGACGCAGGTCCACCGGCTGCTACGAGCAGCTACGGAAGTGAAGAAACTGCAGCAGCCGATCAGCGTGGAAGTCATCGACCTGCAGACGCTCCTGCCCTATGACGTGGATACGCTGGTGAAGTCTGTGAAGAAGACGGGCCGCCTCCTTATATCGCATGAAGCCCCGCTGACCATGGGCTTCGCCGCAGAAATTGCTGCTCGCCTTCAGGAAAAGTGCTTCTTCTATCTCCAGGCTCCGATCAAGAGAGTCTGTGGCTACGACACGCCTTTCCCCCTCGCCTACGAACAAGTAAGCACAGGGTGCGCGTTGCTGCTTCCCTCCGCAGTCTGCTGCGAGCTTGCCGTGTATGTACGCAAGCGAGCAACTGCCGTGGCTTTTCTCCGTCGCAACCCCAGGGCCGCTGCTGCTGCTGCTCCTGCGTCTCCTTAGGACACGTGAGCTGCTGCTGCTACTGCTGCTGCTCCTGCTGTTGCAGTATTGACGCGGCCCGCCGCTGCTACTGCTGCTTCTCCTGTGTCTTCAGGACGCGTGGCCCGCCACTGCTGTTGCTGCTGCTCCTGGTTTTACTGTGCACGTGGCCCGTCGCCGCTGCCGCTACCGCAGAGAACGAGAAGGGGGGAAAGGAGCAGGAGGAGAAGGAAGAGGGGAGTAGTCGTGCGCCTCCTGCCACTGCCACTGCTGCTGCTGTTGCTGTGCGGCTCTTCTCCGGACGCCCGCCTTCTCCTCCGTGTTCGGGCCCGTTTTTTCCTGCTGCTGCTCCTGCTCTGCACGCCTGTGCTCCTTCTGCTGCTCTGCATGCCTCTGCTGCTACTCCTGCTCTGCGTGCCACTGCTGCTCCGCATCCCTCTGCTGCTACAACGCTTCACGCTTCTGTGCTGCTGCTCCAGTTGCGCCCTGGGTGTGCGTGTCCTTGCTGCCGCGTTGCTCTCAGCAGCTGCTAGGTTGCTGCTGCTGCTTCTGTTGTAGTTCAAGCTTCCGGTGTTGCTGCTGCTGTCCTGCGGACCCCTGCCGTCGCTGCTGCTGCGTTTGCCCGTAGCGCTTTTTTGCTGCTGCTAGTACCGCTCTGCTGCACACCACTCCGTTTGCTGCTGCTGTTGCTGTTGCTTCTGTTGTTGCTGTGGTGTAGTTTTATTTACCGGACGAACACAAGGTGGTGGAGGCGCTAAAGCAGTTGAAGGCTACGTAAGAAACAGGCAGCCGCCTGCTCTCCGGACGAGAGCCACAGCAAGATATGAATGTATGCAAAGGCGCATATATATATATATAAATATATATATATATGTGTATAGATTAGTAACTAACATGCGTGCGTGTTTGTCAAAAAACACACCGCGGAAAAAGACGACGAAGAAAGAGAAAGAAAGAAGACTGTAAACGCCTTCTTCGACGTGCGCGTGCAAGGCTCACCTACAAACCCCGCAACAGCAGCAGCGGGGTTGACAGTGGGGCGCAGCAGCAACGACTTAGACGGCAGCAGCGCAGCCGCAGCACCAAAAGGAAGGGCTTCAGAAGTAACGGCTGGTCAGGAGCGTCGAACACACAAAGGAAGCGCAGCTCCAGAAGTCCGCGTCAAGCCCAGCTGCGGCAGTAGGAGTACAACGTGTGAAGCAGCCAACGACGGAAGGTGGTCGCAGCAGCAGCAGGAAGAGTCCCCTGCATGCATCCGGATGGGCAGCAGCAACGTGACGGCTGCGAAGAGGCGGGCGCCGTAGTAGCTCTCCACTGCTGCAGCAGCAGCAGCTGTTGCGCCGCAGCAAGAGAGCAGAAACAGCTGCATTCCAGCCGCACCAGCAGTAGTCCTATGTGTGAACAGGCACAGCAGCAGCAGTCGTTCTGCCCAGCAGCAGCCCACCAGAGAGGTCCTGGTGAGGCAGCAGCAGCTGCAAGAGCGGCAGGGGGCCCCACGCGCAGAGTATCAACTACATTCTTCCTAAGTTTCTCTCGCGCTTGAACAGCAGGGGCAGCTAGCTTCTTCCTTGAGCAGCGTCGAGGAGAAGTCTAGCGAAACCGCCGCTTAACGCATGCAAACTCTTCTTTTGAAAGAGCTACCACACATCCCTCGTGCATGCAGACAATTCCCGTATATTGCTTTGCTCAGGAGCCATTGTCGCAGTACGAATAGCAGTGACTCTTTATCGGCCACACTCGTCGCTGCAGGTGAGGCACAGGTGTTCAGAAACTGCTACGAAATTGCATGCACGCGGGTAGCTTATCTCGCCTTCCTGCTGCTCACACGACGCCAGCGCTTCCACCACTTTCTCATTTTTGTCCCTAATTCTTCTGGTTTCCGGCGTCACAAGCACTCCTCTTTTTCTCGCATGGCATTTTGCCACCTTTTTGCTCCTAGATTTGTTCCTGGTGCCGCAGCCGTGCAGCAACAAATGGAGGCGATGTAGAGTCACTACTAGTCCCGGTGCTGCGCGAGACGGTCAGCGCCTCGATTAGTGTGCGCGTTCCTCCGGTTCGCCTGCTGACTTTGGTGACAACTTCATTTCTTCGCGCGGGCTCGGGTGCGCTCTTGTTTTTTTTTTATTATTTATGTTCTAAATGGAAGCGCACCTCTCCTCTACAAAAAACTAGAACTCCCGCCGCTATTCGGCAAGATACCCATCCGTTCACGTGCGCGTGCACGTCTAAAAACAGGAAGGAGCTTCGTGCTTCTGACCACGTCCGCCGAACAGCTGTACCTCCCTTCTGTTGTTTCGCTGCAGTCCCAAGGGTGACCAGAGATAATTTTCACCAAAGTCGCGTGCGTACGCTCACACTACTCTCGACCCCTCGAAGTTCCTTATTCCCTCACAAAAGGCGACTTCTGCTCGCGTTGTGTGCGGGCTGTATGCGTGCAGCGGCGTGTTGCTGCGTCACTGGTCTACGGTGGGTAGACGTGTGTGTCTGTCCCGCCAGAAGACCGCCTTCAGCCGCTGCACCCACACGCTCGCAGACGCAGTTTTGCTGACACAAAGGGAGATGGGGTTTTGCTCTCTCGCTCTCTTTCTCACACGTGCTTTCGAAGCGGATGACTCTGCTGCATACGTTGCATGTACGCGTGCCTGCGACGGGCCGGCGTGCAGCGGAGTATTGCTGCCTGCAAAGTGAACGCACGCGGCCTACCTGGACGCGCTGCTGCGTTCGCTTGTAGAACGACACTCGTGTGTGAAAGTCGGGTACAGACGACTGCTGCATGTGTGCAGTCCTCGTAAAGGGGTTGCACCAGCAGAAACTTCTTCTTCGCAGTGCCGAGACTCCACAGGGAAGTTCGCCTGCGACTTCTCTGCATGCGCCTTTCCTTCAAAAACCTCTGCGGCAGCGACTCCTGGTGCCCTAAGATGGCGCTAAAAAAGAGAGAGGGATACGCCGGCTGTAAAGAGGGAAGCATGCGAGTGCCGTTGCGCGCACGGATGCATACTGTGTACGCGCTGCATGGAGACCACTCGGCCCGGGCTGCATGCGAAGTGTTAGGCGTCGCATGTAAACGGCTCTCCACTGCAGGCAAAATGTTGACAGCCATGCAGAATCTTTGCGCACTGCATACAGGGTGTCCACAAACTGCCTGCACAAGGTAATAAGATGCTGAGCCTACAAGGTGAAGAGACACTGCTTCCAAAGTATTCACGGCGCGCGCGTGCATGGCCCTTGGGCAGTGCATGCCACCTCACCGGCATTGCATGCAAGTGCCCGAGCAGCACCGGCGAATGTCTCGGCTCTACGTAACGAATCTATAAACACTGCGCTCATAATATATACAGGAGTCCTGCACCTGCAACATACCTGCGCAATGCGGTCAAACTATTGTGTGACACTGCCCACAACAAGGTGTTGACTGGCTGCATGCAACGTTTGCAAGTGGATGAGGCATTGCTACAGAAAGTTGAATAACACTTCTTCTAGATGCCTGCCAAGGGCTTTCGACGCTCCTTCTTCTGAGGGAGACAGAGCTACGCAGTCGATATCGAGCCGAGTGTGCATCTCTATGTACTTAAATGCGGACTCAAATGTGCCTGGCTCTGTGACACGTGCCACATCGCGTATACGCGTATATACATCAGATATGCGTGTACACATATGCATATATATGTACATATTGTACATGTATATGTATGTGTACGTCGAGTGTATGTGTATGTACACAGATATACACACAGACTTGAATGAAGCACAAGAGGTAGACGCGTAAAAGTAAATTTATTAGTTTGCGCGCGTGTATTTGTGGATGGCTACATATATATTGGGGAGACGCATACGCGTCGCTGATCTACATGCAGAAGCTTTTAACGCCGAAGGAGGCTGCACCAGGGAAGCAGCAGCACTGCACAAGGCTTGTCAAGATTCTTCGTGATCCCGGTGCCATAGGCACAGGGATATATTACAGTATATACACGTATACGTAGGGGTGTGTGTACGTACATTTGTGACCTTCATACCTATATGCATGTTTATACACAGGACGTGTCCACGTGTGTATACTTACAGTGACGTGCTTGTATGCAGATAAACGCAAGAAATTGTATACAGAGTGTTTGCAGGCGGATGCGCACGTAAGGATACAAATAGAATGTAAATAAATTTGTAATTCTGTGCGCGTGCATACCTCTGTGTTTCGGTACGTCCGCCAATATGTTTGGGACTGTACCTGGATAAATATATGTATGCATATATATATACATAAATATATACGTAATGTGCGTGACTAGCGCCTGCGGTGGACTGTCGTCCGCAGTGCTCACGCACGTGCGGGTTTCTTCACAGTAGCAGGCGGAACAGCAAGCAGGCACGCATGCGTGCACCTACAACTTCCTGCAGTAAGCGTTCTATGCCCTTCCTCCCAGTAAGGAGCGTGCCTGCGGAACCACGTTTGGATGCTTCGCTCCAAGAAAATCTGTGCTACCAGAACGAAGAAGACGGAAAACAAAAGTAGACAAGTACGCCAAAGATGCCTGCACCCCGGGGTGCGCGGCAACGCGATGCTCTGATAATACCGCGTGCTCAGCTTTAACAATATCAGGGCAATGAGAGCTGCTGTCGCTCCCTGCAAGCTGTACGTCTCTGCCTCCGTGAACGCGTACACGTATGAAAAATCAGACCGCGTGTGTTCCACTTCTCGCCTCCCGAGGGGCCTATCTCTCGTGCACTACTACGCACGCGTATAAACATCTACACCCCTATATCAATAGTTCTTCCGTGAAGTATATCTGCAAGGACAGGGCTTTGTGTGAAGGTACCGCCCTCGTAGGGACGCGCTCTGTTGCCCTTCCGCTCCCGCAGAGTCAGCAACCATCTGCGGACTTCGCCCGCATGTATTTACGTGGATGCTGCCAAGAAACGTTACCGTCGGATGCTGTTGCCGGAACACGACGTTGCAGTACATACATTCTTATACATATACACAAAACAGTACACTTGCCGACATGCGTGTGTGTGTGTATGTATCGATAGGCATGCAGAACGACCTGCGTGTGTATGAGTGTAGACGTGTGTGTACACTCGCATACACATACATATTAACGCATACATGTGCATGCAGAACAACACGATCATGTATTCCTGCAGTTGTGTACGCCTGTGTTCTCACCTGAACAGGTTGGCACGTTGAATTACATACATACATGTACATGTTTGAGTTCCGAGGGCACGCGTGAATTCATACAAAGTCACCAGTATGACAATTTGTGCGCTTTTGTGCACAGAGATATGTAGAATTTGCGCGCTGCAAGAGTGGCTCACCGCCCTGACATCTATCTCCTAGGTTTCCCTCACGTGCCAACGAAGTATAATAGTACGCACACACATGCATACTTGTGTGCATTCGTATTCGCGTATTGCCGCAGTTATTTCTTCACCACACATCTGCGAATATTGCAGTTGTACGTGTAAACCAGGCAGCACCTATGCCAGTGCTTACCCGCCTCGTCACAGCGCGCCTCTAGCACTTGCTACTGCTGCTGCTATCGACGGAGAATATTCGACGCATCTGTTCGCTGTCGCGCCGCCTCTGCCTCTTGCTTCCCTCGTCGGCTGCTCTGCTGCTGCCGGTGCTCCTCCTCCAACTCCTCCTCCTCCGGTGCTGGTGCGGCTGTACCGCCGGGTGCTGCCGTGCGTCGGCCACTGGTTACACCCTCCGGTCCCGGTATTTACGTTGACGCCATCGGTGCCGTTTTCAGGTGGGACGCCCTCACAGCTGCGGTCAATTGTCTAAATCTGCGGCTGCTGCGTACTATACGCAGGCCTACCTGTTTTTCTGTGCGTATGTAAAGACGTACATATGTGTGTATACACACATATACTTGTGGAAAGACATACGTAAGTGTAGAAGTAAACGCGGGTGCCGTGCTCTAGCAGCAGCTGTTGCCGTAGCTGTTGCTGCTGCTGGCCATCTGCGCTGTTGTTGCGTGATCCGTGAGGCCTGCTTACCTTTTCCCACTTCTGCACCAGCTGCTGTTGTTCCACGTCGTCCTCGCTGTCACTGATTGAAGCAGCGCAGCACTTGCCCACGCACACATACGTCTATGTGCATTTATATCGATGTATTGCTATTTACGTATAAATGACTATGTACGCATGTATGTACAGATTTCTCCCTCTCTACACGCGTGTATATATATTTATAGGTAAACGCATAGTTCGTGTATACGAATCTATCTGTCTGCGTAAGCCCAGCCGTCCCTCGTGCTGTCAAAAGAGCCACCTTACCTGCCTAAATGTATATATTTATATACGCACGAATCTGTATAGCTGGCGTGCAGTGTATTGTACATCGTGAATAACAGCGGATGCGCATGCGTATATAACATCTGGAAGGATATGTTGATATAATTCGTGATTCTTCCTCCGTACACATCTTCGTATGTAGGTTCAATCTGTTTGTATACATGTGCATATGCGACGCTTGACGTGGAATGTTCAGGGTAGATAAATATTGTACGACGCCGTTCCTCTCAGCAGGAGGACGTTAGTGCTGCTGCTGCTGAAAGACCGCTGCTGCACCAGTCATCTGTTCAAAACACGAGGACACAGCAGGGCTGCAAAGCAGAGGTGGACAGATGGTCGCGATCCTCGATAATGGCGTCAGCTCTACGCCTCTGTGCGGAGCACGCGGTGGGCAGGAAGAACTGTCGCCGTTCCTGGGGTTGCTGCAGACGAGAGCCGTGTTAAGACAGTGATGCTGCTGCTGGTGTGTTGCTGCAGAGGGTCCCGGAGGTAGCCGCGGCGCCGCAAAGCCTCGCTGGAACACAACAGCAGCAACAGCAGCAACAGCAGCAGCAGGCGACAGCAGCGGCGATTCAGCAAGAAGCAAGCACACAGGGCAGGAGCCGAGCCACAGAGGGCACGCAACAAGAGCCGCTGCAGCACGACCTGCAGCAGATGAAGCAGCACGCGGCGTCTGGTGGGGACAGCAGGAGCAGCAGCAATCCCACAGTCGGTCGAGCAGCTGCAACAGTCGAGCGCGCAGCAGCGAGAGGGCACCGAACAAGCGTAGAAGCAAGAGCAGAGGAAACGTAGAGTGGAACACAACCGAGAAGCAGGGAAGTCGGCAGCAGACGCAGGTGGTCTCGACGGCGGCCCAGCAGCAGAAACACACGGCCAGGGAGACGCACGTGGAACTGTCTACTTCTCACTTTTTCGTCTTGTAAATCGGCGGAGGGAGCATTTTTTTCAAAGTCAGCAGTAAACAGGTGCAGTGCAGCCAGCAGCAAGACCGGCAGCGGGTCACCGTGAGCTGCTGCTGCTGCTTCTGCTGCTGCGAGGAGCCACGTGTAGCAGCAGCGCCATAGAGGAGCAGCAGCAAGAAGACCAGCAAGTCGCTAGCAGCAGCAACAAGGCAGAGTCACCAGCAGCAGCAACAAGGCAGAATTACGAGCAGGAGGCGTTGCAGCCGGCAGGAGAAGAGGAGCGTGTGCAAATGTATGGGGGTGGGCCTGGTGGCTCAGTCAAGTCCGAGTCAGCAGACTGCTGCTGCGCACAGCAGCGCAGTACATGCAGCCAGCATCAGGACGGGAAACAGCAGCAGTAGGTTCTCTTTCTCTCGCTGCCCTGAGTCCCAGGATCTCGTCTTTCTTGCTTGCTCTTTTGTGGCCGTCCTCTCCTCCTTCTGTTTGTTCTGCACGCGTCAAAGTTTCTCCTTCAACTTGGTGTAAACGTTTGCTGCTGCAGCCCCTGCCGTTGCTGCTGCTATTCCTCCTGGGCGACCACCTGCCGCCGTTCCTTGCGGCTGCTGCTGCACCTGCGTGTCATCAGTGTGAAGAGGAAGAATGCTTCGAGTTTTGATGCGGGCCTCTGCAGTTCTTTTTTCTTCCTCTCCTCCTCCTGCGTCCTGCTCCACTTTCGCGCAGCAACAACACAGCAGCACGGCTCTGCTCCAGCAGCTGCAGAGAGATACACAAAGCGGCAACAGCAGCACTGCATGCCCCCCGCACGGCGGCGGCAGCAGCTGCAGTTGTGAACGTCCCAACGGCTAGAAAATCACCTGCAAAGAATTTCTTTTCTCCACAAAGTAGCCGCTACCTCCGCAGGATAAGTCTTTAGCAGCAGGAATACGTAGTTGCTGCTCCCCGGTGCTTCTGCTGCTTCGGCAGCTGCTGCTGCTGTTGCCTCCCGGTGCTGTTGCTGTTTCTCCTCACGCGACCCCCATCTCCTACGCGCATCTCCCCGAGTTCACCGCTGTCTTTCTCTTCCTCTATCTTCCGCAGAATCTCCTCCTGCTGCGCTGTCGGCGTTGCTGCTGCTGTCCGCCGTCCTCCTCGGACCTGTCAGGTGTACGTACACCGCAAGTAAACCACTCACTGTGCACGGGGACGAGGAGAACGGATCATGCAGACGTCTTGCCGACCTCTTCGCTCTGTTCAGCACACACCGATGATTAAGTGGACTCTGTAATCTTTCTCCTCAATTGTTCGTCACTTTCTTAGCCGCCCCTTTCCTCTCCTTCTCCCCTACTAGTAGTAGAACTCTGGGATGCGTGTTGCTGCTGCGTGACACACACACGCACACGAGGCCGGGCATCTACTCCGCCTCGTGTGCAGCACCCTGAGAGCAGCGCCTACGAGTATTCTCTATATCTTTCACTTACACGAAGAACGCCGCTCTGTATGACTCACCACACAGACACATCTACGCATATATATGTATATATATGGATGAATAATTACACGAGTGTGTGTGTGTGTGTGTGTGTTGGGCCCTATCTAGATCTGTCTCTGCTGCAGTATGTGTATGTGTCACGCGTTCCTGGCAACGCTCTCTTTTATCCCCACACATCAAAAGACGTTCCTGTGGACAACGTAGTCGCCTTTGCCGTACCGAGGACAGAGACATATTATATGTCTCAGCGGGATGCGCCTGCAGCATACTATTGCCGGCTTCTGCATGTGACTGTTGCGGACCCCACACGCGAAGACACTGCCGTCGAATTCGTCGCGCTGGGGCAGAAACAGCAGCACCAAGTGGCGTCGCTGTCTCTCTCCTCTGCCCTCTGCAGTGGGGCGCTGCTGCCTCTGCGCAGAAGTAGTTCTTCCTGCTGCTGCTGCTGCTCCTTCTTGCAGGAGCGCCCGCCGGCAGCAACCGCCGCGTTAGCAAAAGCGGGGCCGCAGGGGCAGCAGCAGGGGCAGCGCCGTAGCAACAACGGGCCGCGGAACGCGTTTCAACAGCAGCAGAAGCAGCACCTCGCACAGACAACAGCAGGTGGTTCGGCAACAGCAGCAGCAACTTGCGCAGACGACAGCAGGTGGTTTAGGCAGTGCTGCCACGTCGGCGTGGCTGCTGCTTTTTTTCCTGCTGGTGGCCAGCGGAGCTTTCTCTCCGCAGTTTCTGTGGGGGCGGATCTCTTGCTGTATCTCTCGAGCCTGCTGCTGCCTCTACTATCGCGGTCGTCCTGCTGCTGCTGTGGCTGCTGCTGCTGCCTTGGTGTCACCGCGCTGCGATGGCGACGGCCGCAGCGGCTCGGCAGCGGGCCGTCCTCCCGCCGCAGCAGCAGCACCAACAGCAGCGGCAGCAGCAGCGAGGTTGGGGGGAAGGAGCGGACCCGGAGAAGGCGCAGCAGTTGCTGCAGGTGGCGTGGGGGCCGCTTCGCGCGGTATCCCCACAGCAACAGCAGCAGGAGGAGGACAGGAAGGGGAAGACAAAGAGAAGAAGCAGCAGCAGAGGAATGCGTGGAGTCGCCAGCTGCAGCCGACGGTATCGCAGCTGCATGCGCATGCGTTTACAAAACTGGCGAGGAAATTCTGGAAGTGGGGGCCGGTGTTCCATCCGGATCTGCTGTTCTTTCTCTGCAGACAGCAGCAGCAGAAAACTGTTGCTGCTGCGGAGGCTCGAGCCGCTGCTGACGCGCTGCTGCGCGAACAGCCGCTTCCTCCCTCCGCTGCTGCTACTGCTGCAGGAGAAGGAGCCGCAGGCGCTGCACCGGGAAAACGCGCAGCGGCAACAGCAGCAGCAGCAGAAGATGAAGGAGAGGGGAAGGCAGGATCACTGCAGAAGAAGAAGCGGCGGAGCAAGCGCGGAGAATCTGCAAGTGCTGCGGAAGCGCTGCAACGGGCAGCAGCAGCAGAAGCTGCCGCTACAGAGGCAACGCATGCCGCGCAGCAGCTGCAGCAGCTGTGGCAGCAGGTGCAGCTACAGTGGAAAGTAGAAGAAGAAGAGCTGCAGAGACGGCGGCAGCAGCAGCAACAGCCACAACAGCAACACCTGCAGTGGCAGCGGCTACAGCAACAAGGCCTGCAGCCTGCTGCAGCGCATGCAGTAATTGATCAAGTATACAAAGAGCTGTCCGGCAGCGGGTTCCCGCGGCAACACCTCATGGTTCTCGAGTTTTCTCTCTATCTTGAAAATCTTCTCTGGCCATATTACCCCGTCTACATACCACCAGCGGCAGCAGACCAGCTGCAGAAACAGCAGCAGCAGCTCCAACAACAGCATCACCAGCAGCAGCAGCAGCAAGAGCAGCAGCAGCGGCAAGTCACGCAGATGGTCCCGCAGCAGCAGCAGCTGTCCAAGGCGCATCTGATGTCTGTTGTACTGATGGTACTTGAGAAACACCGGAAGGGTCTACCGCTGTGGGACTCATTTCTGTCTCATCCTCTGCTACGGGACTGCAATGCTGCTGCTCTTCTGCAGCACAACAGCAAAAATGTCAACAGCAGCAGCAGCGGCAACAGCAGCAGCAACAGCAGCAGCAATAGCGGCAGCAAGGAGAGTCTGGGGAATGGAATGATGTTTCTGCCTGCTGCTAGTGGCGGGGGCAGTGCGGTTGCTCTTGCTGCAGGGCGAGGAGGAGAAGGAGGAGGAAAAGGAAGGGGCGCACAGGAGAGCAGAGCAGCAGCAGGAGAAGGAGAAGAGCAGCAGCTGCTTGTGGGTTACCCCGAAGAATTTGCATGCGCGAAATTTGCAACGTTCTTCTACCGGCTGCTGGAACTTTACTTGCATTCCCCTCCGGTCGAAGCGGAGCAGCAACAGCAGCAACAGGAAGAGGAGATGGAGAGGGAGAAAGATAGGAGCGAGGGGGGAGAGGATGCAGCAGCAACAGCAGCAGGAGAAGAAGAGGCAAAAGTGGCAGTGTTAGATCTGACAGAGAAGACATTTGTCGTGCGTTTCCTCGTCCTTTGCTTTCAAAATTTGGAGGAGAAGATGCTGCGACGCGTCTGTCTGTCGGTTTGTGGGGCGGGCATGTGGCATTACCTGCCTCCGCGTGCGCGGGAGCAGCTGCTGCAGCGAAGCCGAGCAGCAGCGCTGCTGTGGCGCCGCACTGCGAAGAAGCGGGCACTGCTGCAGCAGTTCGACGAGCAGGAAGAGCAGCAGCAGCAGCACGGAGCGGACGGGGGGGTAGGCAGCCAGGAGACAGCAGTGGAGACGCAGGAGAAGACAGCGAGGACGAAGAAGCAGCAGCAGCAGAAGGAAGAGCGAGGGGAGCAGCAAGACGAGCACAGCGAGAAAGTGAAGCGACCGGACGGCAGACAGGGCAGTGAGACGCAGGAGAAGGCAGCGGAGAGAGACGCGACAGCGCAGGAGCGACAGGAGGAAATGAGACGCGCGAGGCTCGACCGCGATTTTATCCACGGCTTCCTGCAGCAGTTCTTCTACGTGGTTGGTGAGCCGTCGGCTCAACAGCAGCAGCAGGAAAGTAGGCAGCAGCAGAAGAATCAGCAGCGGCAGAAAGAACAGCAGCAGCAGAAAGAACAACAGCAGCAGAAAGAACAACAGCAGCAGAAAGACAAACAGCAGCAGCAAGAAGATCAGCAGCAGTAGCAGCAGGGGAAACACGAGCAGCAGGATGATCTGCAGCAGCAGGACGGTCAGCAGCAGAAAGACCAACAGCAGCAACAAGGAGATCAGCAGCAGAAAAGTCAGCACCAGCAGGAAGATGAGCAGCGCCAGCAGGAAGAACAAAGCAGCAGAAGACTAGCAGTAGCAGGGAAAAGAGAAGGAGCAGGAAGAAGAAGAGACGAACAGCAAGAAGCAGCAGCAGCAAGGAGAAGAAAACAAGCCGAAGAACATGAAGCAGCAGCAGCAAAAAGGAGAGAAGTGAAAGCAGCAGAGCAGCCTGGTGCAAATGAAAAGGAAGAACGGGTCCAGCAGGAACAACATGGAGTGGGCTGCGAAGAACAGCCGGAAGGGAGCAGCAGCAGCAAGAAGAAGAAGAAGCAAAGAAAGAAGAAGCGTCCCAGGAGCAGCGAGCCGCAAAAAGAGGGCACAGCAAATCGACAAGCAGCAACAAGGACGTCGGGCAAGTTGTCTTTCGTCGTAGAGAAAATGAACCGATGAGACAGCACGGAGACAGCAAGAGAAAACAACAGAAGTTGGAGAAGAGGGTGGAAAAGGAAGATTGAGACAGAGGAAGATATAAGAAGACGAGACAGAAGTAGAGGAGAGGGACGTACGTTGAACCTGCTGGGCTGCCGCTTCGTTTCAGTCTCCTCCGGTGCAAGCGTGTCACTACGGAAACTGCTGCTGCTCCTGCTCCTCCTCCTTTTCTTCGTGCTCGGTGCCCCTTTTGGGTGCTGCTGGGCTACTTTCCCACCGACATGACTCTGCTGATATCTGCGTAGGTATGGCACGTGCTGCTGCTGGTGTTGCGCAGTGCTGCCGCTGGCGCTGCTCGGCTGCCACGGCAGCTGCAGTGGCCGTTCGGCTGCTGCTGCTGCGGGGTCTCCTGCTGCCGCTGCGGCAGCGGGGCGCCAGATGTTGCTGCTGCTGCGTGGCACAGACGCGTTGCGCGTGGTCGGTGTGTGTGTGTGTGTGGTGGGGTTTTTTTTCTTAGAGGACTTGCCACGTCGTCGCGGCCGCGCGGGCACGTCCTCTTTCTCCTCCGTCGCAGCAGCAGCGCCGGCGTCACTGCAGCAGCAGGAGGAGGAGAAGAAGCAGCAGCCGGATGAGGCAGCAATGGTGGTTTCCCTGGCTGCGGTCGACTTCGCCGAGAGGGTCGTTGAATTTTTCGTCGACCTCGAAGCGCAGTTGCCGACGAGACGTTGCATTGCCCCGTTTCTAACTGCGCTGCACGCGGTTGAACGTGCCCGTCTAGCGGCGCTCAACAAAACGGCGGAGGCAGGCGTTTACAGGCAGCTGGTGGTTCTTCTCGACTTCTACTCTCGGTTCGAAATTCACGAAGACTCGGGTAGGCAGAGTCGTCCCGCGCGCCGCCTCGCGCGCTTCTTCTTCTCCTCCTGCTGTCTGCCTTCTTCTCCTGCTGTCTGCCTTCTCCTCTTGGTCCTGTAGCAGCAACAGTGCCTCTGCCAAAGGCGCCGTCTCTGCTGCCTTGGGCTGCGCCATGTCTCCGGATGGAAGAGAAGGACCCGCGCCACAACTTTTGTAGAGGGCGGAAGGTGTGTGTGGGGGATGTGTCGCCCGCTGCTCCGCATGCAGGGGGCGTGTTTGCATGCAGATCGGTCAGGGAGACAGGGAAGCCCCCGGGGGGGGGGGGTGGAAGAGACGGGGAGACGCGAGACGAGACAAGAAGACGGCGGGGGGGGAGGAGGGGAGGGGGAGGAGAGCGGGGGAGGACGGGGGCTTCCATGTGTATGTGTTTGTGTGTGTGCGAGAACTGCCAGTGTCACGTGCGGCGCGTGTGTGGCGCATGCAGCACCCCCCCGTGGAGACGCGGGTCTACCTGCATGTGTGCTGCGTAGGAGTCTACACAGAGAGCAAGGGAAAGAGAGGGAGAACAGGAAGAAGAAAAGAGAGGAAAAGAAGGAGGAAGAAAGGGGGAAGAAAAGGAAGAGGAAGATATTTGCATGTTCTTCTGGTTCAGCTGCAGCAGCAGCAGCAGACTCCCATGCGTGTCTACTGCGGCGACGGCAAGCCGCATACGAGCGGCTGCTGCAGCATAAAAAGAGCTGCAAGAAGCTGCTGCTGCACACACGCCGGCGTCTTTACCGACCAGATAAAACATGTGTTTGTCTCAGTTTCTCTGTCTTCTGTCTTCCTCTGTTTTGCTCTCGCCCGTTCGGTGTCGGGTCCTGCCACACACACGCTGCTGTCTGTGTCGACCAGAGGAAGCATGTCTCTGCTTTTGCTTTCCGTGCGTCTCTCTTTCTTCCGTCTTTCCTCTTTCACTGTCTCGTCTTTTCTCGTTCTTCCTCATGCGTCTCTCTCTATATAGATAGGTGTATATGCGTTTAGGTAATATATACGTTTATTTGCATATATGTGTGTATGTATACACATGTGTCTGTGGAGAGGCTCCTGCTGCCGGAGGAAGCAGGGGATTTATTTGAGCGTGTAGCTGTTGCCGGTCTGCTGCTGCGATTTGCCGACGGGATGGCTGCGCGACGGCGCTCTGCTGCTGCTAAGAAGTGGTGGAGATTTCTGTGGGGTGCTGCGCCAGTGCTGCTGCTGCTTCTTCTTCAGTCACGCAGGCGACACACTGCTTCTTTTGCTGCTGCTGCTGCTGGTGCAATGTGTGCTGCTGTTGCTGCTGCTGCTGCGCTGTATGTGCTCCTGTCGCTGCTGCTGCGTCTGCCGCCGTATGCACCGGTCTCTCCGCCTGCGTGTGCTGCTGCTGCTGTGGCTGTCGTTTCCCGCGGCTGCGTTTTATCTCTCCTCGTCTGTGTGTGACCTGCCGTCCCCTGCCGTAGCTGCGGCCCGTCGCCTTCTTGTCGCTTCTCTTGGGTGCTGCTGCAGCTGCTGCTGCTGCGACGTGCTGCGGGGTTTTCGTGTTTTTAGGCCTGCCGTTGACGCGTGCGCAGTGCTTGGCGCAGCATTACCAACGGGTCGCGGCCTTCCAGCGCTTTTGTTTTTCTCTCTCTTCGTCTTCGTCTTCTCTGAAAGAAGCGGCTCTCTCTGCTGTCTCGGCCATTGACGCCCCTGCGGCGCTTCGTCGTCTGCTGCAGCAGCAGGACCTGCTCACCCTCCTGCATGCGGCTGCCCATCTGAATCTCGTCGATCCTCAGCGCCTTCCTGGTGAGTTTTCTTCTCCTGTCCTTTTCTCGTTTCTTCGGCAGAAAGCTGCTGCCCTTTCCCGCCCTCTTCTGCGTCTCTCTTTCTGCGTCGGCTGCTCCTGCTGCTGCTCTCCTCTCTCTGCTTCTGTGTCCCCTCCCCGTATATGTAGGTATGTGTGTCTGCGTCTGTGTCTCTATCTTCCTGTATATACAAATGTACGTGAGCATGTCTTTCTCCATCTCTATATCCGTATGTCTAGGGAGATGCTTGCCCGTCGCTCGTCTCTCCCCCTCTCTTGCTGTCATCAATATCTACGGACAAACACACATCTTTACACATATACGTATCTATCAGCAATACATAGATATTGCTGTTATCAACCTGGGTATAGACACAACATATATATGTGGATACACGTCTCTACATATTCGTACACATAAGTACATTTCTCTCTGTCTTTCTCTCCCTATATATATACATCTTCTCTCTATATATACATAAAGGCACACACCCGAGTCTCTCTTGATACATACCACATGTATGTATAGAAGAGTCTATGTGCCTGCACGTTTCCATATATATGGACATATGCGTAAATGCGCCTCTCTTTCTCTCTCAAGAAGGATACATATATATATATATATTTATGTATGTGCCCCTCTGTGTCTCTCTCTGTTTATCTGTCCCAGTGTATATGCATGAAATGCATCTCTCCTCCAAGCAGTGTATATACATATATATATATATGTGTACCGTTCTCTGTCTTTTGCTGTTCGTCTTCCTCAGTCTGAATATATATATATATGTATATGTATGTAAAAGGCATCTCTCTTGTTCTCTCTGTCCCTCTCTCAAGAAGTATATATATATGTATGTATGGGTGTATATGTCCCCCTCTATCTCTCTGTTTGCCCGTCTCAGCATATACATATACGTGTATACATACACATAAATGCACCTCTCCCTTTCAAAAGCATACACACACATATATATATGTATGTACTCCCGTGCGTCTCCCCATCTCCCCGTCTCCGTGTCTCGCCGTCTGAATGGGGCGTATGTGTGTGTACGTTACCCTGTTCATCGTCGTCATTCACGCATGTTTATGAGTTTGTTTTCGTTGTGAGACGCAGATGAAAATGGTGCCGCGCACCGTTTCTCGAGAGAAGAAGAGACACACCTGCTGCTGCTGTTGCGGCCTCTCCGTGCTGCTCTCCTCCTGTCCTCGCAGAGTTCTTCAACGAAGACAGACCACACACATATGCCCCCCCCCCTACACGGAAAGCATACACGTCTATACACAGATACGTACATACTTATTTAAACACGTATATACACACCAACCTGTATTTACATATATGCGTGTGTGGAGGGGTATATATACATACGCCTTTGTGTACAGAAAGAGACGGAGATGTGTCTCTGTGTATGTGTGGGTATGTGTGTCCCTAGGCATGTTACACAGACACATGGATACGTAGATAGTTAGGTTATATAGATAGATAGATAGATAGATATGTGAATACATTCACACATTTACATGGGTATACATTTACGTGTATATATATATGTATGGATATAAACTCGTACACATTTATATATACGTGTATGTATAGATAGTGGGGAGAGATGTATATGGGTGCTTATGATGATAGGTATATGCATACGTGTATATGTATAGAGAGCGATGTATGTGTGTCCGAGCCTGTGGACAGAGACGTATTCATATATATATACATGTCTATATTGTAGAGAGAGAGGGAGATAAATACAGCCACACAGGTATATATATATAAGCACATATATACGTGTGTATGCATTCGCATAGATATGTATGGGATATGAACTGGTACGTAGATATATACATGTGTATCTATGTAGATAGCGAAGAGAGATGTATATGCGTGTATGTGTGCATAGATATATGTATGTGTACATAATTACGTATATAGTGTACATGCAGACAACACAGGTCTAGATATATTTGTATATGTGTGTGAACGTGTATATGTGTATATTCATGGCTATACACATCTATCTATATGCGGGTATACGTACACATATGTGTGTGGGTAGACTGATGTGTGTGATGTGTGAGAGATTGCCTACGGGTGTGTCTTCTGCATTGTTGCTGTTGACAGCAGTTCCCTTCTGTCTTCTTCTGCTGCGCTGTTACGCGTCAGGGGCCCCTCCCCTTTCGTCGACTGGGGGGTCTTCGGCTGCTGCTGCTGCTGCCGGTGCCGGTGGGCCGGGGGACGGCAGCAGCAGCAGCTCTGCAGCGTCGGCGGCGCGGACGGGGGGGCGCGGCGCAGCAGGGGAAGGAGGAGAATTTCTGCAGGCGTGGACGCCGGCCTGGCGGCCTAGGAGCAAGCGGTGGGTGCGGGAGTATTTGCTGCAAGTGCTGCTGCAGTATCTTCAGCGACAGCCGGACCAGCTGCAGCAGCTCAACGACCTGTCTCTCTACCCTACAGAGGAGGAACTCTGGAATGAGGCGATTCTGCCGTCCCCCTGGCAGCACGCCGCAGCCGAAGGTGCCCTTGCCCTGCCCAAATTGAATCTGCAGTTTCTTACCGTCCACGACTATCTTCTCAGGAACTTCAATCTCTTCAGGTCCGTTTCAGGAGACAGAACAGGAACAGAGCTACACACAGATGTATATACATACGAACATATGTTCGCGGCTCTTTTCTTCTTCTCTCTCTATACGTGTGTCTCTCCCTGTCTTGTTCAAAGCAAGACAAAAACAGAGAAAAGTCAGACACAGATATACATATCAATATATACATATGTGTGTAAGTATACACATATACATCCATAATATGCGTATAGATGTACACATATGCATATATATATATATGTATATATATCTTAGGCTCTTTTGTCTTTTTATGTGTCCACGCGTATGTGTCTCTGTGTATTTATCAAAGAAAGAGACCAAGGGAGACACAGACAGAGGGGCACCTATGAATATATAGATGACTCACTCTTTGTCTATATATATGTGTGTCTCGCTGTCTACATCTGTGTGATGAGTACGCATGGCTTTTTTTCTCCGTTTATTGACGTCTCTTCTCTGTGTGTGTCTCCGTCTTCGTGTACCCCCCGTCTCCGTCTCCGTCTCTGTGTGTCTCTTCGTGTCTCCGTGTATGTCTGTCCGTCTCCGTCTCCCGGCTTCTCTCGTTTTGTCTCCGTGTCTCTTTTTTCGGTCATTCTCCCCTTGCTGCTGTGTTGCCAGCAGTCAGCTGCTGAGGGAGGCCGGAAGGCGCGCATTGCCGACTCCGTGCTGCTGTCCAACACCTGCGGATATGATGCGCGCGTGGGGGGCCCCCCTCGCTTCGGTTCTCTCTGTCTCATTAGCTGTCCGCATCCTTGCATACGAGTTTCCACTCAATTCAGGTCTCCCTCTCTCTATATATATTTATGTAGGTAATTGATAGATCGGGTAAATACATGGAAAATAACCCCCCGCACACCGTAGACATATATGTACGTGTGTGTGGGTCTGTCTTGCTGTGCGACTCTGTGTCCCGTGGGTGTGTCTCTCCATATATATGTGTGTGGACCAGGAATAGAACAGGAGGAGAAAATCCCCCTACATCGTATAGAAGTATGTAAACGTATGTGTATATGTATGTTCCTGTCTCTCTCTGTCTCTGTACATATACACATAGATGTATACATGTATGTATCGGGTATACATAGAGTGAATCCCCATACAGGGCACACAGATATATATGCATATGTCTCCCTCTCCTTTTCTGTCTCTATTTCTCACCGTCTCTCTATATATACTCTGGCATAGAGTGAATATAAGGAGTCCCATACACCACATACAAATGTGTGTATATATGTGTGCATGCGTTCTCTCTCTATATATATGTGTGGCCATGCGGTGTAGAGTACATGGAGTAAATCTCCAGCGAGCATATCCAAATACATATATGTTTTCTCCGGTCTGTATCTCTTCCTGCTCCTCCTTATGTGTATGTGCATCTCCTGTAGAAGTTGGGAATAAACGGTGAAAATACTCGTATAGATCCAACCACATATATACATATATATGTAGGCACAGTTGTTTCTATATATGGAAGTTTGACGTAACCTGGTGCAAGTCCGCGCATGCACACACAGAGAGACATATGATCCACACATTTAATATATATATATTTAATTTATGTAGTATTTGCTCGAGAGCCGCTCTCTCTGTGTCTTCTCCCTATATATATATATATATATATATGTATATTGTGGGGATGGAGTACGTATAGTGAATATCCAGACCTCCTATACAAGTGTATATATATGTGTGTATATATGTATGTGTATTTCCTCTTGCTTTCTCCTTCTCTCTGTGTCTCTCCATATATATGTATATACTGTACGATAGTCTCCATATGATGAAGACCTATACTAAGTATACAAATATGTACATATATATGTATGTTTCGTTCTTGTGTACGTTTTGGGGGGGAACGGGGTACAGAGATGGCTAAGATCCTCGTACAGATATAAATATATATATGTGTATATAAGTGTGTGCGTATATATGTGATTTTGACTTGTCTTGCATGTGATTCACATATGTAATACATATGTGTATGTATTCGTTGATTTACGTAGACAGGCATATGATCCACACCTATGATATATATGTGTATAACTAATATATGTGTGTATATATATAATATATGCATATATCTAATACATATATATGTTTGCAAATATAGTATATGTGTATGTATATATCTAATATATATATGTCTAATATGTGTATATATGTGTAGTACATATGTATATATGTGAAACATATGTATGTATGTCTCTGTCTTGGGCTCGTCACTTCTCCTCTGTATGTGTGTGTGTGTGCTGCGCGCATGCAACTGGTCGCCGGCGGCCGCAGACTTGAGGCAATGTACGAAGTACGAGAAGACCTCGAAGACGTGGTGGAGCGCATGCGTCCGCGGAGACGGCGACGGTCGGGAGCGCCGTATGGTGGTGGCGGAGTCGTCGGTGCCTACGGCTCGTCGTATTCGGCGGCGACGGCGGCGGTTGTCTCGCAGGCGACGCGTGGATGGGGGGAGGGGGCGACGGGCCGTGGGGCTTTCGGTGGGAACGTCCGCAGCGGCCGTGACGGGCCCTACGCTGCGGCGACTGCTGCGTCTGCTGCTTCTGGCACCGGAGAAGGAGAGGCGGACCACGAAGAAGAAGAGGAAGAAGAAGACGCAGCAGCAGCAGCAGCAGAAGCAGCAGCAGAAGTGCGGGCAGGGGACTGGGAGACCGTCTTTGACGGGTCGGCGCGGATGGGCCTGCCGATCGTACGGCTCAGCGTTGTTACCGTGGAGAAGCCGAAGGTGAGTCCGATAAATTTGGGGAGGAAGGGAGTGTCGGCGAGAGAAGTCAAAAGTTCTGCTGTGTTGTGTGGAGATCTGTGGAAGTGAGACAAACAGAAAGAGAAGAAGAGCGAGAAGAGAAGAGGAGGATATGAGAGAAGTGTGTGGCACTGGTGATGAGGGCCTTCGTTCCTCCGCTGCGACCGCGGTAACTGCGGGACGTGCAGCAGCAGCAGCAGCAGACGGGGACCAGAAGGGCGGCGCATGCACGTCTTCCGTCGGTAGTAGCAGCTACGAGGCAAGGAAGACGAGCCACCTTTTTTGCTCCTCTTCTATGTGCCGTGGAGAACTCTCTCAACGCGGTCTCTCTTTCAGCCAAGAAAAGAGAAAGTCGACGACGAAGAAGAGTATGTGAAGGAGACAGCGGGGGGCGAAGCCGGGGGAAGCAGCTGCCGTTTGTAGATGCCGCGGCATGCAGGAGGAGACCGGGAGAACACTGCAGCAGCAGTCTCTCTACGTGTCTCTTCTTCTCGCCTTCTTGTGTATTTTCATGTCTTTTTGCTTCCGCCGTTACTGTGCGCTTCGCTTCTTCGCGGTGCTCCTGCGCCCCCCTTCTGCCGTTGATGTATGCGCGACTTCAACTGCTGAGCCGTTTTTCGAAGAAGAAGAAGAGACACTGCGCTGGCGTCGTGTCTGCCTCGAGCAGCCGGTCTGCGTGGAGAGGGGAAAGCGGGAGATTCTTCGCATTCCGTCACTCTCCTTCATTTCCTCGGAGCCGAAGCACCGCTACTTGAAGAGGGGAGGATATTTGATCGTTTCGTGAGGCGGCTCTCGAGAGACAGGGAGACACAGAGAGACACAGGGGAGGGAAATTGCTTTCCCTTTCCTTTTCGTTCGGAGGCTTATGTGAAAGAAGAAACACAAGCAGCAGCCGTCTCTCTCTATCTGCATATGTGTTCACCAAGGATGATGTGACGCATGCATCGTGTGGCTTGAAGAGTGGCGAAACAGCGGCCGCGGAACGTCCTGCTGCAGTTTTCTCCGGAGCCACATCTTCTCTCTCTCTTCTCTCTCTCTCTCTGTCTCCCTTCCCTTCTCTCTCTGTCTCTCCCCCGTCGTCTCTCTCTGCCTGTGTCTCCGTCTCCCCCATTCTCTCGCTGTCTCCCCCCTTCTCTCCGTCTCCCTCCCTGTCTCTCCGTCTCCTTCCCTGTTTCTCTGTCTGTGTCTCCGTCTCCCTTCCCTTCCCTCTGTCTCCCGCCTTCTCTCTGTGCCTCCGTCCTTGTCTCCGTCTGTCTCCCTGTCTCCCTCCCTCTTTGTCTCTGTGTCTCCCTCCTC
>KL647313.1:1066275-1082850 GCA_000727475.1 Sarcocystis neurona | reverse complement strand
TTCCCCCCTTCTGTCTCCGTCTCCGTCTCCCTCCTTACCTGTGCCTCCCTCCTTCTCTCTGCCTCCCTCCTTCTCTCCGTCTCCCTCCTTCTCCCTCTCTGTCTCCGTCTCCCTCCTTCTCCCTCTCTGCCTCCGTCTCCCTCCTCCTCTGTGTCTCCCTCCCTGTCTCTCTGTCTCCCTCCGTGTCTCCCTGTCTCCCTCCCTCTCTCCGTCTCCCTCCTTCTCTCTGTCTGGCCTCTCTGTCTCCCTCCCTCTCCCCCCTTCTCTCTCTGTCCCCCTCCCTGTCTCTCTGTCTGTGTCTCCCTGTCTCCCTCCTTCTCTCTGCCTCCCTCCTTCTCCCTCTGTCTGTCTCTCCCTCCCTGTCTCCCCGTGTATCCCTCCTTGTCTCTCTGTCCGTGTCTCTGCCTCCCTCCTCCTCTCTTTTCCCTCTGTCTCCCTCCCTGTCTCCCTCCTCTCTGTCTGTCTCCCTCCTTCTCTCCGTATCCCTCCTCCTCTGTGTCTCCCTCCCTGTCTCTGTGTCTCCCTCCGTGTCTCCCCGTCTCCCTCCTTCTCCCCGTCTCCCCCCTCCTCCCTGCCTCCCTCGTTGTCTTCTGCTGTCGCGTCTCCGTCTCGTCGCTGTTTCCCGTCTCCCTCCTCTGGCTGCGTCTCCTTCTGTCTTCTTCTCTCCGGCTCTCCCCCCCTGTCTCTGCTGCTCTCCTTCGCTTCGGCTCTCTCTCTTCCTCTCTTCTTCTCTTCCGTCGTCTTCTCGCGCATGCACTTGTATATGTGTCTGCGGACCCGTGCACACACGCCGAGGCACTGTGTGTTCGTCTATTCGTCTCCCTTCATACAGGCGTGGAGACGGGAGAAAAGAGGGAGAAGAGAAGCAAAAGAAATAGGCATGCACACGTATATATTGGCGTGCGTTTGTTCTGTAACACAGGAGGATATATATATGTAGGAGTCGCCTGCGGGACGGTCACAGACACAGAGAGAGAAAGAGATAGAGAGTCAGTTAGAAGGGGACACGCGTACATACATATACATATATGTGTATATATATATGTGTCTATGTATATACATACATATGTATATGTCTGTGTGTATGTATTCGATGTGTCTAGGTATCTATGTATGCATATACAGAGAGAGAGAGATACGTGTACGCGTATGTATGTGTCTATCTGTGTATGTATCTGTGTACATACATATAGATATATATACATATACTGAGGGAGAGAGATATGTATGCAGGTATGTATATATCTATGCGTACGTGTATGTATCTAAGCCTGTATATACGTATATATGTATGTATGTATGTTTATGTATTATGTATAGGGCGTCTCTCTGCCTCTTTCTATATATGTGTAATCTACTTTTATATGCAATTTTTCCTCCGGTTTGTGGGATGGTTGACTGCCGCAGACGGCGCCTCTGCTGCTGCTGTTGCTGCTGCTGCTGCTCACCCGGGGCTGCAGTTCCTTTTTTTGTCGGTTTTCTGCTGCGCCTCGTCTGCCGCCTGCCGCGGCTTTTAATTTCTCGGGGTTGCCCCGTCCGTGGGTGCCTCTTCTCACTTCCCTTTCAATTCTTCCTCCTTCTTGACTCTCGCCGAATGTCGCTGCTCCTCCCGTCGCGCCCGTATATGTGCCTGCCTGTATCTCTCCGTCTCTGTGTCTCGTCTCCTTCCCGGTGCTTGCATGCCTTTCCCCGGCTTTTCTCTTCTGAATTTCTCCTCGCGTATCCCTCGCCTCTTCCGTTTCCGTCCCCTTCTGGCCGTCGCCTCCGTCTGTCTCCTTCTCTCTCTTCTCGTAGAAACGACTCTCCTTCCTGTGTCTGTGGCCACCACCGCGCGCAGGTAGGGGAGACCGTCCCGGCGGCAGTCCACGCGGAGATTTGCATAGACCTCGACGGGCTGCGGCCTCAACTTCAGCGGGAGTGGGATGCGCTAAGACAACACGACGTACTCTTCGCCGTGGCAGTCCTTGGCCCCTCCCCTACGAGAGAGATGAAGAAGAAAAAGAAGCTGCAGCAGCTGCGTGACGGCCACCCCACACACGAGCAGCAGCGTCTGCATGCGGTCAACCCGTTTCCGCAGCAGTGGGGAGTCTTTGCCGTCCGGGGCTGCGAAGTTGTCGAAGTTATTGATGAGGACGGAAAATGCATCAGTGAATTTAATCCACAAGAACCAGGTAAAAGAACGTCTCTGCTCGCTTCCCTCTCTTTTCTCCTTCTTCGTCGTCATTGTCTGTGTGTTCTCACGGCTTCCTACCAATACTTGGGGACGGTTTTCCTCCTGCTACTGCACCTGCTGCTGCTGCTGCACGTGTTGCTGCTGCGGCGTCTGCAGCTGCTGCTGCGGCGTCTGCAGCTGCTGCTGCGGCTGGACGTACAGCGATGATGCTGAGGAAAGCAGTCCGGGAAGAGGACCGCTGCTGCTCCTCGTTTTCGCTACTGCGCTGGTTTAGCTGCTGCTGTTGCAGGGCGGGGCGATGCAGTTGATTCGTGGGGCTGCTGCTGCTTCTTCTCTCGGACGAGGCAGCCTGCTCCTGCGGCTGCTTCTTGTTACTGAATTGCTGCTGTAGCTGCTGCTGCTTCTCCTGCGGCTGGTGCGCATGCGATTGTCGTTGTGATACGGCCGCTGCTCCAGCAAGAAGGTAGAAAATCTCCTCGCATACGTGTCATGCTGCTGCTGCGGCTGCGGACAGTCCTGCGGTTGAGACTGTTGCTGCTGTGTTGGCGCGCGCAATTAAAGTCGCTGGTGCCGCTGCCGCCTTCACTCGGGCGCTGCTGCTGACTGCTTTGTGCTGCTTCTCTTGCTGCTGCCAAAGACTTTCGAATTCTGCTGGTGGCCTCGCTGCTGCTGCCGCTGCTGCTGCCGCTAAACGGGCTGTCTTCCTCCTGTCTCTCCCGCTTCCCCCCTTGCTGCTCTGTCGCTGCTAATGCGCCTGCTGCCGGATCGGTGTTGCTGCTGCCCCTGCTGCTGCAGTCTCTCCGGCTTCCCCTACTGCTCTGTCGCTGCTGCTGCGCCTGCCGCTGCTGTCGCTGCTGCTGGGGCTGCTGCTGATCTCTGTGTTGCTGGTGCTGCTCTTGTTGCTGCTGCGGTTGTTTAGAACGGCAGCCCATGGGGACGCAGCGCGTCGTGCGGGTGTTGCTCGACAGTAATCAATACATGCGGGACGTGGAAGCGCTGTCTGCAGCAGGCACGTCCTCTCTTCTGTCGGGAGGAGCAGGAGGAGGAGAAGGAGCCAGTGGGGCAGGAGGAGGAGGAGGAGCAGCTGAGACAGCAGCAGCAGCAGGAGTTGAATTCGTAGATTTTTATGGATGTTTCAATTTGCTCGTCCGTCGTCAGCCAAAACAAAATAATTTTAAGGCCGTTTTGTCGACGATTCGTTCGTTGATGAATCACCCGGAGGAGGCAGTTATTCCCTCTTGGCTTCTCGACTTATTTCTTGGCTACGGGGACCCTGGCAGCGCTCAGTACTGGCGTCTGCCGCAGCAGTTGCATGCGCTCGATATGCGTGACACATTTCTTGATCGACAGCACTTCTTCGAGTCCTTCCCCCGCGAACGGGCCTGCGGGGCTCTCTCCTTTTTCTCCTTCGAGAAGAAGACGGGGGAGGCCAGCAGCCGCGTCTGCTGCAGCGCCTCTACAAACGGCCGTCGCGCCGTCGCCAACGAAGAAGAAGGCGCAGAGAAAACGCGGGAGGGAGACACAGGAGAACTGCAGCAGCAGCAGGAGGAGAAGCGACGGACGGAGCCGCTGCTGCTGCGGCTCGAATTTGACGATGTGTCGCCTCGTGGTGGTGCTGCTGCAGGAGCAGCAGCAGGGACCCAGCGGGGGCAACAGCAGCAGTGCAGCAGCAGCAGTGATGGGGATCAGAGGCCCCTGCAAAAAATCTCCGCCTACGAGTACACCGTGCAGAGAGATGGGCCCTATCCTCCTGCATCACAGAAACACAGGAATACTATTCGGTAAGGGCTCCACCCTCTTTAAGGAGATCACATATATATATATAAATGTAGACACCTATACTCTGAGACCCCCACATATGTATTCGTGTGAACTTATGTCCACTTATCCGCGCATATATATGTACATATTATGCATGTAAATACACGTATGTGTATGTATGTACAGGCGCACGCCTATGTATGTACATATATGTAAATATATGTTGTCACGGTCACGGACATGTATACGTGTAAATATGTCTATTCATAGGCGTGTCTATCCATCCATATAGAGAGAGAGAGACACACACACACACACAGATACACGGGCATATATATATATATATGTATGGATATATATGGATATATGCGTATAGTTGTATGTGTATGTGTGCGTGTGTGTGTGTCTACTCTCTCTACATTCCTCTGTATATAGCATGCGTCCTATCTTCAAAGATATATGAATATGTTAGAGGACGCATGTATATGTATATATGTGTGTGTGTATATCTACGAAGATGTATACACATATATAAACACGTATCCGTATGTATAAATGTGTATGGGGGTGAGTGTATTTGTGTCTGTGTCTACAAATATATATACATGTGTATAGAAATGCCCATACGTATATATATGTATATGTATGTGTTCGTGTATGTGTCTATGTATATATATGTGTGTGCATATCAGTGCGTGTACTTCTGTGTTTATATGTATGTGGGTGTGTTCGTGTATGTAGATCTATAAATATAGACATATATGTTTGTGTATGTATATATATAATATATGTGTATATACATAAATGCCTATAGTTGGGTGTATATATGTGTGTTTGTGTATATATATGTTATACAAATTCATGTACTTATGTATATATGTGTATGCGTGTGTTTGTATGTATAGAGACTTTTTTCCGCGTCAGTACTTTCTCTGTACGTATCACGCGTGTCTCTGTCCATCCGCCCATATATATATTTATATTTATATATACGTGTTGCTGTGTGTCTCTTCGTCCGCATGCATCGGTATAATATATATATGTTCTCGTGTTGTATGAAGTGGTCGTTGAGCAGTGGACGTCTGTTGCTGTCCCTCCGTCTCCGTTGGTCTGCGAGCGCTTCCTTTTCAAGAGAAGCCAATCCAAACTCCTCCACATTTACGTGGAGGTCAATATTTGTTCTTTTCCGCTTAAACTTCGCAAAAGAGACACGTACATCTTTGTGAATATCTACGCACACATATCTATCTGTAGAGAAAAGGGCAGCTGGGCTGGAGATTCATCGACGCATGCATATATATATGTATATACGTCAACCCATGTCTCTACATGCATATAAACGTCCGCGTCTACCCTGTACGTGTCTCTCTATATATATGAATGTCCACATCTACCCGGTGCATGTCTCTCTCCACGTATATGTGTAAACAAATGCATGCGTCTCCCCTATGTATGTGCCTGTGTCTCTCTACATGTGAATGTCCGCTTCCTCCCTATGCATATCTATGTAGGCGCACGGGTATAATTTTCGACGACCAGCTGCTTGCATGCGTTTTTGTGTATGCGTGTGCGTGTGTGAAGTTTTTTTGGCGAGGAATATGCGCATGTGTGTGTTTTGCGTGCGCGTGGGGACGAAGGTGTGGTGACCGTTTGCTGCTGCAGGTGCCTGCGTCTCGATGGGGGGGCGTTTGTTGCCATTTGGCCGGTTGCGTCCCGTGCCCTTCCCTTCTTATCGCTGACGTGGACTTCTCTTCCCCGACGAGCCGCTCATTTTCTTTTCTCGTGGGTCGGTCTGTGTCTCTTTTTGCTTGGCGACGCTGCAGATTCACCCAGCAGCAAGTTCGCAGCATTGTCTCGGGCCTGCAGCCGGGGCTGACGCTCATCGTCGGCCCCCCTGGAAGCGGGAAGACAGACACTGCAGCGCAGATAGCGATGCTGCTGTACCACATGTATCCGGAAGAACGAGTGCTGCTGGTGAGTCACAGCAACGCCGCGCTAAACGACCTCTTCAGGAAGATCAAGGTTCTTGACGTGGACGAGACACATCTGCTGCGTCTCGGCCGAGGGGAGAAGGAGCTGTTCTCCGTCGTCCGAAGCAGCAGCAGCAGCACCGGAGGAGGAGGAGGAAGAGGAGCAGCAGCAGAGGTGGGAGGGCAGGAGGACGAGGAGGAGGTGGAGGAAGATTTCTCCTTTTCGAAGCACGGGCGCGTGCGACGCATGCTCGAGCGGCGGAAGGAGCTGCTGCAGCAGGTGGGGAAATTAAGAGACACGCTGGCGGCAGAAGTGGGCGCTGCGAATGTTGCTGCTGCGGACTATTCTTGTGAGACGGCCCTGCAGTTCTACAACTTCCACGTCCTCTTCCGCATGCAGCGGTATCGTCGATTCCTCGGCCAAATCAAAAGACTTCTGCGTCGCCATGAAAAACAGGAAGGAAAAGAGAAACGAAGCGAAGAAGGTGCTGCTGCAGGAGAAGTTGCTGCTGGCGGAGCTGCTGCTGCTGATGGGGGTGTTGCCATTGCCGCGGACGAGGGGGGGGAGGAGAAGCAGCAGTCGCAGCAGCGGTGGGGAGAAGGGAGGAAGAAGCGGCGGACCATGATGGGGATGGACGAGACAGGTAGAGTGGCAGCAGAAAGAAAAGAGCTGCAACCGCGGGAAGGCAAACAAGCTGCAGCAGATGCGGAGGAAAAGGCTGCTGCGGATGGTGCTGCTGCTGCGGATGGTGCTGCTGCGGCGGGTGGCGCAGAGGCAGAAGTAGAGGACGGAGACGAGCGAAGAAGAAAACGAGAGGAAAACAGCACAGCAGCAGCAGTGGACGAAAAGCTGCGCAGCATCTTCACACGTGTGGAAGGGGAGATGGGACGACCGCTCCTCGTGCGGATAGACCCAGGAAGGCGCCGAAAAAGAACCAGCGCCAGCAGCAGCAGCAGCGAAGGGAGTCTCCGCTCGAATGCTGTTGCAGGAGCAGGAGAAGCAGGAGCGACAGCAGCTGCCGGAGAAGGAAGAGCAGCAGCAGAAGATTTGTGGGAGTTGGCAGAGGGGTGCACGTTGCTGGTGCCTGCGATGGTGAGCAAAGAAACTTTTTTTCTCGATAGGAGAACTCTGTGGGCAGCCTACCTAAATAAAATACCTGCAAAACACAGAAAGCGACAGATAAAGAAGGGGTGTATATATATATATATGTGCTTGTAGTTGTTCGTGTATGTATATCTATGTATGTGGAAAGTTGCACCAGTCGAGAGAGAGAGAGAGAGAGACGGAGAAACGTATATATGTATGTGTTTATACGTGTGTATATATGTATATGTGTATATATACTCGAGAGACACAGAGAGAGGAAGAAATATATATATATATATATGTATGTATACATGTATATGTTTATACGTGTATACATATATGTATATATACATATATATATATATGTATATGTATACATGAATATTTTTATACGTGTAGATATATATATATATTATGTGTACTCGAGATATATATGTATATATACACACGTAGGTATGTATATATTTGTGCGTATATATATATATATATATGTGGAAAGCTGCGTAAGTAGCGGCATGCCTTTGGTGAAGTAACAACATTTGTAGAACTCTTTTGGGGAGGCCGAGACATACATCTCTTTGTGTAGTAGGGGGAGAAAATATATATAAATACGTATGTACAGACTTCTTCATAAAGCTATACATATATATATATGTATTTGTGTACGCATACTTCTCTGTAGAGTTATATATCTCTGTAGACACGTATACACACAATTCTTGATAAAAGGAGATACAGAGGTATATATATGTGTGTGTATACGTTTACTTCTCTGTAGAGCTATATATATACATATATACAGAAAGAGAGAGACAGAGAGGAAGATATCTATACATGTATGTACATATACATATATGTATATACACATACATGGCTAGAGGGCTATACATATATATATATATGAATGTATGTATGTATGTGTCTGTGTATGTATGTGTGTATGTATATGTGTGTGTGTGTATATCTGTGTATGCGTACATCTTGTATAAAGCTGCAGAAGTGTATAGATGTGTATTCATACATATGTATGTAGACACATACGTTTCTATTCACATATGTATATATGTATATGTATAGTTGTATATACGTACATCTTCTATGAACATACATGCCTATTTATATATATGAATGTATCTGTGTATGTGTATATCTGTGCATGTGTATATCTGTGTATATGTGTATCTGTGTGTAAGGAAGCAGACGTCTACAGAGATCGCTTTTCGTGTACGTTTATTTAGGTGGAAGGACCCGAAGTCTTTTTATCTGCGGCAGTTTTTTTTTTCTGATTTGCTTCGGAGACAGAGAGACGCAGGGAGACGCGCAGGAGGAAGGGAGACGGGGAGACGAGACGCCCCCCTTCCTGTGCATACCGCCGCTGTCCACCAAACAAACACCGTCCACTTGCAGATTTGCAGATATAATCTCCTGCATGGGGGTGTGGAGACATAGATACACGTGTGTGTGGACGACGCCTACTTTCGAAGAAGGGAAGTTCTTCTCCTGCTGTGGGCTTTCAGAAAAGAGAAGAGAAACGCCTCTGTGTATTGGTCTCTCTTTTTCTGTTTGTCCACGTGTGTGTGTTACAACACACGCGCAGCAGGGGAGGACGCGGTGGACACATCAGCAGCAGCACATGCGTTGAGACACCCGTCTCCCCGTTCCTGGGTGTGTCTCTATCTATTTGTGTAGGTAGAGAGGCTTTCGTGCGGCATTTCATTCTGCTGCTCGTGTGGATGTGTCCGATGCATGCGGCAGGAGGCGATCGACGCGTACGGCTGCAGCTACGCCGAGACTCTGTTCCCCTTCACCGCGTTCTTCTCTGATGCTCCGCAGCCGCTCTTCACGGGCAACGCAGCTGCAGACGAAGCAACAGCAGAGAGCTGCTTCCGCTACATCATCTCTCTCTTCAAGGAAATTCAAAAGTGCAAGGCTTTCGAACTGCTCCGTTCGACAAATGACCGAGCAAATTACCTCCTCACGTTAGTCAAAACAAAGCAGCAGCAGCAGCTAAACCCAGCAGCAGTGGGGAAGAAGAAGCAGCAGCAGCACAAACGCAGCAACAGCACTGGGGAAGCGGAAGAAGCAGCAGCAACAACAGAAACGCAGCAGCAGATGTACAGTAGCAGGAGCGTCGCCGCAAAAGCGTAGGCGCAGCAGCAGAAGGAGAGTTCGACGGCAGCAAGAGCAGCTTCGAAGCGCCAGAGGGGCGGCAGGAGCTGCGGGAAGGGCAATTTCAGAGCTACAGCAGCAGCGGGAAGGGTATATTTTTGTAGCGTCCGTGCTGTCTTTCTCTCCGTTTTTGCTGCAGCTCGTTTTGCATATGTGTTGTGGGACGCTGCCTGCGCTGCGTCCGTGTTGCTGCTGCATGCGTTCTTTGTTGCTGCTGCTGCCGCAACTTCTTGTTCCCGCCCGTGCGATTCTGCTGTTACTGAGGCGACGCACGTGCTGCGCGCCTGCGCCGCTCGTGCCTGCTCGTTTCGTCTTCTGATTCTCTTTCTGTCCCACCTCGTCCATGTCCTTCTCCTTCTTCGCCTCTTTTCTTATTGCTCTTCTCTTGCCTGCTCGCTTCCTATTTCGTCTCCATTTCCCTATGGGCAGTTGCGCGACTCTTCTTTGAATTGGCGCCTGCTGCTGGTGCTGCTGCTGCTGCTGCGGTTGCTGCTGCTGCTGTTGTGCCGTGTGCAGGTGTCACGCGCGGATTATTGCAATGACGTGCACGCATGCAGCAGTGACGCGTGAGACGCTGGTCGAACAGCAGTTTCAATACGACAGTTTGATTGTCGAAGAAGCCGCACAAATCTTGGAGGTGGAGACGTTCATTCCCATGCTGCTGCAGCAGCGGGACCTGGCCACCGGCGTCTCCCGGCTGAAGCGGGTCGTGCTGCTCGGGGACCACCACCAGCTGCCACCGATCATCAAGCATCTTGTACGTGCGGAGGAAAAGCGAAGAGGAGGAGAAGAACAGAGAGACAGCAGAGAGAACAAAAGAAGTCTACGTGTGTTGTAGAGGGGAGGATACTTCGAAACCGGCGGAGGCAGCGAGAGAGGAAATCGAGGAAGTTCCCCTACAGAGGGGGGAGACGCCTCGTGTGCGGGAAAGCGAAGCGGAAAGCGAAAGGGTAGAGAGGGGAAGACGAAGAAGTGGAGGGAGGCAGCCGCAATAGACGAAAGACAAAGGAGCAGCAACCTTATGAAATGAGAGGGACGCAGCGTCCTCTTCGAGACGAGACAGACGAAGAAAAGGGCAGAGACAGGAGACGGGAGACGGAGGAGCAGCAACAGAAAGGAGGGTGGACAGGAGAGCCAAAAAAGGGAACGAAACGAAAAAGAGAAGAAGAGAAAAAGAAGAAAAGGGGAAAAAGAGAAAAAAGAGAATAGAAGAAGAGACGAGGGAAAGGAAGATATTTTTGTTTTCTGAGAAACGTCTTTGCGTCTGCGAGTCCTGCGGGTGGGGGGGGGAACTGCGTTGAGTGCAGTAACGTCGTCTCTTGAGAGAAGAAGACCACGGAAATGAAAGAGAAGAGGAAAAGAAAAGGGAGAACAAATAAAAAGAGAAAAACGAAAAGTCGGCATATATCCGTATGCACGTACACGTGTCAATGTTAACCAATACATACACATATATATGTATATATATGCAGAGAGATAGGTATATATGTGTACGTGTTGTGTAGGTGTCAGTGTATAGAGACAAATGTATGTAAGAATATGTCCCCATATATATATATATATATATGGAGAGATAGATACACATACATATATACATATAGATATAGAGGGGGTGTGTAACAGTGCAGGTGCACATCTGTGTGGATAGGACCTCTGCGGAGGTATCTCTGCATACTTAAACACCCATCTATATATACCCATAGACGTGTAGGTAGGTAGATATAAGTAGATTTAGATATATGTATATATATGTATATATATATGTATATATATATGTATGTATATATATATATATGTATATATATATATATGAGATCGATAGGACATGTATAAAAGACCCATCTATATATACCCATATACATGTTGGTAGATTAATAGAAGTAGATTTAGATATATGTATATGGACAGAGAGAGAGATGGATAGGACATGTATAGAAGGGGATATACGCATGTGTGTATAGATATATAGGTACATGCATGTATATGTGTACATGCAGGTAGTGATATACAGATACGTAGCTGTGTAGTACAAACAGCCACGTATATATGTGCCCGCAGGTGAAGTATGGAAGTTTCGCGTACGTGTCTACGTGTATGTAAATTCTTCGTCTTATCCGGTTGCGTGACCCACCCCACTCTGCCTTTTCCTCTCTGTGTCTGCGTCAGCAAAACTTGTTCACCTCTCTATCTCTCCCTGTATGTCTGTATTCTCACTTTATCCGTTGCGTGTCTATACTTGCGCATCGGTCTATGGAAATACACACCTACATGTGTGTTCATCTCTACGCGCGAATTTATTTACTCATCTCTCTTATCTGCCAATTTGTGCAAATTCATCTGTCTGTGTATGCGTGTATGTATGTATGTATGTATGTATGTATGTATGTATGTATGTGTGTGTTTCTCTCTCTATAAATATATCTACGTATACAAGGAGATTTATCAACATGTATATGCATGCAAAGTATTTGTATATAGATGTATGTATGCGACTTGGTTTGTCTCTCTCTACATATAGAGATCTACATATACACCGTGGTTTGTGTACCTCTGTATATGTGTCTGTGTATGATATATATATATATATATATATATTCGTGTATCTCTTTGTGTACATAGATATGTACCAGAGATATTTCCCCATTTCTGTAGGGCTGTTCTATCTATATTCACACACACTTTTCGGTATTACTGACAGAAATATTTGCGCATCACAAAGATGTGTCTCTGTGACTTTGGTGAGCCACAGTTTCTGTGGACTAGTGACTACCATCTTCCCCCCAGGCGGTGTGCGCCAGGTGTACGTACACCACAGCAGACAGACAGGGGGGTGGAGTGAAGTGTACCTACACCGCGTCCACGACCGCGCACAGACAGACAGACAAGGTGTCAACAGGTGTACGTACATCGCCGCAGACAGACAGGCATGCGCCCGCATGCATTTCTCGGCTCAGCGAGAGACCCCACACCTGCGTGGGTCGCAGCAGCAGGTTGTCGTGTGTACGTACACCCGAAGATTCGAGACGCACCCCTGCGACAGTCTTCTCGACGACCTCGCAGCACAGTACGGTCTCTAGACGCCCTGCCAAGCACCGCCTCTCCTCCCTGCTGCTTCCCTCTTTCTCCGCGAGTAGACCACGCGCACGGCATTGTTGGGAAGCGGCTCTCTCGAGGGCGGAGACGGCCACGCCACCGCCGTGCTGCTGCTGTGTCTGTCCCTCTCTCTGCGTTTAACGCATGTGACAGCCAGGCAGTCTGCCGGCAGCAGCAGCAGCAACAGCGTCGACCCCTTCTCTACTAAAAACTGTGGAACAGCGGAGCACCAGCGTGTGCCCCTAGCAGCAGCAGCGAAGATTTCTTCCGCGCGAGCCCCTGGGCGCCGACGCTCGGGCATGCACTTGCATTTCTTTCTATCACATGCAGACAAAAGGATCAAGTCACCTGTATATATATCTATGTATGTATTTGTAAATAGGTATGTGCGTGAGCAGCAGCAGCAGAGCGGAGCAGTGCAGTCGTCCGCTCGGGGACAGCGACGGGGCCCCTTACGCTGTCTGTATGTGTCTGTGTCTGTGTCTCGCTCTCTGTGGCTGGGGCCGTCTCCCGTGTCTCTCCGTGTGTCTACTTCTTCCGTCTCCCCTCCCCTCTTCCGCTCCGTCTGTGTCTCTCAAATTTGTGTGTCTATGTCTGCAGCTGTCGGCTTCGCTCTGTGCGCGGGTCCCTGTCGCGCACTGCTGTCTCGCACTTTCTGGCTCGGTCTCTGTTCATGCCCTCCCCCCCCCGAGCCGCCACTTTTTTATATGCGTCTGTTTGTCGGACGACCCCGCTGCGTGTGTCGTCGTACAGGCGCTGCAGAGACACGGGCGTCTGGATCAGTCGCTCTTTTCTCGCTTCGTGCGGCTGCGGTCCCCGTGCGTCGAACTCGACAGACAAGGGCGGGCGCGCGCATCCCTGGCGGCGCTATATTCGTGGAGATATGAAAGAGGGCTAGAGCCTCTGCCCCACGTGGAACAGCAGCAGAGGTTCCTGCTAGCGAACCCAGGCTTCGCGTACGTGTATCAGTTCGTAGACGTGGGCGGAAGCGGTGGCGCAGCTTCGACGGCTGCTGCCCCGGGGGGAGGGGGGGGAGGGGAGACGGCTCCGCTGCCCCACTTCTACCAGAATCTCGGCGAGGCGGAGTACGTCGTCGCCCTCTACATGTACATGCGTTTGCTTGGCTACCCACGAGAAAGCATCGCAATTTTGACCACGTACAACGGGCAACTTGCCCTGCTCGAAGAAATCCTCGCTCAGCGCTGTGCGTGGAACCCGGCCATCGGCCTCCCCAAGCACGTCGCCACCGTGGACCGCTTTCAAGGCATGCAAAGCGACTGTAAGACATGCGCACGAATAAACCTGACATTCAACAGGCACACAGGTACTCATATCTCCTCTAGTTTTACATATATATATATATGTACGTATATATGTACGTAGACATATGTATATATATGTATGTGCGTAGACATAGACATTGATAAGACGGGCGTCCGAATGAGACTGATAGTCAACAGGCACACAGATGTTGACATAGTGAGTAGACATTCATATATACATATATATATGTGTATATGTACATGTGTATATACGTATATATATACACTATATATATATGTGTACATAGACACAAACATTGATAAGAATGTACTGGGAAGAAGAGGAGAAGAAACAGAGAAGGAAGAAGGTGGAGATAAAGGAGAAGGAAAAGAAGACAGAGAAGAAGAAGAAGAAAAAAAAAGGAGGGCAAGAAAACGGAGACGATTTTTGCGGCTTGAAAGTGACAGAGGAGGTGGAGATTTGTATGGGGTCGCGCGCACGGGTACGAGCTGGCGCTTGCTGCGAGGCTTCTTGCTTTAATCTTCGCAGAGGACGGAGCGAAGGGAGGAAGGCTCTGGCTTCCCTACTTTGTGCGGGAAAAGTCTTTTGCTCAATTCCTGGAAATGAGGCTTCTGCTGCTGTTGCTGCTGCTGTTGCTGCTGCTGTTGCTGCTGCTGCTGCAGATGTGTTACTGTCGCTCGTGAGGACGGAGAGAGCGGGTCACCTTCGTGACATGCGACGTCTCATCGTCGCTGTCTCAAGAGCGCGTCTCGGTAGGCGTTCCTCTCTCTTGCTGAACTGTTCTGCTCTCCACGTTCTTCTCCTTTTCTCTTCAAGTTCTTCTCCTCTTCTCGAGGTTCTTCTTCTCCTTTCCCGTCCTAGGACGTTTTCTCCTGTTCCTTCTGAGTTCCTCTCCTTTCCTCTTCAAATTCTTCCTCTCCTTTCTTCCGTAGATTCTCTTCTTCTTGTTGCTGTCTCCGAGTTCCCCCCCTTCTGTCCCCAAGTGTTCTGTCCTCTTTTACTTGTCTCTCTCTTCCTTTCCCGAACTTCTTCTCGTTTGTGGCTGCTCGCTATTTTTTGAAGTGGCCGTCGTCTTCCATTTGCGTCTGCATCGGCTCCTCCTCGCAGTTTGGATGTCCTTCTCTTCTTTCTCTTCTTCGATGTATGGCATGTGTGTGTGTCTCTCGAGCCCAGCTGCACGGCGTCCTCTGCTGAGGCACTTCTCGCGTTCTGTTTTTTCACGTCTCTCCTTCTCTTCTTCTTCGTCTTTTCTTCTGCTGCTTCTCCTGGTTGTTGATCCGCTTCTTGTTCGTCTTGTGCTTCCTCTGGTGCGTCCGAGTCCCCTGCGATTCGCTCCTGTTTTGTCCCCCGTCTCGTGTCTCCGCCTCTTCTGCTTTCCCTTCTGTCTCCCCTCTTCGTCTTCGGTGTCCGCCTCGTCCCGGTTTCTATACGAAGGTGGTCTTCTCAGCAGCAGTCTTCCTCCTAGCAGTACTAGTAGAAGTAGTGGGAGTACTACTACGAGGGAAATTTGTTGAAGGGCACGAATGCGGCTAGGAGAGGCCCTCGCGCAACATCACAGCTCTCGACAGACGGAGAGGAAAGTAGCAACATTTATAGCGTCTCTTCTCACGACTTCTTCTACAGGAAGAGGAAAAGGTGTTCTAGTTGTAGTAGGCGGAGGAGTAGTAGCAGGAGGAGTATGGTAGAGAAGTAGTACAGGAGTAGTGTCGCAGTAGAAAAGATGACTGCATTTGTAGTAGGAGGAGTAGAAGGAGGGGCAGAACCAGGAGGAAGAGCAGGAGTGGTAGTATTAATAGAACTAATAGTAGTCCTAGTGCCAGTAGTAGGAGGAGGAGGAGAGTACCAGCACGAGGAGGAGGAGGAGGAGCAGCAGGAGTAGTAGTAGGAGTGTTAATAATATGTAGGGGTAGGAGTCGTAGTAGTAGTACTCCTACGAGGAAGGGTAGTAATAGCAGGAGTCGTCCTACTACTGGCAGGGGTTGCCGTAGGTGGGCAGGAATAGCGCGAGCTTTACTACTACTAGTAGTAGTGGCAGGAGTGCGAGGAGGAGGAGGAGGAGGAGTAGACGATAAAGTGGGTAGTAAATAGCCGTAGTACTAACAGTAGCAGTTATAGTAGTAGGAGTAGTAGTAATAGACGATAGAAGTACTCCTCCGTAGTAGTTAGTAGCCGTAGTAATACTAGTACTAGTAGTAGTAGGAGTAGGAGGAGGAGGAATAGTATAGTAGGAGTGGGAATAGTAGTAGTAGCAGTAGTACTAATAGTGAGAATAGGTGTAGTAGGAGGAGGAGGAGTAGGGGGAGGAGGAGTAGGAGGAGGAGGAGGAGTAGTTTTACCGGTAATAGTAGTAGTAGTGGTAGGGGGAGGAGTAGGAGGAGTAGTAGAGGATAGAAGTAGGAAAGCCCGAGTAGTAGTAGCGCAGTATGAAATATGAGGGCCGTAGGCGTCGTCGTCGAAGTGGTGGAGTTGTCGCACAGGTGGAGGAGAGATGGCAGCAGTAGTAATTATTGTAGGAGGACAAGGAGAAGGAGAGTGAGAGAGAAGAAGGAGGGGAGGAGTTTCTGTGTAGTATGTTCCTATTCGTATGTGTCGTGGTTTTTGCTGAAAAAGTCGTTTAGTAGGGTACTTCATGTAGTAGCAGCAGCAGGTGGACAAGGGGAACTCAGACGGAGCAAGGAAGTCGTCGTAGAACTTCTTCTCTCTCTCGAGTCGGTGATTCATGTGTCGTTCTTCTTGCTTTCTTCTTCTTCTTTCGTTACAGCTACTGTCGTTGGTTTTTCTCTGGGTGTCTCCGTCTCTCTGTCTGGGTGTCTCCGTCTCTCTGTCTGGGTGTCTCCGTCTCTCTGTCTCTGCCTCCATCTCTCTCTCTGTGTGCCTCTGTCTCCCTCTCTGTGTGCCTCTGTCTCTCTCTGGGTATCCCCGCATCTCTCTGGGTGTCTCCCCCTCCATCGGGGTGTCTCCCTCTGTGGGGGTGTCTCCCCCTCTGTCGGGGTGCCTCTGTCTCTCTCTGTGTGTCCCCGTCTCTCTCTGTGTGTCCC
>KL647313.1:1050989-1065569 GCA_000727475.1 Sarcocystis neurona | reverse complement strand
TCCCTCTGTGGGGGTGTCTCCCTCTCTGTCGCGGTGTCTCCCGCTCTGTCGGGGTGTCTCTCTCTGTCTCCCTCCCTCTGGGCGTCTCCCTCTCTGGCGGGGCGTCTCCCTCTCTGGCGGGGTGTCTCCCTCTCTGGCTGGGTGTCTCCGTCTCTGGCTGGGTGTCTCCGTCTCTCTGTGTCTCTGTGTGTGTGTGTGATTGCCCACGTTTTCCTTCTTTTCCGCAAGCTGCACCTTCTTAACGTGCCTTTCTTCGTTTCCGTTGTCTTCTTTCTTTTGTGCCCGCCTTTCCTCGCCTTCTCCCCTTTTCTGTCCTTCACCTGCGCACCTCCCCCCACGGCCGCCGTGGTCGTCGCTCCGAATGGCAGAAAAACGCGCGCGCACGCTGAGGAGACGGGCCTGCACACACGTGCGGTCCTCCCGGGCGAGTTTCTGCGCGAACGTCCACAACTTTCGCCTGCGCTTCTTCTCTCTTTCGGCCCCTGCAGATGCCTCTCGCTTTCACTTGCGAAAAAAAAAGAAGAGGTGGTGTAGAGGGGAAGACATGTCCTCCTCCTCTCCGCCGGGGGAAGGGGACGGAAGGGGGGAAACTCGCGGTGTAGTCGCTTTTCTCTCCCGTCTCCCTCTGCAAACACTCGTATACGTGTATGTGTATGTGCAGGTGATGAACTTGTGTATTCATTGGTAAATGTGTCAAACCACGAAAATTTTGTATATGCAGGAGACGACGTTGAAGTTCGCTTTCCTCGGTAGGAGAATATCTACCGTTCCTTCTCTTGCCTTCTCTCTCTATATATACATATATCTCTTGACTCTATGTATACGTATATATACAGAGATAAGGGTACAGGGATAGATAGATGTAGAGATAAATATACAGGTGCAGATAAGTACAGAGAGCAAGAATATATCAGTTCACATAAATGTAGATATATGTATACGTAGCAGATATAATACACAGGTCTCCATAGACCTACACATATGGTGCACACACGTATGCACATGTATGTGCGGTTGTAGGCGACGTGAGTACAAGTTTTGACTGAGTCTTCCACTCTTTTATTTATGTGTTTGTGTGGAGATAATTTCTTGGGAAAGCGAGAGAGAAGAAGAGCTGCGACAGGGCAGTTTTGTCAACGGGAGGCGGGTGCTTGAGGGAATAAAAGAAGGAGTGAACGCATTTTCCTTCTTCTCACATTTTTGTGTAGACAAATCGACAGTCAAAGAGTGGCGCATGTATGTGTATGTGTGTGTGTCTCCGTTTGCAGCAGCTGTTTTTGTGTCTCTTAGTATTCTTCTCTGGCGGCGCATATGTCCCTGTCTCTGTCTGTCTCCGTCTGTCTGTCTCCGTGTCTCCTCCACTGACAGGACTGTACGTTTTCGGAAGGTGGCAGCTGTTCAGCAACTGCGTCGAGATGCGGCCGGTGATGCGACAGTTCGCCCGCAGGCCGCTGCAGCTCTGTCTTCAACTTGACGAAGACTCCTTTTCCACATCTAGGAAGGTAAGGAAGGGAAACTGACAAGGAAAACGTCTTCCTCCGCCACACCAGTCGGAGAGAGACAGAAAGAGAAAGAGAAAAAGAGAGGAAGGGAAGGAGCGAGAGAAGACAGAGAGAAAGAAGAAGGAAAAGGGAAAAAAAGAAAAAGAGGGGGAAGATGCGTGTAGATGTCGAAAGAAATCTCGAGGAGAAGGAGGAGGGAGAGGAGAGAGGCGGGGGCGATAGGCGTGCAGGCGTGCTGTCCTTTTTGTTTGGAGCCCGCGAGTGTCTGTACACCGCATTGCGCTCGCCGCCAGGTGTACGTACACCAGAGAACGACGCGCGGCGCGGCCTCACGTCGCCTGCGCAGAGCCTCCAGCTGCTGCCTCTGCGGCTGCTGCAGTGTCTACGCGACCCCCCCACAGGCGGCAGCACTTGCAGCAGCAGTGAGTCTTGCAAGCAGCAGCAGCAGGAGGGCAGAGTCGTGCAAGCAGCAGCGGCAGCAGGGAGGGCTGTGCCGGCCGGCGGGGAATATTAGACGGGCCGCAGGTGAGAGAGATAGAGAGATGAAAGCGTCTGCAACGGTGTACGTACACCGGAAAGCGCGGGAGGAAGGCAGGCCTGCGCGAGGACTGCTGCGAACAGATGTGGAACGGGAAAGCAATGTCCACACAACCGTCTCTCTACTCATCGCAGACAAAAATTTCTTTCTTCGTTTGTACATATGTCACACTTCCTGTGTAACTGAAGCAGGCCATCTCGTCTTATATCTCCATCTGTACATATACATGCAACTATTCACAGGTGCATATATATATATATATATCGATAGATAGCTATAAATAGATACTGACAGATATAGAAAAATATATATATATACACCTAGATACGGATATACACAGAGAGAGAGAGAGACAACGACACCTGTATATATCTCCGTCTCCACATATGCGCGGGTGTGCGTATATACACATATATATATATATGTATGTGTATATATTGATAGATGTAGAGATGTATGTTTACGCAGTGTATACATATTATATATATAAATGTGTATGTGTATATCTTTATAGATTATATGAGCACCTATATATATGTATGTGTATGTGTGCACATGTGTATACGTTTGTGAGGACGCAGATCCGCACACGTCTACGTTCCCCGAGATACGGAGCTGAGAATATATATATATTGACAGATGTGTACTCTGTCAATATTTGCTTCTCTTTGGAGGAAACTGATGATATTTAATACGGTTAGAAACTCGCCGATCAACGAACGCTTCAGCCAAATGAAGACTGACTCTACTTATATATATATATATGAATGTAGGCATATATACGTATATAGATACATATATATATGTATACATGTTTACTGCCGTTCAAACGTGTATACACCTATAAAGAGAGAAAGAGAGATAGAGAGCGAGGAAGAAATTTCCATCTGTCGATCTCTTCCCCCGTATACAGAGACACACGTGTATATATATGTGTTTGCATTTACGCATCTATGTATATATGTGTGTATATATATAAATATGTATATACGTATGTATGTGTGTATGCATCTATGTATATATATATTCGTATGTATGTGCATGTATGTATGTACATGTATGTATGTACGTGTATGTATGTAATGTGTATGTAGGTGTGTATGTATGTATATACATATGTATGCATGTACATGTATGCATGTACGTATGTGTATGTATGCATGTATGTATGTATATGTATATGTGTGTACATATATATATATATGTGCATGTATTCCTCTATGTATGTATATGAGTGTATTCCTGTTTTTCAAGTGATTTCTGTAGGTGAGTATCAATGAGGAGGACTGCGGAGACACCGTTCCGCGTGTCTTCCCGGATGCCTGTGTGTAGTAGAGAAGAAGTAATTTTTGCCTTTGCACTTTTCTGAAGAGGACTTTGACCCGTCTCTCCTCACGACGGTTCTCCCGCTGCTCCTGCCTCTTCCTGTTGCTACTGCTGTGCTGCGTCTTGCTGCTACTGCTGCTGCTTCTTGCTGCTCCTGCTGCTGCTTCCTGCTGCTCCTGCTGCTGCTTCTTGCTGCTTACTGCGGCTGCTGCTGCTGCTTACTGCTGCTACTGCTGCTTACTGCTGCAGCTGCTGCTTACTGCTGCTTACTGCTGCAACTGCTGCTTACTGCTGCTTACTGCTGCTGCAGGCATGTGAGGAAGAGAAGTACGTCGCCGAGCAGCCTGTGGGGTTCGAGAGCGGGAAGCGCGCGCATCACGTGTTGCTGCCTCCTACCGCCACAGCCGTTTCTGACGTAATGCAGCTTTTTGCTATCGTTAAACAACGTGCGGTTGCGCGTGTGGAAGCTTTGAAGAAAGAACTAAAAATTTTCCCTGCAGCTACTCAAAGACGACCGGCAGCTTCTCCTCCTTCATCCTCTTCTTCGGCACGTCGAACTCCGCAGTCTCCGCCCCCTCCCCCTCCGACTGCTGCTGCTGCGCGGCCGCTTTCTTCTGCAAGTTGCGCTGGTGCGCCTGGCAGTCCCGCGGCACCTGCTCCCGGCCTCGCAGGGGTCTTCGGACTTGCCGCGCCGGGTGCTGCTCTCCTTCATACTTCCCACGCCCTCGGCAGTTCCCCTCCTGCTCCTGCTGCTACTGCGGCTCGTCCTCTTGCTCCACCTGCCGAGTCTTCTTCTGCTGCTGCCGCTGCTGTGTCCTCTGTTGCCGCTGCTGTGTCCTCTGTTGCCGCTGCTGTGTCCCCTGCTGCCGCTGCTGCGTCGTCTGCTGTTGCTTCCTCTCCTGCTCCAGGAGAGAAGTCTTCTGCTGCTGCAGGCGAGACCCAGCCTCGAGCAGAGGACGGCGGGCAGCGACACCAGGAGGCGACACGGCAGCAGCAGGCAGCACAGCAGCAGCAGGCAGCACAGCAGCAGCAGGCAGCACAGCAGCAGCGGCAGCAGCCAGAGACGTCGCGTCGGGAGTAGCAGCCGGCCGAGAATTGGGAGCGGCGTGCCACTGCAGTTGCTGCAGCAGCGGCAGCGTGAGTCGTTGCAGCCCGCCCGATGATGTTGGGCAACAGCAGCAGCAACAGCAGCAGCAACAAGCGTAAGACGGACGAGCAGCAGGCGCAGCAAGAAGGACGTCGTTGAAGCAGGAGCCTGCGCACGCGGGAGAGAGCAGCAGCAGTCCCAGCAGCAGCGAGAGGTGAGGCAGACGAAAACGGCAGAAGAGGAAGCGGAAGGAAGAGGAGAGGAAGAAAACGAAGAGGCGATGGAGAAGCAGAAAAACGAAGTGCGTACAACTCTAGAAACAGAAGAAAACACAGAAGAGGAGAGAGGGGGAGAGCAGCCCAAAATGCCGCGGGGAGTGTATGTACACCAGCTGCAGAGGCTCGCGCACACGCGCGCGGACATATATAGAGAGAGAGAGGGGGAGAAGCTTTATTAGCTGTGGCGCTCTCAGCCACCGATCAAAGCGGGGAAGCTTGCAGAAGTAAAAGGAGCAGAAGAGGAACCTTTTCTTTCGTCGAAAAGCCGCTGCTAATGAAGAAATCCTTTCCCTGTAAGTGGAGCGGCAGCACGAAGGTCGCCCTGCCGTCTCTCTGCGTCTCCGTCTCTCCGTCTCCCCGTCTGCGTTTCTCCCTGCTGTCTCCCTCTCTACACTTCTCTGCGTTATCTTCTCCCGTGTCTCCCTTCGTCTTTGCTGTTTTTCTGCGTCTCCAATTATTTGCGTCCCTCTGCCCGGGTCTTTCCTCCTCCGCGTCTGCGTTCGTCTCCGTTGCCGTCCCCTGTCTCGGTGTCTCCGTTTTTTGTGTCTCTGCTTCTCCGTCCCTGTGTCTCCGTCTCTCTGTACGTTTTTCTCCGTATAAAACGCGTCTCCCCCCGAAGTGGCCTCACTTTGCGTCTGTCCGCCCCCTGTTGAAAAGGCAGAGTTGCACTCCTTGTACCACTTGTCAAAGTCGCAGCAGCTTTTCATCTCTCTTCGATTCTCCGGCACTTTTTTTCTTCCGTCTTCCCGTTTCCTTCGCATAGCTGCACGCGGCTCTACACCGACACCAAACGCACCTCCGTCTCCTCACGCACCTTTCCTTCTCCTTCTTCATACGCGTGTAAATTCTCTCTATCCGTTTATACATACTCTATCCCTCTATACATACATATATATGTATTTTCTCGTGCACCTTTTTTCTCTTCCTCCATACACGTGGACGTGTTTTCCTCCCCTCTATGCATACATGTATGTATATATTACCCGCCCCTCTCTATATATTTATGTAAATGAATGTGTGAAGATTTGTCGCACAGGGGGAAGAGAGAGATAGACAGAGACAGAGAGAGAAAAAGACAGAGATGTTCATATTTATATACAAGATGTGACTGTGTAATGTGTGCAGCTTTTCTTCGTAAGTAGGTATCTGTATATATGTGTACACGTGTATATACATATATATATATATGTGTAACACAAATTTGTTTTCAACGTGGACAGGAGTGTGGACTTTTTGTAGAGAGACGCATGTGTGGGCCGGAAGTTGATTGGTCTCTTGGATTGATCTGCTTCTATCAGGCAACATCCGTCCTGTCCTTTTTGGTTGCTTGTGAAGGTCGTGGGTTTGCTGTTACATGGGTGCTTCTTTGTTTCTGCGTAGAAAATCACTGCTGCGTGTGACATTGTGTTACCCCCACGCATACACATGCATGCGGAACTGCAAGAGAGAAGATGCGTAGACCCTGGGTAGGTATCCGTGCCCGTGTGAGCGCGTACTTACGTGGTTTTATATGCAGACATATCTATGCATATGTGTACGCCTGTAGATATCCGTTACACACACACACACATATAAAATACGTATGTGTCTACGCATGTAGACATATACGTATGTTCACGTAGGTGAATATTTGTGGATTTCCACATTCTTTTGTGGACGAATAGATGTACCGGAGTAGACAAGAAGAAAGTCGAGAGGAATGCGGACTGCAAATACACACGTGTAAATGTCCAGGTGTATACACATATATGTAGAGTTGCGTCATCCTACAAGGATGGCCGTCCGGTTGTTGAGTGTCGATACTGCACGCGACGGAAATATCGAAGAAAATGTGTGGATACGGAGCGATGGACAAGTTGCCGAACACCTGCCGTTCTCTCTGCCAACGCATGCCGTGACGCGGGACTGCAGCCACACCACATTGCAGCAGCAACAGCAACAAACCTAGCAGTACACCCAGCAGCAGAGGCAGCACACGCGCAAGCAGCCGTAGTCGCAGCACGGCACGAGCAGCAGTACCCTGTAGCAGCCCGAACATCAGCGGAAGGACGACAGTCCTGCAAATACTGGTAGCAGCAGCGCGAAAAGAGCGGCAACAGATCTGCAGCAGCACGAGCAGCCCCAGCGCGCGGACGCAGCAGCAGCAGCAGCAAAAAGCAGCAGCAGCGTTCGCAGCAGCAACAGATGAAGTGCCAACAGTTGCAACACCCCCTCCACAGAGGAGGGGCACGTGCCGCTCCTGAAGCAGAAGTAGCCACCCAGCCATTGAGCGAGAGTGGGCAGCCACCAGGAGCCGCAGCAGAAGTGGCAGCACGCGCAGCCCAGTGGACGAATGCACACGACGCAACACTGCGGAGCAACCCCCACTGCAAAATCCCGTAGTATGCATACCTTCTTCGTCCACGCGTTCGCGAGCCCAAATAGTCGCACACTTGTCTGCGTGTACAAGGATATGTGTGTGTATGTGGGTATTCGTGTGAAAAAGTCCACTTGTGTAGACGCACAGGAGCAGGCGTTTTTCAGGTAGTGTACAGGTAGCTGCATATGCCTGTGAACGGCGTGCTACGACAGGGGCCGCGCGTTGCACACATCTGCTGAGCCTCCTCTGCACCCAACGGGAACAGCAGCAGCAGCACCGTCAGCAATAGCAGCGACAGGAATGGCAGCAACAGGAGCAGCCGCTGCTACAGCAGGAGTGCCAGGAACAGCGACCACGACAGTTGCAAGAACAGGAGCAACACCAGCAACACGAGAACACGAGCGGGACTTCGCTTGCAGTAGCGGTAAACGTTTCCGCGCCGGCAAGCATGGAGAGTAAACTGCGGGAATCCGACAAAACACCCGTGTGTGCACGGCGACGCATGACAGGAGGCGCACGCATGCAGTGCGGCATAGACTACATTTCTCTATATAACTGTCGGGGGGGCCGTCATCAGCATACCGCAAGAACTGGTGATAGCACGTCCACGTGACTGACAGCGTTCTGCAGAGGAGATTCGGGGGAAGAGGACTGCGCCAACGCAGCAGTAGCACCACCAGCGCCAGCTGCAGCAGCGGCGTCCGCGCCACAGCAGCAGGGCGTATACAGTGGAAGAGATGCACACAGGACCGCAGCCTACGTGCTGCAAACGATTGCCGCGTGCACCGTTCCCTGCTGCTTGACACTCCGCAATAAACCGCGGAATTGGGTCGCAACACCCATGAAGTTGTCCCGCCTGCAATAGCGGCAGCAGCAGCACAACGCAGGGGGAAGCAGCACCCCACAAATGTAAGCGACACAGCCAAAAGCAGCAGTAGCAAACTGTAGGAGGTCCTGCAGATGCAAGAGGCGTAATCAAACGGCACCGCCTCCAGCACTCCGCACTGCAGCAGCAGCAGCAGCATCGGTCAGCAGCACGGGTAGCACCAGGTTGGCACGGTGTGCGAAGGTTGTCTCTGTTTAGAGTGGACGAGGCACTGCGGACGTCAGCAGGAGAATCCAGGGCTGTTACAGCAGCACGGAGCCGAGGCGTACAACTTCAGGAGCCACAGCAGCGCCTTCGAGCTGCCGCAGTAGGTACACTGCAGCAACAGCAGCTGCAATAGGGCAGGCTGCGACGCTGCGGAAGTGAAGCAGACCAGGCCCCTGCTATCCCACCAGGGTAGCAGATTCGAAGAAGTTGTGGACTGCGACGTCTTTAGTGTGTGTGGCGTGGCGGCTGGTGCATCTGCGCGCACCGTACGGGTTGCTACATACTGCGAAACTTGATGTTCACTGCTGCACATATATACACATATATATGTGGAAGTGTTCGCTGTTACATACATATATATACGTGTATGCACATTGGCATGCATAAAGACGACCTGAAAAAACCTCCTTTTTCGTCTGCTGTAAAGAAGTGCTGCAACGTGTAGAACGCAGGAGAGCGTGCGGGAGAAAAACGTCCTGACGCGTGAGTCGCAGACACTATGCCAGTAGGCTGTACACGTTTTAGCGGTGTCCACAGGGGTCGCTTCGACAACCTGCGAACTTTCGCAAGTGTCCTTGGTCATGTGGAGCAAGTTGTCCGGGCGTGCTATGAAGGGCGCACGCGCGTACGTGCGTGTGGAGTAACAAGGTATAAAGACACACGGATGAATATATAGTATCAAAGTCGTGATACTACTACAAACTCCTTGAAAAAGACTCTTATCCGCTTCGCATCCACATGCATGTACACGCGGTTAGTCATAGATTTATATATATATATATATACGTATAGGTGTACATGCTGGAGCACCAATAGATATGCGTACCCATGGGTAGATACATGTATATATGTACGTGTATGTGTATCTGTATGTATTTGCATATACGTGCCTCTGCGTGTGTGTGTGTGTGTGTGTGCGTCTGTCAGTATATATATATATATATAGATAGATAGATAGATTGATAGATAGATAGATACAGAGGCAGACATATATATATATATAGATATATATGTATACGTGGAATTATATAAAGGTATGTGTGTGTCCCAGAACGCAGCTGGACAGGTAGACAGACAAATGCATAGAAGTACACAGCCACACAACGAGTGTCAGTGGTAATGAAGGCATCCGAGTACATAAGCATTCAGTAGGGCGTGTATTTGTATGCCTCTCTGTGAATAGTCTCAACTTTTGCTTTCTCTGCCTATTTTTCTCCGATTGCACCACGTCCCGCCAGCCAGAATCCTCTCCTTTTGACAAAATGGGTCGCACTTTTTCAGCGAACGAGAGTCGCAGGGCACTTCACCCCGTCGCAATTCCTTCCTTTGGCGTGCAGTGTGTGTTTCGTAGCAGAGAGACGTCCATTCCCATCTTCGGACGCATACATGACACACGTACATGCAGCCACATACATATATATATATATATATATACATATATATATCTGTGGATTTGTGTACGCAAAGGTTAAGATATCTGCGCCCACGTGCGTGGATATGTGTTGTTGAAAAGTGTTGACAGAAGCATACAGCCGTAGTCGTTTAGTATGTCCCGCATCTCGGCGAGGTTGAGGTTTCACGCGCAAAGACGACAAGTGGCTTCCTGCCTTTTGCAGATCAACGAGTGTATCCATACACTTACACAAATAGAGAAGCACATACACATCTACACCCCCACACACACGCATACCTAAATATACATAGATGTATGTGCGTCTACGTATACATACACATATATGAAACTTTCCATACATTCCGTACACGCATTTGTAGACGTGTCTATTCGTTTGTGTGCGTGCGTAAATAATCACGCAGTGGCGCCTGAGAGAGACTGCATGCGTTCGTGTTGCCAACCGCCGAGAAGCACGCACACCTGTGTACACACATATAAATATACACAAGTGCGTCAGTGGCATTCCGGCCGGAGAAACGAAAATTGTCTAAAAGTTGCTCTTCTTCAGCAGAGCAACACGACGAGGACGCTGCTGGATCTTGGAAAATGTACGTCGCCTTTTAAGGGTGACTTCTGTCGGTCGTGAGACTCCCCACGAGAGGTGGAGACAGGAGAGGAAATGAAGCTTTTACGGCGTGGGCCACACGTGCCCGAATTTATACGACGCGCCTCCTGCCGTTACCTTTACACATATATCCGTACAGATGTTCTTGTGTGTGTGCCGCACAAAATATTTGATCTAAAATGTATACAGATAGATATATATACATATATATATGTGTGTATATATGCGTTATCAAGGGAAGAGAAGACCGAAGAAAGAGAGACAGACAGACAGAAAGAGAGGAAGAAAGACGTAAACTCATACAGCTATATGTAGACACTATCACGAAAAATTTTAACTTGTTTTTCTCTTCCACATATCTGTGAATGTCGACAAATAGGAAAAGTTTCCTCTGATGCTTCCTCATGTACATATTAACACGTGTGTCTATATATACATATATATATAACCATGCCCGTATATAAACAGAAAAATATATGTATATATGTATACTTTCCTCTGGTGCTTCCCCACGTGGATATACATACGTGTGTCTACATATGCATATATATATATATATAATGCCATGCCTGGATATATATAGAGACAAACACATATATATATACACAAACATATATATATATATATACAAACACATATATATAGAGAGAGAGAGAGACGGAGTCGTGGATACGGAGGCACCTGCGTATTTCTCTACACTGTTCGCGTACGCATGTAAAAGTGAGTAGCTGCGTATATTCTTCACGCAAGCATTTCAATTTATTGACCGTATACGCCCTTCGTCGGTCCTCCATACCTGTGCCTTAGGGAATGTATATATATATATAAAGAGAGATAGACACATACATAGATAGATACAGATACATTGATGGATATAGATAGACAGATACAGGTAAATAGGTATAGAGAGACAGATATAGACAGATAGATAGATACAGCTATTCAGGTGGATGTAGGTAGATAAATATAGTTAGGTTAAGGGTCGACACTTATATATAGTCGTTTCCATATCTGTACTTAGACATTTGAAGGGACATAAAGCGAGAGACAAAGAAGCAGGCGTGCGTGTGTGCTGCTGCGCCAGTCTTTGTATGAGAACGAGTACCTGCTGCCCCGAGCTGCATGCATGCCACCACCATTACATCCACGTTTTATCCCTCTCTATATCAGTCTTCCTTCCCGCACATATCTGAATGCTGAGAAATGTCCATTCCACCCCAAACGTACCCACATACATGATTCCACCCCACACATACATACATATATATACAAATGTTTGGTCTACCTCCCATATACATACTATTCCACCCCACATATACATACATATATATACAAATGTTTGGTCTACCTCCCATATACATACTATTCCACCCCACATATACATACTATTCCATCCCACATATACATATATATATATATATATTTACAAGAAAATAAACTTCTTCACCCCACATATATATATGCGTGTGTGTATTCCACCATATACATATATATATATATATATATGGAATAGACGTATATAGTATTTATTCCACCCCATACATATATATATATATTTCACCCCACTTATACACACCTACATGCATCACATATATGTATATAGATATATATAGCACCTGGATCATCTACAGAAAAGAAACGCGGACCACCATCGACGCAGAGCTGCAACATTCCCCCCGTCTCTCTCTTTTCCCCTGCGTTTCTCTGTTTTCCTCTATCTAAATATATATGTATATATATGTGTAGATGAATACATGCGTATGTCAGCGGCTATATGTATCTTTCTCTCTCTGTGTCTCACTTTTTCACCGCCCACATATATGTATATATGTGGTTACACACCTACATTGTCTCACCTGTTCTACCCCACACATATATATGCGTACGTTCTACATTGTGTCCATATATATGGTATTTATATCTCTACATAGAGATATGTTCCATCCCCAAGCATATGCGTTTACTTCAACCCACCTATAGATACATATTTGCATGTATATTTGTGTGTCTAGTCTGTGGCCGCTGAGTCACGTGTGGAGAAAGCGACAAAATTTTCTTCTTTCAATCCTGGGCAAGCAGGGCAGCAGACAAGACGTGCTGCCAGCTTCACCAGCTCTCTCCTGAGGGAAGGGCCAGTGCGCGCGCGTCGAATACATCCGCGCAGCACACAACCAAAGACACGACACGGCCACATGCCCGTGTATATATATTATAGCCATCTACGGCAGAAATTTTATATATATACACATATGTATATATACACGTGTATATATATACACCCTTGGAGAAAGACATATACTACCAGCCCCTCCCACCCCGCCTCCGTTGAAGCGAAAGGTGCCGTCTCGTCGTATTCGCCGGTGGCGTCTCTCCGCTCATGTCTCCTCCGCTTCCGTCTCCTTCCTTTTCATTGTTACGCAGCCAACACTTTTTGCTACACAGAAGATCCGTCGGGACTGGGGCAGGGGACTTTGTAGCAGAAGGAAGAAACACGAGAAGACACGTCTTTCCAGCTGTTCAGAGCCAACAAATTCTCGAGCCAACACGTATTCTTCACTTCTCCTTCTGCAAGAGAAACACAGGCAGCATCAGCAACGCAATACCAGCGACGTCCTCTGAGCAGCAACGGCAGCAGCAGCGCAGTGCAGCAGCAACACCCGCAGCAGAACCAGTGCAGCACCGATAGGGCACCAAAAAGCAAGCAGCAGCTACAGCAGTTACTGCCGAAAGGAACCTTTTTGCAGTGATGCAGCCATTTTCCGTCCACAAGTAGACCCAACAGCAAGACGCACGTCATATGCCAGAACCCGGCAAGAACATATACGCACAAATATATATATATATGCTTACACACCTGCTAACATGTGTAGGAATAAGTCATACATATATGAAATATACAGGTATATAAACACATGTGTGGCGCGCACATTGATGTGCGTACATATATATATATATATACGTATATATCCGTATAGATAGAGAGTGGCATAGACACACGCAGACACATACATAGACGCCATTCACGCCTACTCTTACGTGTATACGAGGAAGCACGTAGATGTGTATATACATACATATCTATATATATGTATGTACGGAGAGACACACACAGAGACAAATAGATATATACATATATATATACATATATAGACAGATAGATTCAATAGACGCGGATGTGGGCAGGCCTCACTCATAGTCGTATGTAAATAGAAAAGACAAATAGATTTATATATGTTTGGTCGCCTTACGTGTATGTATACACTCGATCCTATGGGGAGACACACATGTGGACACGAAGTTACTCATATATATATATACATACATATATACACATGCAGATCTACGCATGCATATACATAGATATATATATACATACATACACATATATATATATATACCGAGGAAGCTCGTACTTTAAAGGATGCGCAGTCCTACGCAAGCAAGAGAGAGAGAGAGAACTGTGTCCATATATGTGGACGTATATCCGTCGAAGTGACTGTATATATATATATATATATGTATGTGCGCAGAACAGAGAGAGAGAGTACTGTGTATGTAGGTAGAACTGACTTTCTCACCAGTTCCTTTCAAGTAAGTAATTTTTTGTTTGATGGAACAGTCGGGGCCAGCAAAGAAATACTCCGTCGTATGCAGTGCCGTGCAGTCACAGGCGATCTGCAGCAGGTTTCCTGCAAGAAAAAACGTGCGGCAGCAAGAGAGTGAAGAGCAGCAGCCGCTGCAGGAGAAGAAGAAGCAGCAGCAGCAGAAAACGAACGCGGCAGCTACGAAGGAAGAAGTAGTGGCAGCAGCAACAGCAGCAGCAGCAAAACCAGCCGCGACAAAAGAAGCCGCATCAGCAGAAGCGACAGCAGCAGCAACAGCAAAAAACAAGTGATAAAAGAAGCAGCAGCAAAAGCAGCAAGGACGAAAGAGGCAGCAGCACAGCAGCAGCAGTAGCGGCCAAAGCAGCAACGGCTCACAGCAGTAGGACGTCTGGGTCTGCTGCAGCGTCATCGTCAGCAGCAGCAGCAACGCGTATAATCAGCAGCAGCAGCAACAGACGACGAAGATGCAAAGGTAGAAGCAGCACAAGAAAGAAGGCAGGGGACGCTCCAGTAGATTGACAAGGAGGAGCAGCAGTGCAGAGCCGCACAAGCAGCAGCAACAACGGGGTGATGCGCAGAAAGTGACGCGTTAAAAGCAGCTGCAGAAGGAGCAACAGCAAGGTGAAGCACGAAGCAGCAGCAGAAGCGGCAGCAGCAAGGTGAAGCACGAAGCAGCAGCAGAAGCGGCAGCAGCAAGGTGAAGCACGAAGCAGCAGCAGAAGCGGCAGCAGCAAGGTGAAGCACGAAGCAGCAGCAGAAGCGGCAGCAGCAAGG
>KL647313.1:985078-1050057 GCA_000727475.1 Sarcocystis neurona | reverse complement strand
GGCAGCAGCAGAAGCGGCAGCAGCAGAAGCGGCAGCAGCAGAAGCGGCAGCAGCAGAAGCGGCAGCAGCAGAAGCGGCAGCAGCAGAAGCCGCATCAGCAGGAACGAGATGACGCACGAGGAGCGCTGCAGTGGTATTAGCAGCAGCAGCAGCAGGAAGCTGGGTTACAAGCACGCAGCAGGACCAGAAGCAGCAGTAGCAGCAAGAAGAGTACACGCAGCAGCACGACGAGAGACGTAACGTAGGCTGCTCCACTGGTACAAGCAACAGCAGTCGTGTGCACCGGCAGCAGAGGGGGCAGATGCAGCAGCAGCAGCAGGAGGGTGCACCAGACGGAGAGTCGGCGCGGGGGTACGAGGAACATCACCAAGTGCGGCAGAAACCTACGGAAACAGTAGCAGCAGAAGCATCACACACAAGCACGTGGGGGACCACAAGCGGTGGAACAAAGATGATAAAGAAGCACCCAGAAGCCGCAGCAGCGGTACGCGGAAGCAGCTGCAGCAGCAGCGAAGGCGGCCGCGGCACAGCGGCATCACCAGCTGAAATCGGCAGCAGCATCACCAATACAAGCAACAACACCACCAACAAAAACAGCAGCGGCAGCAGTAGCAGCAGGCAGTAGCAGCAGGCAGTAGCAGCAGGCAGTAGCAGCAGGCAGTAGCAGCAGGCAGCAGGAAGCAGCAGTAGACGCAGCTGCCCCGAGGGGCAGAAGAAGCAGCAGCAGAGTCGGGAGAGATCGCCGCAACCGCTCGCAGAACACCAGCAACATGTCGAGTTTTTTGCAGCTGCAAGTTGGCAGGAGACATGCAGCACTTGTAGAGAGCCCCGAACGCGTCCCGGAGGTACGCTGGGCCTTCTCCACGTTGTCTACAGTCCGCAGACGAAGTATCGATATATCTGGCCGCTGATATACATGCGTTTTTCTGTAGGCGTGGAAAATGATGTAAACCCAGAGTGCCTCGCTCCATCTCTGTTGTCATTATCTTGCAGATTCACATGAACGAGGCACATATATCTATCCATTCCTCCCACACATGTAGGCATGTGGCCCCGCGTGTCCAATTTTCTACTCTCCCCAACTACGCCTCCACGGCAGTGTCGCTTTTACATACGAATTTCTGTGTATGTTTTATGGGACGGGCAGACCGCAAGAGAAAGTCACACAGACATATACGCGTCTGTGTGTCGCGTCTCTCCCTGGTGTGTCCACGCAGCTACGGCATTTTTCATATGTCTGCTGTCGCTCTAGCTTCCCCCGTCCTCCTCCTGCGAGCGGGAGTGGTTGACGTCGCTGGCCGTGCGTCCGCGAAAGGGCAGCAGAACGACGGTGGCCGCGGGCTGTTGTTGAACGGGTGTGTGTGAGGGAGGGGTGAAGAAGTGGGGAAAAGTTCTCAAGCGTACTGCTGCTGCTGCAGCAGAATTTTGGTGGATTACCTTGAACGAGCTGGACAGTGCAAGCAGCGTTGTTTTTGCAGTAAGACAGAACCGCTGCGTCACTGGGAAAGTAGTCCTGGCAGGGGCCGCTCGCTTGACCTTGCGCCTGCAGGGTGCCGCCCCCGGGGTCGAGGAAGAGCAAGAAGAAGAGGAGTAGAGAGGAACGGAGAGGAAGACGGAAAGGAAAGGGACGGAAAAGAAGCAGACGCGCGAAGAAAAGAGAAACGGCAGCCCCAAACGGAGGAAAGGACGGCGCAAGAAAAGGCTGTCCCCAGGCACGCGCTGCAGCAACACCGGGGAAAGAATAAATAGCAGAACCGCAGGGAGAGGATGGGAAGCAAACGACGGAGATCTTCATTCCTCAGCAGCCGCACTGTCCATAAGGCCCCAAAGAAAAGGCTAGGAAAACGGTTGCTGCACGCGTGTGTGTGTCTGCATGAGGAGGAAGACGAACAGAGAAAGAGGAGAAGAAGAGAAATTGTCCGTCGAATGCGAGAGGAGAACAAGAAACAGCACGGGACACGACGCGAGAGGGACAGGAAGCTACGGGGACAGCCACGCGGTTTACACAGAAACACAGAGAGAGAGACAGAGAGACCGGAACCGAGTCTGGCAGGGATATACGGAGAAGATGGACAGGACAAACCAGGGAAAAAGAGAGAGAGTGCGATGGAGACAGAGAGAAGCAGATGAAATTCTCAACGAAAAAGACGTGGACAGAGAAGACGACAGCACTGCAGAGCGATACATCGACACCCTGGACGACGACGGAGAATACACAGAAATCAGGAGAGGAACTGGGCATGTGTAAAGCTGCAGTGGGCAGCGATACGAAGATAGACTGCAGGAATAACACAGAGCTTCGCAGATAGGCCCCAGCATCGTAGGTTGTTGCAAGGCGGCCACCGTCCGACCCGTCCTACGTCATCTCAGATATGTGTTGCAGTGCCGCAGGAGCAAGAAAGACGCCGGCGTTTTGCCTGGTGAGGAAACTGGGATGCGACGGGGCAGCACGCACGGGCAGAAACAGCAGGAGTTGGCATTCTTTTTCTTGTTTGTGTCGTGCTGCGGCCTTCACAGGATACGAGAAGACGTCGAGAGACGCCGAGAGGCGCGCAGACGGGCGCCTGCTGGTGCCCCTCTGCTTCTCAACAACGCAACGAATCACGGGGTGTACGTACAGCAGAAACCTCCACACAACACGCCCACGTGTTCCGAGACAGACAGAGAGAAAAGGACAGGTGAGATAGAGTCGGGGAAGAATTGTCTTTTTTTACGTGAGTGATCTCTGCGAAGGAAAGCTTCTGGGATGCTAGGTAGATCCACCCACACACGCATGCAGAAACGAGACCCAGGTCCACACGCGTATGTGCAGCGCGTCGCGCCCGATGCAGAGACGCAGATGATGAAATCTTCAATCTGTTGCCGAAAGAAACGGGCGACCCGACGGAAGGAGGAAACATGGCAACAGCTTGGCGCCGCGCCAAACGTCTCCACGAGTCCCCGAAGCCCAGAAAGCAAGCTTTTTTCCCACCTCTTTTGGGTCTAGCACATATACATACATACATACGTATATATGTGTATGTATTGATGCGCGTGTATATGCACAAATATTTGTGTACGCGTGGATGAATGTCGTACGCGTGTTGTAGCGGTCTGCCTCCCAGAGTACGCACGATGGAAAACCTATACCGACGTTCACTCGCTCAATCTCATCCGCACCTACAAGCTCCACACACAGATATCCACAGAAATAAACACCTTTCCTTGCACACCACCATGGCTGTGAGACGTGTGTGCGTAGTACAAGATGGCCCCTGAACTTCTGTTGTGTGGATGTGCGGGGTGAAGAGAATGCGTCTTCTCGCTACGTGAGGGCCGTAGAAGCGGCGCCACCGCAGCATGCCCACGGCTAATCAACGCGAAGGGGCGTGGGACGCCCACGGCAGGGGTTTCTTGTACTACGGCCAGTAAAAAGTGTGTAGACAGGGGGGATCACAGAGGGACACACACACACAGAGACAGAGAAAACAGACACATACAGAGACAGAGACGGAGAGCGACGACACAGAGGTCAAAAAAAGAGTTTGATACGACCTCGCCTTTTTTTAGCCGCACAACAGAAGCACTTCTCTCCATACCCACAGCCACTCAAAGACTTCAATATGGTCCGTGTCTTTTGATGAACAAATACCTCTCTACGAATACACGCGCGCGCGGGGGAGCTGCTCGCACCGGCACACAGCCCGCCATCACAACGAGACGCACACAGCGCGAACTACTGAAACTCTTCTCTTCTGGGTAACTCCACGCTCCTCCCTCCCCCTTCGCTGAAAAGATGGATGGACAGAAAGCAACCAGCGGATCTCCCGCTCTTTTTGTGGAGAGGGTGCCGCTACCTTTGCGAAAGGCAGCCTCTGCTGTAGTCTCGCGCCGCGCGGCACAACGGGACACCACTCCCGGCTCATTCATGATATCGAAAGCATCAATAAGTACACAACGTATGTGTATACTTGCACACGGAGAGGGACACGTAATTATACAAATGCACTGCTGTAGACCACTGCAGCGCAGGGCTTTAGCTGAACCGAGAGCAACTTCCCCCGTGCAGCACAGCAGGGCAGAGAGGAAGGCAAGTTCCCTCGTGCGTCTCGCAGCTGCAGGCACGCAGCCGCAGGCGTCTATCCTTGGGGGTGAAGCTGCTACAGAAAAAGACAATCTCATCTTGTCACTGCTCGCAAAAATCTCAAGTGGGCTGCAGTGATACACAAATTCTCCCACTGCTACGGAGAACGCAAGCACGGATCAAATCGTGCCGCTCCCTGCACGAACGCGCGTGCTGAAATAGACGCTTACGTTCGAAAGAACGGAACAAATTGCAGCGCGCAGCCGTAGTCTGCAAGTCTACTTCGAACGAGTGGACTGGCTCGTCTCGGAAAAGTTAGAGCAAGAGAGAAGTGTACGGCGCTATACTCCCTTGAAATGTGTCACACTGTCTTCGCCTACGAGCGGTCCGCGACTACTGAGAGCAACGCAGCAGCTCCTGGAAGGGCAGGCGAAGGAGACAAGACACGAAACGTTGACGAAGAAAGAGAGCAGTTTCGTTTAAAAGGACACGGACGGAGAGACGGTGTAGGGGCTATCGCCTATTTTCAAAGTAGGACAAGCACACGTCCACCTTCCGCGCGATGTAGTGACGTTTCTTTTCTTCGGTTCCTAATAGCACCCACTTGCCCACGGCAGCGCCAGCTAAAAACACTTGTCGGGCCGCGGCAGTCGGCGGTCTACTTGCCAGTGCAGAAAGCAGCACAAATATTCGGGCGCGTCACCACGTGGCGCCGCTAGTGAGCCTTACCTGCGGCCATTTTACCTCCTGAAGGAGAAGGGAAGAGAAGAAAGAACGCCGCTTCTTTGACGAGGGAACGCATCTTCGTCTAGTGAAAGCTGAGCAGGGAGCCGCGCAGACATACCCTGATCCTTTGGGGACGCGTTCTTTGCTTCCAGGTATACGAAAACACAAAAAAATGTTTCCTCTCGGCTGCGCGGAGGTTCATTTTCTTTCCCAGGACTGGTCGTCTTGAGGAGATTAAGGACGTGTGGAAGGTTGGCTGCCCCGAGTTGTGTGCAGCAGCAACAGAAGAAGCCGCACGTTTTGCTGCGGGGAAGAGGAACGTTGATGGCCCGCAAAACTGGGTCACGTGTGTGACGTGCACCTGAGCAGCTATGTAAGTTTCTGCCAGGGGAGGAGCACAGATTTCGTTTGAAAGTATCTCGCCTAGGTGTAAATTTCGGTCAGAAGCACTTGTGGCGCCCTCTATCGCATGTACTGCCACACGTGTCCAGTGGGCAGATGAGGCTTCTTGGGAAAAAGGGAAAGTCAGCCTTTCTTGCGGAACAATTTTCTCCAGGAAGACTGTGTAAGAATTAAATTCAATTTGAGTCCAAATGAACGACGGCGAAACTAAACTGAAGCACAAGAAAAGAACTTAAACAAGGTCACTCTTTGACGTACCGGAGGAACAAACAGAACTTCCACCAATTATGACCGCATGAAACCACACGAAACCTTCCGAAACTCGCGACGAATTCTGGACTGCTCGATGTGAACTCTGGAGTTCCAAGTTGGAAAGGGGAAAACAACAACGGTTGAAGACTAGGAAGATGCTGCAACGGAAGCAAGTGGAGAGAGCTGGAAAGTAGAAAAACAAGTCACGTGAGGCGAAAAGGAGAGCTAAAAAGTCAAACTGTCTGCTACATACAAGTAAGGACATGAAGTGGCTAACCTGCAAGTGCGACACCATCAAGAAAAAGGAACAATCTGAAAAATATACGTTGTGCGGGCAACACTGTAAGAAAGGAAGTATCGCTGAGTGGAAGTGTCGAAGCTGCAACGGTTGCGACGAAAATAATCCGTGTCGTACGTAATTTATTGTCCGTAATGTGCGCAGGAGCACGGACGTGCGTGTAGGAGGCAGACGGCTTGAAACCGCAGATACTATTCAATGACCTTTTGGACTAGAGAGGGAAACAGATATCGTCGCACAGAGAACAATGGCCAGTACATTTCGCTTGGTTGGTGGGAGCTGACGCTCACGCAAAACGAGACGAGGGATTATAAACTGGAAGGATTAGATTGTGGTGCAGCAGATTTTTCGCGAGAATACTACTTCGACGAGAGAATAACAACAGCAGCGGGAAATCTACGGTATAAGCAAAGCTTTGCTTCACAATCCACGTCACTTTTACTATAAAAATTACGACACAGGCAGAGAAATTGTGCTTTTGTGGAGAGAGCGTCATCGACAGAGGCAGAAAAGCAAACCGTTCAAAGAGGGTGGGCGGCGACAATCTCCACACTTACACCGCAGTACTTCTAATTCACAAATGACGCATTCCAAGGGGGCGAAGCTGACATAGTTACTGAGTGGTGAATGTCTAGCTAGGAGAAAAAGAATCGACGAGCTACATGAAGACTGAACAAGTGCAGAGCAAGTTTAATGTTGTTAGCTTCCAACTGGCAGCGGAACAAAATGTAAATAGGGACTGCAGAGATACATGAGGTCGCTGCAGACGAACTGAATTTTAACATGTACCCTCTATAGTGGAGGCCGGAAGAAAGCGGTGCCAGTACGTGGTAGGCGCATCAGTTCCTCTGCAGATACACGTGTACGTTTCCAGGAAAGTGTAGAAGATGCGACGGATAGAATAAAATCCAGTATCGAAGGTTCTGCGATCAGTAGGAAAGCACGGAGTGCGTGCACCGTCGAGAGGAGTACGGGTAAGAAGTGTACACTCGCTGCGGCTAGCTGCCAGGCTTGGCCGCCTTGAACACCTTGCCATCTCCCTGTATTGCGGTTATGCTCCCATAAACTTGGGAGCAGCTGATCTCCATGAGACCACCTCAAAATCACACATTTCTTTCTACGAAAGACGTCGCGTATCCAGTACAGCGAAACCATGCGGAGATATACAAACTCTGCCACGTGTAGACAAACGCCGCCGCGACCGCCTGTGGCACGGCAGGCTCGCTGGCCACGTCGTCTTCACTCTTTCGAAACAGATACTGAGGAAAACATGTAGAGGAATACACGAAAGTAGCCCTGCCCTCAAACATGCAATGAACCAAGACGCATGCTATCTCGGCTAACGAAGATCCGCTGAACAGCCGCTGTAGGCCGGGGCTGGCCTACTAAGGAGGCCTGCAGCGACGATACTCCGGTGCATGCCCCCGCGAGTGACCTACAGATGCAATTGACACTCTCCTAAATATAGAGATACCCACTTGAAAATACGAGATAGTTCAGACCAAACTGTGGACTGTTTCTGGCGGTGTGTGGACCTTAATAGACAGGCGCTTCTTGGAGATCACAGCGCCAGTCGAAACACATGTACGAAGGGTTTGGGTGCATGACTTCCAGATGCGCAGCACACTTGCACCGTAAGTCATCTGTCAGTGTACTTACGTTTTACAGATGCACGCACACGTTGGCGCCACCCCAGCGCTGGCAAGCATCGTTGCTTATACATTTGCTACGGTGGCCCGGCTGGACACGGGGTGTCTACAGCTACACGTTACACGATTTGCAGTCATATCACACGGCAAACAAGCTGCCTGACTTCGGACAGAGTACAGGTAACTGAGGGCCATGAGTATTTAATTCCGGCCCTGACATTAGCGCCCCAACAGGTATTTTGGGAGATCCGTTGTAACGTCCGCGTTACGTAGCGCAGTCCTCGTCGTTCAGTGGAGTGCCCGCAGCTCTCACCGTCATCGCTAGTGGTTGTGTCGCGCCCTACACATTTTTCCCACATGTTATGTCAGCCGAACGTGCCGTCATTATGACTATTGAGCAAGTGATCCGTAGAACGCATTTGGACGTCGTACATTCACACTTCTCGGAAGAGAAGAGAAAAGGACTTCGTGTCCATACGCGTACGCACGTGCGTCTATGTGTACTACATGGGGTGATGTGTGGGCAAGTCGCTGCTCTACTACCACATCGCTAGAGTTCCTTCTGATGCACTTGTCTTCATGTGTCAGTGGGCAGCACACTCGGATGGTAGACATCTATTTCGGTCGTGGCCCTTTCTACCGCTTAACCTGCGCTTGCATACTTTCGCAGAAAGCGAATCGTTATAAGCGAAACGAGCTGGTGTACTCATTTTCGATGACGCAGGGTAACCACATTGACCGGAAGAACACATAAAAAAATTCTGCCGGTGAAGGAAGCCACGTCGCTCAGGTTTTCCTTCTATGGAAGACCTCGGTGAAACAACCATCGCGAGTACAGTTGGAGTGCAGTTCCTTTTGGCACAAATGCCTTGAGAGATTATTTGCGGGCAGATTAGACGCTTTTCTTCGCCAACTTCCTCACCAACCGGGAATGTTTACTGGCTAATTTGCGCTGGCAGGGGACTTGTTCTATTTGCTTGTTGTTCGAGTGTAAACTGTCTTGCCAAAAGAAAGGAGGCCCAAGGAGCTTTTAGAGAAATTCATCCCTTTCGAGTCGACTTTGAAATGCGTCCTAGATATCGCCTTCGAAGGGATTTTATCGTGGCGGACACATGTGCAGTAGTTTGAAGTCCCTTTTTTGACGGGACTTTCACCAACCGTGTGAGGAGATGACGGGTGCGTGCGCCCACTTAAATGTGGTGATTCGTACACACCCCGTTACGCAAACACGAAACGTCGACAGTAGGAGTAGTTATGTGTAAGAGTATAACTTGACAAATGATAGATGGACTACCCCATTTTTGATTTCACGGAAAAAAGGAGACGCAGAGCGCTGCTCGCATTGGTGCTCCTGTGTATGTAGCCACGCCGTTCACGGCGCACGCGGCCCCTGGAGCGACTTGTTTCTATGGGAGTGCCAGCCAGCATTCTTGCATTGACAAAAAGACGAATTAACGGTTCATTTGTTGTTCGTAAGAACCCGAATGTCCGGAGAAGTGGCTTTTTTTAAAAAAAACAAAGCGTGCCCGGGCGGCGGGGAACTATTCTACGAACTGGAGCCAATATCCATCATGTAGATGGGCGCAAGAACATTTGCCCGGTTGGTTTCCACAATACAGCCATCCATCACCATTTCGTCCAGGATGAAATGGGCTTTCTCCAAATGAAACATGATATCCAGTTCGCAAACATTTTCAAAAAATTTATCCAGCGTCTCGACAAAGCAGTGGATGAACTCCAGAATTGCCAGCTCGTTAACCTCCTCGTCTTTCACCCCCACTATAAAGTAGAGGCTCGCGTAGCTGTCGAGATAAGCAGACAACAACATCAGCGCAACACACAAAAACGCACACAGGTGCACAGGTGCACAAACTTGTGGCGTCTCGTGTAAGATCGCTTATAAACAGAGGGACGAGAACGTACACTGCAATCTACAAGTAGACAGATTGCTCTCAAGTAGAAGGAAGACTCCACAGGCATAAGAGAAGTTCAAAGACAGGTAGACAGGCTGGAATACGCATAGTGAAGTACACAGAAAAAAAAGAGCTGCGTCACTCGACAGACAGAGACGGAGACTAATAGGCAGGTACTCACACAAACAGGTGTATCGGCAGCGCGACAGGTAGAAAAAGTAACAGGCCAAGTGATGGCGAGAAACATTATCTAAATAGACGTAGACGATCCTGAATCGCTACAGTCGTACACGGAAAACCACGGCACAAATCCAGAACCGGACTTCTGTCTGCTTACATGGGAAGAAGACCTCTGGGAACGTACGCAGGCCTACCTCAAGTTCACGGTGGATATACACCTACATATACATATATATATACATACATACAGAGTAGGATAAAAAGATAAAAACGTGTACGCGTTGGTCGTCGATTCTCATACACACACAGTCAGCCACATCGGTCATCCCAGCAACCACTACTTTTCCTTTTGAAATGTCAATACGGTATATGCGGCCCGTATACCCCTCACAGTTGTCGCCAGCTCGCGCAGCCCGAACGCCACCGAACCCCCACAAAAGCAGTTCATGACCTAATCGCGTAGGCCTCTCTCTCCTTCATTCGTCACCTTCATTACTCACCTTATTACTCACGCGTGACAAGAAAAATTTTCTGTGTGTTTGCTATCCTCGTGCACGCCTATGCGTGCCTGCCCGTGCACTCCTGTGCGCCTGTGCGTTTGTGTCTCTGCGTGTGGATGTGTCTTCCCCTGTTTGTTTTCCTCACCGCCTGTAGACAACATTATACTGGCGATACTGCAGAAAAGGGCAGTGTCCCTCTGCTCTGCTTAGGCATTTGCGAATGAGCTCCCCTTCGAGCGTCACGCGCTCGGGAATGGGGAGAAAGTCGTAGTACTGCGAGAGCCGCGTCTGGCCCTGCTTGTTGACCATCAAGATGAATTTTATCATAATTTCGAGTTGCGCGGAACACGCAGAAAAATTGGGCCTCGAGGAAAAATGGAGGAAAACCGCGGCAGACGACTCCGAAACGCGGAAAAACGACACGCGCAGCCACAGAATCTCCACACAGATGTAGCGATGCGCGCGGTTAGCCAGACCGACAAAGAACTGCTGGACAAAGAAAGGTGGTGGACCTATCAAGCTGTTCACGCAAGCGAAAGTAGACGAAGCCTGCCAAAGACCCGGGCGGTGGAAACGCTCTATAAGGCAGGGTTGAGACTGAGGTCAAGAAGCCCCTCAAGCTGCCTGCCCACATCTGCCGTCTAACGAAAGAGGAAAAGACGCTGAGACACGGCGCACGCATGCCGTTGTACGCCTGGGGTGTACGTACACTTGAAGGCGAAAGACGGATACTGCAAATGTAAATCGCGGCGTCAGGCCTCAGCCGCAACAATTGTCAGTGCAAAGAGCCAAAATACTGGGACGACGTGACGGTTTTGCACAGCACAGGCAAACGTAGTGGGGAACAGCTGCGAGAAGTTACAGACGGAAAGCTGCTGCATACATCGACCAAAAGGAAAGGTGATGGGCTTGACGAAAAAGCGGCGAGCTTTCAGCTAAAATCAATGCCTGCAAGACCTCCCTAAACGCAGTGCCCGACAGACGCGGGGGCGTACAAGGGCTCGGAGCGTTGGAGTACGCATTCCGTAAGACACTTGCAAGAACGCAGGGATGTTTTCCCCTTGTGCGGGGGAAACAGAGACAAGGTACGAGACAGAAGGTAGGTAGACTTCTGTGAAGAGCGGCGACAGCACAAAAAAGGACTTCTATACAGCCTGGTGTGTACGCGAAGTACACGAACTTCCACGAAAATGCTGCTGGCAAAGGCGAGGGGACACCACGGCAGTGCGGAATGTTCTGACGTTTTACAAAAGAAAGTGTGGCAGGGGAACTGTTTACACGACCGCCTGACACACGGATACAAAAATATATAGTAGCGATGTGCACGGGGCCAATGTACATGCAGGATACAGTGCGGGCGAATATACAGTATGTATGCATACACGGCCTGTGCGTGTATTAGGTTCGTGTGTGTATGAAATACACATACGCACATATATACAGACGTACTATATTGTCCGCAGGGGAAATATGTGTTGCACAAGGTGGGCGATACAATCCAGATGTGAGGAAGCAAATTGATAAAACTCTACGCATGCACATAAAGCAACGAAAGTAAAAAGAGAAGAATGACGCAACTATAGCTGTAGACACACAGACAGTTGAGATATATAGAGACAGATCTACACATACACAACGACCAGAGGTCTGAAGAATAGCTGCATGTATCCAGGCCCTTCGTATAAATCTCCTGTTACGTTGAGATGGATACGGTGCGGTGCAACAAGCATGGGCGGACGCACGCACAGGTTGTTTCTCAGGGAAAGGACTTTGTCTGCCGAAGAGGGGAGCAGCAACTGTCTGAAGAGACGGACGGTCCTCAACGGGAAAATCACTTCACGAGAGCGGCAACCACGTGGCTGCTGGGAGAAAGTATTTCGTCCCGCTACGAAGAAATGGCCCGCCCTCCACAATGTTTCTTTCCACTACCCGCACACCCAGAAGCAGCAAGAGGCGTCACTACACGTGTGAACCTGCGCTAGGACTCATGAACACACGTAAAAAGCTACAGCACTCGTGTGTCTGGCAACGTCCACGTAAGTAATACCGTTGGATGCACAGGTGTGAGTAGGACGCGGCCAGGATATAGTGGTGACGGGAAACCTAGAGAATAGAGTGTTTAGGAGCAAACAGAGAGAGCTGAGATCTTGTTTGTGACTGGTATTAGCCACACGCTATTCAACTTTTTAGCCTGTTAAGCAGTACACCACGCAGGGCCTCATGAACACACCCACAAGTTGCGAATCAACTCTAACTATTTTACGGATGCAGGAAATAGTGAATGTGGTCGGCCGCCCCCACAGGTTGTCAGTGGGAGAGAGAGCGGCACAACGTATCCTCGTAGACGTTTTTTACGACTCAGGGACTGTCGATACACCTGGAACGCAGCGCCGTTGCGGATCGCTTCATAGAAGGAGAGGAAGATAGAGAAACCGGGCTAAAGGCTGCAGCCTGCATACCTCAAGTGAGGAGTGCTCACTAAAGGATTACCCACTTGAGTGACGGGCACTCTACCAAGATTTCTTAAGCAGAGCTCGCACAAATTAGCAAGCGGAAATGCAGGTGGATCTCAGCATATCGGAGTTTTCTTTTGCGAATATAGGAAGAGGGGACGCTTCAGCTCCACCAAGAAGTGCTCAACCCATTTACTTCTGTTCCTGGAATTCATCTACTTTGTACAAATTTTCACAGACAGCAGGACAGTACTAGCACGCAGTACAACTGTAGTTCAGCAACACCATCTCTTCTGCAGAAAGGAGGCGAAAGGACACCCCACGCATTCTCGCGGTACACTGTATGTGCGAGGTTCTTCGTAATACCCACGCACCCGTAGAAGGGTATGCCAATTTATGCAAAGAAGCCGTAGCCGCGTCAGATTTCTACTGCGGACAGAATGTAGGCGTTTCTCTGGGTTAAAGTGCTGCCTCAGAGGCAGCAGCGGGGGAAGGGGAACAGAAGGTTCCGACCGTAGGGGTAACTTTACTCAAGTTGTCACAGCCAGAAGCAAGTGGTTGTTGTCAGTCTACCTTATTACCTCCTACTGTTGATGTCTTCACGTTGACTGAAATCCGGGTACGCATGACAAAGCGCACTGCAGTCCATAGTACACGGCTCGGTATGAAGTCGGACGCTACGCAACAGAAGAAGGGTTACTCCACTGTACAGCAGAGAGAGGGGGCAGTGTTGAAGCAGCACCTCGGCCAAATTTGTAAGGCGTGTAGCAGCCGTGCAGCCGTCGTGGAGTCGCGGCGTAAAACTACCGGGTGCTCGCGCAGCGAGGAGATATCGTGGAATGTGGACTGTCAGACCGGATCAAAGATGGAATGCAAAAACAGAAGGAGGTGATGAGGGCGAACAGGGAAGGCACACGATATCCATGTGGCAGACACTGCCGAAAATCAAACAAGGACTCCGGTCGGAAAGAACAACGGTGACGACGTAGAGGAGGCAGAGGACGGCAAGAAGTGCTTCCTAAACGCAGGAACAAGGACAAGAGAGAGCTACTGGATGCTGGAAAGTGCCTGTTGGAAAAAACGTCCACAGGGGAGGCTGGCGGAGCCGGGAAACTACGGATGGTACACAAGAAAGGAAGCTCGAATCACGCTAACACGACGGCGCGCAAGGAAAATGTAACACGGCGCACACTCTTGCGAAGTACGGAGGAGAAAGCGCAGGTAAACAGTTTCGAGACATTCAGCGGGGTCCGTTTCTGAAGGAAAAATGCAGTTGGTGGTCCTCCTCCACGAATTATCTCACTGTTACCAGTGAGATCGTCGCCATCTCATGCAAGTAAAAGCATGCGCGCTGACCATGAAGACACACGCGAGTACAAGCCTTCGACCACTCCACACACGCGTGTAGCCACGCAGTACATGGTGGGCGTACCCATGTGCGATGCGCATACATTACATCAAATAAACCTGTACATACTTTTATATGAGTTTAAGTGTCTCTTGAGAGCTACTCACAAACACGTCAAATCTATGTGAGTCGCGTCTACGTCTATGGACTTGTGGACGTGGGTGCGTGTCCGCATCAACGGTGAGCGTCGAAGATCCGTTGTCATATTGAGCCAGAACGCCTTCCAGATACCAGTCTCGTTGCCAACGGTGCCAGCCTGCGCACTCTGACAGGCCGCTGGGTACGAGCAGAGCATAATTCGACGGTACGGAGTAAAAATACCTGCACTGAGACTGGCCCGTAGGGAGGAAGGCTTGGGTAGAAATTCAGCGTATCAGAAGCCGCGATTGTCGGAACAAGCAGCGCCCGGTGAGACCATGTACTTGCGAGCATTGTATACTTTTTGTTGTCCTGACTCCCCAGTGAAAGACTGCACACGCGCAGAAGCCTCCTGCTTTACCAAGGAAGCCGGTGTACCATTTCGGCTCTCAAAAACTCCGTTCGAAAGCACTGGACTCGGCCCGCCCCAGCTCTCTTAAAACGATGGCAGTGGGGCACAGCTACGTGCCTAGTGTGTCCGTGTAACATCTTTGCCTTTGAATGTGCTACGCCCTTGTTAGCAATAGTTTTACTTGTGTGAGACGTGGACGCGTTCACTTGTGTTGATTTGAGCTCGAAAGAGCACGTCGTTTGTGTCGTGTCTTCTCTCTTCCGTCAAATGGTAAACGGAAGTTGTCGGCCGTTATCTTTTTGACACGCTTTTAGGTATCGGGAAAAACTTGTAACATAGACTACCCATTTTCTCACCGAGCCAATTTGATGCTTTGCTTTCACCGTAGAGACTGGCCGCGAGGTTTCATTTTCCATTTGATAATATCTCCATCGGACGTCCTTGTTTGTAAACCTTCGTAAATGAGCGCCTTTGGCCTCTGGCACTTCGTGGTTTTCGTGTGGAAAAAATGTCAGATTTGATTAACGTGATCCACCTGGCACGACAGAAATATCCGTACCACCCGTAGCTAACAACAAGCTGCTCACCTGCCGCTGGGGTTCACGTTATCAACCCAACCCCCCGCCGACTGGTGAGTCGTTTAATTCCTGAAACAAACCACGACGGTAACACAACAAATTGCGTGCACGTACCCGCACGAGTTTCCGAAGCGCGCATCCAGGTGCTCGCCGTATCTTTTCACAGTACCTCTCGGTTTTACTGCGTTTTTTCGTGGGTACGCTGCGTTTACCTGTTAGAAATTCACCCAGTGCTGAACGATCAATGAGCTGTGCTCCTGAACGTGTGTACACATCTATGTATACGTGTGCGGGAACCGTTACCTGCGCACCCAAAGCATATCTCCCGTCTGATTTATTCTTCTCTAGCCATGTAGCCCTTCGTCTTCATTTCCTGCTTATTCCGTGTGGCCCAACCTGCATTGCTTGTCTACTCTCCTGTGCGGTGTGCCTGCTGATGTGCTCAGCCAAATCCGACCCCTCAGTGATGCCTAATCTTTTCTGAGAAAACCTAATGAACTGGGGGGAAAGCGACGTAGAATCACGGTCTTCGCCTCTGCTCAGTGTCGACGAGCGAGGCAACAGCTACGTGGTCATTCGTCCATCGGTCACCTTCTGCGATGCACGCACGACGCGTCTGTGCGAGCACAGTAACTGCGCTACAATTCGCACCTCGCATCACGAGAAACACGATGGCACCATATTCCCACAGGGTGGTTGGTGGACAGATAGCAGGTTTTTTGTATGCACGAGCTGGGCAAAAATATGCGCACGGCATCCTTTCCTGGGCGTCGCGGTTGGCCCTCCTGTTGATGCCCCGTCAGTTTCCGCGCGCTCCGATTCCTGAGGTTTGCAGTTACTGTGCTGGTCACAATTGCAGAACAGGCAATAAACTTGATAGCACCGAACCGTCATTGCACCCTTTCGTAGCAGCGTCGTTCAAAAGTCCTTCAGGTAGCATTGAGGCGCTAGTACTCGGTGAAAAGTCGGTACTCGATTCGAAATTTGCACTGGCTAGTACGAGGAAAAGAATACCTTTGTGGACTCCCCTCCCCAAGACAAACAAGCCGCCAACGGCAGCACGCTTTTTCCAGTCCAGCCCTCACCCTGGTAAGAAGACTTGCCACAAACTGGGGAAGTATTCACGAGTATTCGTAGATGCTCTTTTCTACAAACCTAGATGAGAAGGGTGCGTGCGTTTTACACAGAGCAAATACGTGGAGGAAAAGGAAACGGTCTTCTGGCACAGAACAACAGTTCTGTTGGTCTGAGTACTAGACAGGGGAGGACACTAACGAAGAGAGAATTGAGGAAAATACAAAGCATAGGCAGGCTGTGAAGATCACTGGCGGCTGTCTCCATTTCATATCCGGTCCGTGGGTCCCTACTACACATCAAAGAAGGCGAGAGATAGAAAAAGAGTTATGCACTATTATGAAAAGATACAAACGTCTATATAATCACTTCGTGGTGTCGCGGCGGATCTACTCTTGGAGCGAGCCTGGACCACTTAGCAAAATACACACATGAGACTCGTCTTTGCTGCACCTGGGCATGTATCTCAGCGATTACGCACCTACCTCGTGAAGCACGACCAACAACTGGGTCGATTAGAAGAACGTAGACGGCGTTTATGGATTCTGATTAATACATTTCATGTTCACCACTTGAAGTTGTATTCAGTCTCCGTAGCAGGCTTAGAGCAGGCTTATGCCTCGGTACATTTTGGCACTCTGCAGTGACGAAAGCTTGGCGCAGGGCGTCCACATTCTGCTATCGATGAAGCTGGTGGGTCGCAATCTAATTAACCACAAAGAAGCCTGATGCTGCACTCCTGCAGGTCGCCCTCAACCTCAGGACGTGGTAAGGACGGTTGATGCAGATTTTGTGGAAAAGGTGCTACGTGCACCGCTTCAAGTGGTTGATGGACGTAAATATATATTAATTGACGTGCGAGAACCGGCGGAGCTACAGGTAAGCATCCACGACGTAGGACAGCGTACATGACGTAGGACTGTGCCTCCGTCACGCTCTTCTGTTGGAACAGCGGGCAAATACGCATAGTTGCCCGACACGTAGGAACAACGTTCAGCCGGCATCAGCTGTTTCTGAAGCGCAGGTGTGGATCACTCACGGCTGGTGTACGTACTCTGGGCATGCAGACTGTGTCTACCTGTGTATGCACCGGTATACAGGTGCGTACTCATGTGCGAATGCCCCACCTGGGCTTATACGTCTATTGTAGGTACAAGCGTGTTGGCAAACTGCCTAATTATTTCGCCAGGCTTTGGGAACAATACCAATGGCCATAAACGTTCCTTTGGGAGAGCTGGAAAACGTTTGGAACCTTGACCCTCAAGCGTTCCAACAACGGTAGGTCATACTTTCCTGTTTCTTCTCTCGGTGTGCGTAGAGCCAAGACTACGCAGAGTACAGTTGATGGCCGGCAGTCGGATCTTCCACTTTGTTCCCAACAGTGGCAAAGCTTGACGAGATGCAGCACAGGTTTGTTCGTTTGTCATGCTTCTACAAATACCTACGTGTCGAAGTTGAGCCGCGCGTTGTCACGTGATGCATGCGGTCGAGTTCCATGTAATTGATTTTCTCGTATCTTCTGCCCTCCATGTAAGAAGGCGACGAACTCTCATTTACCGTAGGTGTTTATGTACTAATTCGCTGTTGCGCGGGTTTTGCAGTGTTATGGATGGCAGGTAGCCCCTTGTATGTGAACAGGCTCATAACTGGAGGCGTGTACTCGATAGCGGAACGCTGCGGAAATATAACGCACGACAACTACACACTTTGTCAGATGAAAAGCTCTGTATTGATACAGACTTACGTGCGTGTCAGTTTTCTGAAGAGATAAGCACGCCTCTTAAAGGGGTACAGTGTTTTGGCCTGTTCGAAAGAGTCCATCAAACTCAACGGCCTCTTCACGTTTATATAACAGGAAATGATTACGTCTCATCTCCCCGTTCTTCTGTTTGTGCGCTCTGTGGTTTGCCCCAAACAGATTTCGCCGGCCAAAGCCTACGAAGGACGACGTTCTTATCCTCTTCTGTCAAAGAGGTATGTTTTGTGCGACAACTAAAGACGTCATTCATCAGGCTTAATTGGAAGGATGTAAGCAAACTGTCATCCTCTCGCCTTCGCTCTAGAGAGAGTCTTTCTGTGTAATTTCTTCGTTTCCCAGCAGGTGCACGCGTGCGCGAGATTCGCCTACGTTTCGCCTGTCACTGGGCAGCGGTTCTAGGTGATGCAGCAGATTGCTAACACCCTAACGTGTGTTTTCAAGAAAGCGTGCTGCATTGTTGCTCTCTCCCGTCAAGCCGTATAAATACCAATCTTAAGGAGCCAGCGTGCAGCACCTTTTAAACACCGGACTTCACGTTGGTCGTCTGCAGGTCGATTGTTCACCGCGTGGGTCGAGATCGCGAACTGGCCTTCATGTAGACACCTGGTGCGAACGCACATCCTCTGCTTTTTGCGCCGGTTGTAAATCGTTGCAGGCCGCCGTTCAGTCGAAGGCTGCATCTTACTTCAACGTATGTTTGGGCTTTCCTGTGTGAACTACGAGGGGTCGTTCACCGATTGGTCCGGAAGAAACAATTCGCAAGTGGAAGGCCGGAAAGAAGACTCCCGGTGCAACGGTGGTTGAAGTAAAGCCGTGAACAGTAAGCAGACAGCTTCTTGGATCATTTGCCGGTTGTGTTCGTAAGCGTCGTTCCATCTCCACTACTGCTTGCAGGGAACACATCTCCGCTTCCCACAGATGTGAAGGTGCTTAAACGACGAAACGCTGGTCCCCATATTCACGGAGTTGTGGCTTTCTTTACACCCACAAGGCCGTTGTCTTCCCTGTCACGTCACTGGGTGCACACTGCCGGCTCCGCCCAAGTAGAGCTGTGACTCAGTTGTGCACTGCCCATGTATCCTGCGTTTTCCCGTACACTTACGGTTCTTCGTGCGTAGTGTAAGCTGCTTCTCACGAAGAGGGCATCGTCCCGCGAAGACGGAGTGCTGTGAGGAATCAAACTGGCATCACGCACACCAAATCAACAATACACAGTTGTGGCGTTGAAGAAGTGAGATGCATCGCCCTTCTTTTAGAATCACCGGTAATCACAGTAGTGCAGTGCGATGACCTTGCTGGCACACGTTCTTCGCTCACCTTCACGCGAACCTTGAACTGCTCCCAAGGCGTGGTCTCAGTGCGCGTCAACTGTTAGATGTGGGCGTGTTCACGCGGATGATTCACAGAGCCATCCATAGTGCCCCACGTCGCGGGACCAACACGCACGGCTAACCGCGCGCTGCCTGGGCTGTTCCGCATGACGAAATGTGTTTCGAAAAATCAATTCGTGCCTTGGGGAGCAAAAGACAGGATGCGCGCACATGCACGCAGGCCCCTCAGAGAATCGTTCGGCGTAAACGCATATTAGCAGAGGTTGTACGCGGCGTATCTCGGATGCTGATATCATGGCCGGCAGTCCCGTCTTCACTAAGGAGACAAGCAGCCGGCAGACGGCATAGCATCCAGTCTGGATGAATGGTCAAGCCGCTACTCCACAACAGCAGATAGTACTTCATTTGTGGGTCCCACTGACCACGACAGGCTGGAGCCCGTAGGGGCTTCGAAAAGCTAATGGATTCACGGCAGGCGGCTGGATCACCAGCTCCTTTCAAGCTCCGTTCTGATTTCTATGTGTAACAGGTGTCTACCTGCTTTGGGGCATCCCTCCTTTGTCCTCATCAAAATGTTTCTCACTTCAACCTGATGTGTACATTGCATTTCAACACAAAGATGTGACGCTTTTTTTTGCTTGCGGCAGTGCAAAACCGTGGCAAACGCAACATCTTCACTCCCAAATATCTGTTGTTCCAAAGAAATAGCTTCTTGTTCTGCAGACATCCAATATGGAAGCTACATTCACACGTGCACATGAACGCACAAGCACGCTATTGCGATTGGCTTGAACAGGGTATCAAGCGCCTGCCGCCAGCGGCTTTTCAAGGCGTCTGAGTCTTCATGGTGTAGGTGATTGTTAACGGAGAGATGCACCGCCCGTATTAGCGGTAAGACGTACAAGTGCTGTGGGTCCACCGACGTGGTCACTCGTTTACGTTTAGACACTGTTCAGTAATAGTCACGCGTCCGTGTAGTGGTGAGAACAAAAGAGCTTTGTGCTAGCCACACATTTGTATCTTACACTGTTGATAAAGCTACTAGACGTTGTATTCCCCATATGTCCGTTGTTGAAAGCTTATGTGTTCCGCCTAGCACGTCTTCGCTCTCAGCTCGTGGCTTTCTCAGCCTATTCATCTTGAGATTTTTTGCTGTCCTTCGTGGGAGAGGACACGCATGCGCAGAAGAACGAAAATGTCCTTGCTACGGATGCAAGGCCTCGTGTAAACAGACGGTTCCAGCCGGGTCTTCCCTCCCCAAGATATAGAATGTTGGAACACGTGTCTACGTGTATACATGTGAGGACCTGGAGGTAGAGAGAAGCTCCGTAAGTTCCAATAAAACGACTTCCGCGTTGCCACTCGGTGCTGGACGGTATTTGTTTTCAGTAATCCCACAACTAGCCATCACTGTTCCACCATCTCCTGTAGTATCTCGTGCAACTTGGTAGATGAAAGTGTACATTTGTGCTTGTGTCATACGCGGATCTCGCCATCTACACTCCTCATCTGCTCCTCTTCAGGTCCTTACCAATCTTGTGGAAGCTATGTGTACAAAATTCGTGGACTTGCTTTGTTACACTTGCATACAGCTGCGCTGCTAATTCTGTGCCTTTGCACGCTTTTGAGTGCTTCCACTTCAAAAAGTGGTGTACTGGGCCACAGTTCATGAGACAGCACACGATCTTTTCTACATTAAGTATTCGGTAAACGGCAGTTACGTAATGTGGAAGAGTGCAACACATGTTGGTCCGCAATGTGACATGGACGCTGAAGCGTCCGCTTAGCAGCCTGACAAGTCATGCCATTTAGAGCTTTGGAGCACATGCTGCGGTCTCACATTAGTACGACCATGCGCTTAGGGGGCAAGACGATGCAGCTTTGGGCCTCGTGCGACCTCTCATAGTGGGACCAGGATAGTATGTCGGTGGCAGAGGTGATGCAGAGGATATGAAACAAGTGCATGGCGCGGCCGCTAGCTCTTAAGGAGTCGAGCCGACGACCCAGTTGACAATAAGGCTACTCATTGAGTCTAAAGGCGGATCGTGTCAGTTTGTTAAACTGACTTCCACAAAAGAACGACCCATTTCGTGAGTGTGTATGTGCCTTCACTGAGGATACACACATACGCGTGGATCGTGCCACCTCTCGTCCTTAAGTACTGAAACTGCTCCAATATTATGGCAGATACTCGGGTTGACGGAGCAGTACTCAGCTACTTATAGGCAACTTTTACACAATGTGCTTCACAATTTCAATGTTTCCTGCGCATAAAGGCTCGTGCGGATTCAGTGCATGAGTTTCCGCCTTCCTGCAGCGTCCTACGTGTGACCCGACCACCTGTCTCAGCATACACATTTTCCGACGCACGTGCATAATTTCACTCAGTTTAGACTTTACTGCAGAAAGAGAATTTTCTCCGGAGTACTAGAACGAATTACTCGCAAATGCGTTGTGTCTCGTTAACCGCACACTTCGCAGGGGTATAAGTTCACTTGATCAGAATCCACCGCCCTCCACGTGCAAGTCGGCTGCAAACCTGGCATATGCGCTCACATTTCACACATCCTCTCACCATATGCTTGGTGTTTCCTGTATCCGTTTACTTCGTAAATCGTACGTGTTAAGGGCACTGCAGTGCTTCACGACTGACCACCACCACGTACAGGGATTTCACGTAGTGGCTCCAAAGGTGTGCGACACACTGGATGCTTTTGACCTGACCTAAGATGTATCTGGCGAACAGTTTCTCTCCTACTGGAAAAACTGAAATTTTCTCGGGCGCTAGTGTCGCCGTCCTCATACCTTGGTGGTCTCGTTTTCGCCCGGTAGACCCCCTCCGAGTCTGCGGCCAAATTAGGGCGCGGGGGATTCGAAGCACTGCTTTATTGTGGACACGTGAATTATAAGGGAAGTGAAGCTCTTTCATTTCTGACTACCAGCGTTGCAGCGACTGCGCTAACGGTGTGGTACTCCTCGGTAGGGGCACCTCTACTATCGCCCACTGTGGCTTGTTGCGAACTTGTCTGAGCCATGTATACCTGCCCCTGTCGAGACGCACCAGCGACTGTGCAGGTACAACTGATGAGAGCGATAAGTATAAAGAGCGGCCTTCTCTGGTGACTTTGGTACGAGAGGACTACTGGTAACACGTTGAGAACGGGACACTGCCGTAGCTCCATTCGTCCGCGATGACATACACGAACGAGCGTTCTGGTGAAGGCCCCGCAATACGAGACGGGCACGTTTGTGCCTGCTGCAGCAACAGCCGCGACGACGGTTGAAGAGCGGTAACTAAGGTCACACAGGCGGATGCAGAACAAGGGCCGCAGCGGTAGCTGCACCATCTACGGTGACATCCGGACTGCATCTCTGAGAGCGCGGCTGCTACGCACAGACAGACCCTGCTACAGGGCGGCACCACCGTCAACAGAACGGAGAAACGGGTTCTTCTGTACCTTCAGGAATTATGGAGGTAGCGATGGACCTGCCTAGAGAACAACTAGCGTGCCAGTGCGTGAAAAGCTACAGGGTCGGCAACAGCAGCAGAGAGGAAAAACTCCGGACACGCTGAACTTTACAAGAGAGGCCGAAAAAACCGTTCAAGAAAAGACGACGTACCTACCGTTTCTTCTCCGTAGGAGACGTGTACCCGTGGCATACCTACGACCTCGCGTGTGCAGTGGTACCGGCGCCGACCACGTAACTTGCACGTTGCGCGAGAGGCAGACGCTCATCCTGTGCGGGAACAAACGCCAAGTACGGAATTGCTCATCGTCTCCATTCTCCAGCGCTGGACGCTAAGTGCCACGATGGTTCGTAATGGTGATGTTGCCTGCGCCATTGTAACGGAATTTGCGTTTTTGCTACCACAGCTGGAGACGATGCTCGCCGAGCAGCAAGCTATTCTGCTTTCGCTTCTTTCCGTGGAGTCAAAAGCTGTTCCACGTCTGAAATTAGCCTCCTCGCACACGCCTGTGTCCCCCTCTCTCTCACGTACCCCTTTCTCTCGGCGCCGCGGTCCTCATTTTGCTCGAGAGGTGTAAACTGTAGGTCGCGGGCTGGCGCGCTGTCGTCAACCTTGCTTGATCGCCCTCTCCCGTATCGCGGTGAGGATGAGGACACCGATGGGGAGCTTGTTCGACAGCTTATACGGCGCGTGCGCGAGTGTTCGCCGCCAGCTGGGCAACGTAGGAAGGGATGCCTCGTGCTGCTGGTCGCCCACGCGGCGCCGTTCCTGCGGTGCCCCCACCCCCTGTTCCTCCTGCGCTGCTCCTGTTGCTGCTCGTGCGATCGAACTCAATGCAGCAGAAGGGACAGCAGTCTCCGGGGCCTACCAAAGGGACACGCCGCACGATCCAGTTTTTCCACGCCAGAGATCGAAAAGATCGGTGTTTACAAAATTAAGTTTCTACGTGATGCGGCATCCTGCCCGCGGGCCTACGACGGTCCAGGCTCTCTTGGAGCTGAACGCAGCACCATATGTAGCAAGTACTGCTACACCATCGGCGCCAAACACAAGATCCACCACCAACGGCCTTCAGGCCCAGCAGGCGTTTCCGGCCAAAACACGGATACGTAAGCGGCGGGTTGAAGATGTGTCGGCGTTTTTCTCGCCGTGCACGCTTCGGCCACTTTTTCGTCTTTGATATCTAGCCACATTTCGCCACATGTCGCTTTGTAAAAGGTTCCCCGGCGGGTGGGTGCGTGGCAACAGCTGCTGGACCCTCTCGTGTCTGGCCACTGCCTTGCACAAGCTGCAAGCTTCACATATTCGTGTCTGTTTTCTTCCGTTTTGGGACGCGGTGTGAAAAGCTGCAGGGAAGCAGCTTCGTTCGTCCGCGCACTGTAACTGCGTAGATTGGCAGCGTTCATGCACATACAGCAAAATTCAGCTTTGTAATGTATACTGGTGTCACATACATCATCGATTACGATCTTGCAAGCCGCACCGCGCGCTCAGGCCACCGTTACGTGCAGCGTGTTCTCTTTCTCCTCTCCGCGATCTCGAATGACCTTGACTGGACGGACGCTGCGGGAGTTGTTTTTCCGTATCGCTTCTCAATTTCCGACGACTAGCAGGGCCACTGCTGCGGGTGGAGGAACAACGCCGTACGTGCAGCTGCTACAACGGCTGGGAGGGCTGACACTGCAGTTAGTTGGTCATGGACTGATGCTTCTACAGAACCCAACATTTTTGCCTAAAGGGCTGATGGAGGCTGTAATCAGGCTTCGAGACATCATGGAGCAAGTTCATGATTAGAAGTGGCGAGGCAGCTTCTTGGTACCATTTTAAAGCAGGCAGCCCGCGACCACCAGCAACTCCAGCAGCAACCGTCCACCACGTGCGGCGTGTCCAATTATTAGTGTACAAATGTATAATCATACACTTACGCACTCCTGCTTCCGTGTATATTTCGGCATGTCTACTTCGGCAACGAAGCGGAACGCCATATATCCGTACACATGTGAATACGCATGGACACACGTACAGGTAGTCTTCTGCGTCTGCGGCGACAACCGTGATGCCTGCATATCCGCAAATACAGGAGAATGCGTAAAGGACGCATACCTGAGCACGTGGATCTATTACATTAAAGGATGTGTATTCAAGGAGCGCGACAGGAGCGGAAATAAACAAGAGGGAACGCTCAGCGGATGTCCGCACGTTGTGCCATGTCTATTGAGTAGCTGCTCTCATGCACGCGTGGCCTTACATTCCTTCTCATTTTCCGCTGTTTGGGAGGGAGGCTTTATTTTTTGTGATGGAGCTCGTCTTCCTTTACGTTGTCGACAATGTGGACTCAGTCACCATATATATTCGCGGACGTTGCGTGACTGTTCGCATTCATGGAAGTCGTCGAAAACGTGGAGGAAAAGGCGTCGGGCGTACAGTGGGAGGCTCTAGAAGAATAGGACAGAGACTGGCAGAAGCCAAGGGCACGCGCGTCAGGCACACGGGCTCAGGGAGAAGCACGAGTTTATAGATAAAAGGATGTCGAGCAGGAACGGGACACCAAAGAGGAGAAACATCATGCAGGATGTGCGTTTCTTTCCTTCTGTATTGTTGAATTCTGCGGTCGTGCGCCGTTGTAATTTGAGATAGAATCTATTCTCCAGCGTTGTGAATGTACGTGTGAAGCAGGTGAGTGACTTGTTTGTGAAGTTGCACAGGGAATCTTCTGTTTACTCATGTCGTCGTGTCTAGTCCTGAACATCTTGTGTACTATAGGCAGGTGCTTCCACGAGATAGTGACACCCGTGACGTTTCTGTACACGCCGTTTCTTCGCTCTTGTAGTGAGTGGTAGGATATAGCAGCACGTGTACCCTAGCAATGGATATTGGCGCGTACCAACTTTGTGTCGCGTTTGGTAGCGTTTACTATCCGGTATCGACAGGTGCGGGAGGCAACTGATGTTTATACGTTGCCTCCTGAGCAGCATTTACGCCTTAATGCTCATCGTAAGGTGTCGCCTCATCAGTACCCGATCCGCTTGCGTGACGTGACGGGAGCTGCAGCGTGCGGAGGTAAACTGCTTGCGTACCGTGCAGAATACCTCTATGCTGCACTCGCTCTACTGTTACCTGAGCACCATCCTGCTCCGCAAGCATGAGCAGTCTACTGTACTGATACGAGCACAGCAGACAACAAGTTCATCTCGTATGGGTCCACCGGTCGCCGTGAGACGGAAAAAGAGGAAATCCAAAACAAACCAAGAAAAACCAACATGTCAACCGGCAGCAACAAATCGTCCCCGTCTGGGAGCGGCAGTTTGGAGCCGGCGGAACTCCCACGAGAGGCGATTACCATAATACGAGAGCGTCTGTATTTCGTTCCTGCGTGGGATGCGCCGCACCCATGCGACACGCCAAAGCTCCACTTCTTCTGCACGGATGACAAATTCTTATATGAACCATTCTTCGCTGATTTTGGCCCTTTGAACTTAAGCTGCGTGTGCAAATACGCCCGTATGCTAGACGGCAAGGTAGGCGCGAACTGGGAAATATACTAAGTACGTTCCCGTAGTGTTTACTTCGCAGTCGTACAACGATGGAGTGGGCAATAAATCCCCTATTCCTCCAGATTTACAGATGTCAGCCTTTGTGTTGCTGCATGTGCTGCAGCTGGCGGCAGCAGGGAAACAAAACCGTATTGTAGTGCATTACGTGTCAAATCACCCGGAGAAGAGGGCGAATGCTGTGCTGCTTATGGGGGCAGCGCAACAACTGCTCCTCGGGCTTTCAGCGCAAGAAGCTTTTCGCCCATTTCGTTCATTAGTACCGCGACTAGCCACTTACCGTGACGCCTCCTGCGGGCCCTGCTCCTTCAAGTTGAGCGTCTTGGACTGCTTGGAGGGCCTGGAGATGGCTATCAACGTAAGCAACTAGTGTAGTTCTCCTGCACGTGCTCTTAGTTCTGTTCGGAAACCACCGTCTGCGACGGTGTAGTCAAGTGAAAGCCTCCTTTGGTGTTACTCCCACACTTACATCATCAAACAGTAGAACTATTTTCGCAGCAGCCATCCTAATAACATGGCAGGTCAGAGGAGCAAGTGTGTGCCCGGTGTGTTCACAGCGTATAGTGTTCGCCGTGCGTAGCGTCCTGGAGACTATGTCATCCGGGTAATAAACACATAATCTATACTCGCGGTGTGTGCAGCGTGTCGCTGTGTGAATCAGCATTCTTGCAGAGAGGTGCACATGTGCCAGCGGTCGCTTCCGAAGAGTTCTGTCCCCGTTGGTTGTGCTCAGCTTGGATGGTTTAACTACAAGACATTTGACGTGGAAGCCTACGACTTCTACGAGAAAGTAGAGAACGGAGACCTGAACTGGGTTATTCCGAAGAAGTTTATCGCTTTTTCCTGCCCGTCGGCCGCCTCTTCCAGCTCTTCGGTGCTGAGAAGTCAACGAGAGGCCTCCAGCTGCTGCACACCCGAGTACTACGTCCAGATCTTCAAGCGTTTCGGTGTTAAACTTGTTGTGTGCTTGAGTAATAGGCTGTACGACGCAAAAAAGTTCACAAAACGAAGCATCGACCACGCAGACCTCTTCTTTGTGGACGGAACGTGCCCCTCCAGGTAGTCGACGGCTTATTAGTCTTTCTTTTTGAGAAGCACCACAGGTGAATGCATCCCCCAGCTATTAACAATGATGCCTGGTACCATAAAGCTACTGTATGCAGGTGTCAGAGTGACGCTTGCTCATGCCATTAAATATAAGGTATCAGGTGGCTCATCATCTTAATTTTGTACAGCCAGAAGAGGTGTACCTCACAGCAATGATGAGGCCACCCCCACCTACGTAGACATACACCCTTTCTTTTTATCACTTGGCATCCGTGGTTACCGTGGCAGTACTTCCTCTTGCTCTGGTGTCACGGTCTTTGGAAATTTTTCTCTGTTTCCAGCATATACTTTCGCCGAAGTACCCTTTGAAAAGTGCTCTCAGTTTTGACACCACTTCCACACATGCTCCGATGTAGTTCGAAGAGGCCCAGTGAGTTCAGCCACACTGCTGCACGTGTCTCTCTTCAGGGAGATAATCCAGGCGTTTTTCCGGCTGGTTGAGAACCGAGGCCACCCCATAGCTGTCCACTGCAAGGCGGGCCTGGGACGTACAGGCACTTTAATTGGGTGCTTCGCAATCAAAAATTATAGGTAGGAGAAGGAAATCAAGGGCTGCTGTGCAGAGATGACGTGGAGGAGTCGCACTCCATGTGTGGCGCCTCTCGGCTAGGAGGCGAAGGAAAGTTCCCGACTTATCCTAAGCGCCCAGATACACAGAAACTCAGCTAGTTCGAGAACTGTCAATACGCCAGGATCGCATGCATATATTATAAAATCTGATTATTCCTGCTGGACACCGGGACACGCGCCGCTCCGTTAATGCGCAGCGCTTTGTAAGAACTGAAATCCCACACGGTGTGCACGACCATCTCACCCGTTCCCGTGGTGTGGTCACCTGATCGTCCTTCGTCAGGTTCCGGGCTGCAGCGTGGATAGGCTGGAACAGACTGTGCAGACCTGGAAGCGTGCTGGGTCCACAACAGAAATTTCTTTCCGACATACAGGTAAAGAAGGAAGTAGATTTGGTGATCCTCGTTCTTCTGAAAATAATAGAGCCAGTTCAGCTATCTCGAAGTCCATTCCAAACGCAGAGTGGAAAAATATGGAAGAACTACTAAAAACCTATATTTTGTGTTTATAATGCATTCTGTATGCTGCTTCTATGAGCAGCACATCAGTTAATAGGGTTATACGATTTTGCAGTGTCGCTCTCGTACCCTGCGATGCGCAGCTTGTTTTTGTGCGGTGGTTACTCTAGCACGACCTGATGCAAATGAGCATTGCGGAGAACATTGCCCGCACAAGACCGCTTTCTCCTGCGTTGGATTCGTCGGCATCTCAGTTGAAAGATGATATATCGGAATGTCTGGCGGTGAGCAGCTGTTTAATATGCGAAGCGCGCCTGCTGCAGTCTTCTTGAAACCTTGCGGGGCTTACTACGAAGCTATTGTGAAAAAGCGGCATGATGCGGGACTCTGCAGACCCGCGATATTCGCGAGTTCTTTCGAAGTCATCCCACTCAGAGATAGTCCTCCAACAGTTGTGCTTTTTTCGCAAGCGGCCATTTGCGTGTTTTGTGTTTCGAGTTACAGAAACTTACTATCGAGGAACGGCTGGTTGCTGAAGGCGGAGATGCTCATCAAGGAGAACGCCTCTTCCTGGCTAAACGGTAAAGTACACAGAGGCTTTGAAACGACGCTTACCGACGCAGCAGTACTGCGGCTTAATCTTCGCAGTGTGCTAAACTGTTTTATAAGCAAAACTGCACGTTCGGTTCGTGTAATGAAGCTCTCCAGTGGTGATCCGTGCCCCGGAGGATCCTCCAAATGTTGTTCACGTCTTCTACCTTTGTGTCTTCCACAGACAACAACAGGCGGCCGCTTTGTTCCCTGATTCCGCAAGCTCCACGGCGCTCGTCACACTAAGTCCCGAGCCACACTCGCGCAACTCGAAAACGATCTTGGCTTTGCCAACGTTTGTACCCCAGACAGTTGCCGCAGCAGGCCCGCAGTTTCGTACCGTGCGAATGGGGAAGTCTGGAATTGTTGTTAGCGCGTTGGCGGCGTCAAGCAAACGAGCAGTCGCTAGTGCAAACGGAGACGCAGCGGCTGCCGCTTCCGCGGCGGGGCGCAACCAGGTTTCCACGACATAGGTACGGAAGAACGAGCGCATGGCTGCGACTACCCCTGGAGGATGCGTACAGATCCAACAGCGTCTTTCACTTGGTACATACTGACTTTCGAGCAATGTGTTGGCTGCCTGAGCATCCCTAGGAGGCCTGCCGCTGTCGGAACCTGCGCAAGGCATGTCGAAAGCGGGCACACAAAGAGCAAGGAGGATCCTACATGCTGATAATGTATAATAATGAGCGTTCGTGCAGGTGGAAGGTCACAGTTGCGTTGCAGCTGTTACAAAAAATTCATGCTGATGCTACTTTCAGCCGTGGTGGGAAGATCTTGAATCTTTCAAATCGCTACCCACGTTAAGAAACTGTCTCGGATTAGAAAGTGCTCCGCGTTACGGGGGAAAAGGCGCCCGCGCGGCAGGACGGCAAAAATCGACGGGGAGTTGGTTTGGCTTGTTTTACGGAGCGCCACGGAAACTCCGTAGTATTTTCAGTTGTCGTGTAGTCGACACAATTCTTACATGATACTGTACTTAAACAACTCTGACATGGATGCACTTGTCGGCAACTGCTCCCATGAAACACCCTCTTCGTTTGCCGGGCGACCACGGGGTAAAATCGCAGGGGTCAACTACCTCTGTGCTGCTGAACAGCGGCTCTGCGGGGGCAATTACGAGGAAACAGCGCAGCTGGGATACATGCTCAGCTTGTGGTTATCTATTCGTCCGTCTCCAAGTCAGGTGTTCACTCTTACGCTTCAAGTTGTTCTTGTCGCTTCTATGACGGTGCTTCCAAACGCCGCTTCTTCGACTTTGGGGGATAGAGTATCTATTTTACGCTCCACATCCAACTACACGGTGCTTCTGAAGAAACGCAGTGCTTGTTTATCTCGGCGTTAATGCAGCAGTTGGTAGGAGGTCGACTCGGCGCTCAGAGTAGCCGTGTTTTTGAGCTTTGCCTTTATCTTGGCACGACGGGCACACTGGTCCATTCTGTGTGTTCAGATATTGCCGAGTAATAGTTCTGCCCCTCGGGTAATCTTTGGCATTTGACAGGTCCCGAACTGCCGACCTCGCGTTTCTGTGAATGCGTGGGAGGACGTAAGAGGGATCAGATGTCCATGTGGAGGAACGATGTGTGGATGGGTGTGGCCATCTGCCTATGAATGCGCGCCTCAACGAGACGGTGTGAACCTTGTCGAAGGCACTTAGATCTTTGAACAGTACAACTGCAGGAGTCTGCTGCATACCCAGGGCCGCGATCCCCGTTGCAGGTGTCACAGGTTTTGAAAAGAAGTGCAGTATCTTCTACGACGACTACGTCAAGGGGTGCCACGGTGGTTGCACAGAATGACATACAGTGCGTATGGACGAGTCGGTGCGTGTTGTGTTTATGCGGTCCGATAGCGTACGAGGAGTAAACGTCAGAAAGTCAACAAAAAGTCACTTCGTCGACGAAGGAAGGCCAGAGGACTGTGACACGTCTGTAGAGCACGAGGTGTGAATGTTGTGTTGGTTTGCTGTTCTCTAGCATTATCTGAGATTCGCTTTTCTCGTCGTGGGGCTGTCCAACACTGCTACATCCAGTGATGAAAGCTCACTCGTGCACGTCTGTGGACTCCCCGATGAAACCAGGTGGCACGGTGAGGATATGGTGCGATTTTCCTCTCTCGCTGCCATGGAACTGCATGCATTTTCGAAATTGGTTTGAAGCAGTCTGCGATCATTTTATAGTCTGTGCACCTTTTCATAGACTTTCTCGAGTAGCTGAAGTACGACACTGAATGGTGGCTGCTGTCGGATCATCCGCTGTTGCGCAGGCCGCTTCCCGATGTTTGGCGGTGATAATACTAACTATCGTGGCCTTGTCCCACTTCTGAATTGAATTTACGCAGCTTAGAACCTTGTACTGTTGCACAGTCCGGTTGGCGCCGAAACAGGGACGGGACCGCTCACTGCAACGTAGCTCGGATCATCCGCTGTTGCCCAGGCCGCTTCCCGGTGTTTGGCGGTGGTAATTGTAACTATATCATGGCCTTGTCCCACTTCTGAATTGAATTGACGCAGCTTAGAACCTTGTACTGTTGCACAGTCCGGTTGGCGCCGAAACAGGGACGGGAACGCTCACTGCAACGTAGCTCGGATCATCCGCTGTTGCCCAGGCCGCTTCCCGATGTTTGGCGGTGGTAATTGTAACTATATCATGGCCTTGTCCCACTTCTGAATTGAATTGACGCAGCTTAGAACCTTGTACTGTTGCACAGTCCGGTTGGCGCCGAAACAGAGACGGGAACGCTCGCTACAACGTAGCTCCGTTGCAGTGGTAGGTTGCTCGGGTCGGTCTATCTGGTGCTGCATTGTCTCGGACAAATACACTAGGGGCCACCACGTAGAGGCGCTGCCATTCACTAGCGTCTGTTGTTTTTGAACACACAGCCGTGGTAAATTATTCTCTATACGTAGACTTCCAAACAAAATAGCAGCTCAACGATTGGCGTGTGTCCACTTCGTTGTCTTGTTTTACGGGCCTCGTTGTCTTCATAAATCCTCTTGTACACGGAAGCAGGCTGAAAGCAAGAGTTGGCGCGCCTGTACCTCTACCTGTCGTCGAGCCTCTTATTCTGTCTCTATCTGTTTATAAACCCAAAACCGTAGGACGTGCTCAGGGGACCCGTTAGCCAGCTACGTGCATATCTGTACATAGTACAGAGGTCCACACGCACACAAATTTACATACATCTATATGCAAAGTAGAACTAATATGGGTGAACATTCGGTCTTCCCTGTGAGTACAACCCACCTGGTCCTGCCGACTACCGCCCCTCTTCAAATGTGGCGCCACTTTGGGTATGTTTCATCGGAATGTCCTGCGCGGACAGTGTCCCGGCCGTTCTGCAACACAGATGCTCCCGAGCGTGACACTTGACCATCCGCAGTCGCTCGGAACCCTCAGCTGCTATTATTGCACTCAATTGTATGTATTCGTAAGATACCTCTCTTTTGGTATCTGTGCGCACAGATGTTACAAATTCCAAGTGAGGAGCTGTGAAGCCGGAATCGGACAAGCAAGCACAATCAACGAAGTGCTCTATTTGTCGTGGACACGAGCGTTACAAGGACTGCGACGTGATCGAACGAATGTCTGTAACACCAGAGGCGCTGCGTTCGCAATGCTGACAAGCAGCTGCCTGCCTGAAACACTGGAAGTTGCTCCCGACGCCTGGCAACCCACTACAAGTTTCATTCGCGGTGTACAAGAGAGTGGAATATTTTTCTTCATTGTATGTTCAGAGAGCCGGGAGCGTTTTGATACGCCGCGCAAGTGTAGACGCCTCTAGAGCATCCACCAGCCCGCGTGCAGAGTAACATGATAAACTGTGACTGGTGTAACAAGCCTTGAAAGCTGGAAACTCTGTGCTGTGTCTAGCTTACTGTTAACAAAAAACCTGTCTTTTTTTACAAACCCTCACTCAAAAATCGTAAAACAAAACAACGTGCACGCCCGACACGGTGCTAAACGTCCGTGGGCCCGACAGCTGCGGAGCATGAAAGCATATGTCCATCGGGTAGGTGGGAAAGATCAGTGTCTCCTCGCTTCACGTGAACCAACGGCCCCACTTTTTACCTTCAAAGAGGAAAGTGCCTGCAGGCGCCATTTCACAGGCTACGAATCATAACGTAGCTCTCCGCCAGCGCCACTGGCCGGTGTACGTGATAGTCCCGTATAACCGTGCTTTGTCTTCACACTGTAGAGTGACTGTTCTCCCGTGTAAGCGTGTCCCTCTGCGTGTACAACTCCTGTATATCTGCCGACTGTGTCAGTCACACTCTGCAAAAAGAAAGTGATGAAGTCAGCATAGCTAAGTAGCGAAGAGTGATACAGAACTGGTGCGCCGCTTTACCCCTCTAGGTTTGTAGCTGATGAGAAACGCTGGTCGATTTCACTGCGCTGCTGGTTGAGCTGCGCCTCCGAAGCTCGTCTCCGTTGAACTCTGCAGGACCGCTTTTTCGTATTAAGCATTGTAGTGGCCTCCGCTGCTGTCTGCAAGACGACGGTGTTCTTGCCATCTTCAGGCACGCATCGGAGAGGGGACGCATGGGCCTTTCAGGTGTAGCACGTATGCTGGAGCATGTAGGTTTTTAAAACCGAAATGTATGATAAGTAGTGGGAGAAGTATTACGATACTCGCCAAATGATATGCATCTACAAAGACGTTCCAGTGTACAGACCTACGCCGCAGTCGTTTGCGCATCCTGTGTGTTGATCCGACTCGCTCACCCGGCGTACTCAAGGAACAAGCTTAACTAATGAACGCGACTAAAGCGTGCGTGTACACAGAAACAACTGCACGTTTTGTGTGGTCACATACGCCTAAATGTGGATGTGACATGTCTCGTCGCCCACCGGATTGCTCAGCGTCATCTTGCGAATGCCCTCTGCTGAGCCCTATGAATTTGTTCGAAACGTGGGAAAACAGGGACGGGTTGACCACGGTGTGGAGGACCACGAAGGCCCTCACTTGCAGCACACCAGAGTGAGAACGCCAGTGTGTTCACGTGGTTAACGAGTGGCTTACCCAGGCGAACGGGCGAATCAACACGCCGCGGTTACAGCGCCATACTCATTTTGGTACAACGGACAAATCATGGATCGCTATCGTCTATTTTCTTCAAGTTTTTGGAGGACCGTCGTACGAATCGACACTAGAAAGCAAAGCTCCACATGTTTACCAGGGGCTTCAAATCACACGAGGCACGACACTGCAGCAGTTCTCTCTGCGTCCACATTGGAATGTTATTGATTTGCTGTTTTGCCAGTTTCTAATGAGTGTACAGGTAAGCTGGAAACACCATTTTGAATACGGATAGTTTTCTACACTTTTCGACTCTTCGTTCAGTTCACCTACGGCATAAGTTATTATCCGAGGAGACCATTGTCGTTGAAGCGCTGGACTCTATCCTTGGGGGTCTTCAATGAAGATAGATTCCGTCCAACTCCATTAACAACTATGGTGATCCTACAGTCATGGAATTGACGTTTGTGCATTTTTGAGTCTTCACCGGAGGGACAGCGGACGTTTGCTTCAACGTGTGTGTGTCTGCACATTGTGTCACTACGACGCTTTAAATGACTCCTTAGCGCCATCATACGTCTTAGCTCCATCATACGTCTTCCTCTTCTGCCCTGCTTGAGCCAGCGCTTTGGCCTTACCTTTTCTAAGTCCGTAGACAAGTGCATTCAGCTGCATCTGCTGAACGTCGGTTATTCCTTTCTGTAGGAAAAACCGCATTAACTCCAAGGAGCCCCATGCATACAGTAAAACCCCCAATGTAACATGGCCGGATACAAATGGCAGTAGTAAACCTATTAGAAATCTCTTAGCTCCCTTGAGAGGTGGACCTTCTAGTTGGATCAGTCGTCCGTCACTGGGATTTACCGGTACCTCCAAGTGGGAGTTATGTGGGTCTCGTGGAAGACGCTGACGCGCCCTCTCCGTGTACGACCGAATCGACTCATCACGCGTATTCCTGTTTTCCTGCTGTTGTTGGTCACTTTTCCGGGGTCGTTTCAGTCTCTTCCGCTCTACGACCTGACCGACTTCTTGAAAGTCTTGCAAAGGTCCACGATGTGTGTTGCCTGGTAAGAAGTCGGCTAAACTTGGGACCGCATTCATGGGCCGTGCCACCTCCTCGGCACCGAATTCGCCTGCTGTCACGCTGCTGGCGTCGCAAGTAAAGTAGAGAAGGAAAATCGGTGGGCAGCGCAGCGTAAAAAGCCACACCACGAAGTCAGTCCCGTGGAAGCGCCGGTGAATTTCCTGGTTGCAACACACAACACACGATGGGAGACACAAAGATGTAGTAAAACTTGAAGGCTGTAGCATAAAAGGATTCTTATACCATAAGAGTAATATGCGTGGAGGTTGTGGCATCAAGGTATTCCTATACTGAAGTGTCTGGCGAAGGCTGCGCACGCGCCTTCTGTCACTGCTGAGTGGTTGGTATACAAAAGGGGCTAGGAAGACTCTGGTTATGCAGCTGGTGTTGGCTGGGGGTCCGCGGGCGAAGGAAGAGGCGCCGCTACTTCAGAAATAACCAGAGACGTAAAGTGTACTGTCGCTGAACAGTCAAATTTACAAGTGTCCGACCACCTTTTTCGCATTCGACCACCAGAAAAACTACCTTGAGAAGCTCCGAACGCTAGGAGATGTACGGCAGAACGGGAATGTACACCAGATGGAACAACAGAAACCAGGAGAGGTCACACCGCACCATATTTGCGACTGCTGCTGAAGGCCGCCGGACCAACGCCTTTTCTTCTCGGATGCAAGTCGAATTGTCGCGCCGTTGGTTCTAACCGAGTGTCACCTAACAGCAGGCAGTCTTAACATGGGACAAATGGGCGTCGACGAGGGCACAGGTACGGTCGAGGGAGCTTTCGGCTGACACGTGACAGCCAAAAGTGTTAATATGGGAAATTAGCCGTAGACACGGGAACGGACACGGACGACGAAGAGCGGGTATGCTCATGCGCGAGGAAAGCTGATTACTTCACTTTCCGCGTGGGGGGCAACGGAAATTCAATTCAGCGCTCTCAAGCCAGCAAGCCGCCGCCTGAAAAGCGGCGACCACAAAAGCGACTCCACCACCAGCGCTGTTTCCCTGCCAGCGTGTCTACCTTTTTTTGCACTTCACTTGCTCCTAGGTATTGTTCTCAGCGCTTAAAATCTAGAGGGAGTATGCAGAGAACAAACAGGACAATATTGCATCATCTTACTCAATTCCGCGTGTTAACACCAGACACGACCGCCTAATCCGTCACCCGACCACCTCCACAGGGACGTCCAATTTAGCAGGCGAACGGTGCACGTCCGTAGATACATCACAGCCACACGACGTCTCTTTGTACGCTTACTCTTCGGCGACACGCAAATTTCTCGTACTGCTTTGCTGCCAGCGGTTACTGCTATTCGTCATCCACCCTAAAGCAGCAACATGGCGAAAAACACTCTCTGTGCTTCATTGTGTCAGTCCTATTGCAGTGGAAAACAGACATCCATCGGCGCTAAATAGCGGCCGCCTTTACCATGGCATATGTTCCGTTGGTCGAGTGTACAAGCTCACCTCAGACCGGTAAAACCAAATTTAGCACGAAAAAAAGGTACCATCTGTATCAGGCGTGCAAGTGGGACGGTGGAGCGCACCAAAGTTGTTCCTTCTAGACGCCACACAGCTAGAATTCCTGCCCCCTTTAACAGTAGACACCGCAGCGCGCACCCACGTCAATTAAGTGGATACACCAGAGTAACGTAAACAAATTCAGGCGGGAGGCCAAATGTGGTCCGAGCAGTGCCGCTGTAGTACCGTCGTTGTGGAATGAAATTGAGCGCGCACCGTAAAGCCTTGCGATGCAGTATTGCGTCAGGTGTTGTGACTTCAGCTGCATACACGTTAAAAGCACGAGGGTACGGACCAGAAAAGACATATTTCGACTTCAGGTTACCAGTGCTGCAGTTCCGCGTAGACTGTCTGTACATGCCAGAGAGGCTCGGCTTTACATGGGAAGTGTATTGATGCGCCTGCTACACAGCTGAACACAGACGTTGTGGGGCTAGAAGAAATCTTCCCGAGCTGGCAGCGACTACGAAGCAGGGAGCCAAGCGGCATGTTACAGTCGTGCCACGTCAGCGTGAAATGAAGGAACAATCCTGGAGGTCCTTGCAACAGGCTGCGCGGAAAAGCCGCTCAAGCGGGGACACATACTGTTGAGCGTGTGAGTGTCTCTTAGAAGTACTTATGCGGGGTCACCTATTTGCTCGAAAAGATGAGCTGAATTGCCTGGAAGAATACAGCTACGTCGATGTTGTGTATCGGGGAAACAGTGCCGACTATGTGTTTGCTTTTCAAAGAAGCTGGTATACTTAAGCGGTGGGACTGCAACTCAGCTAAAGACGCGTGACGACTTTCCGTCGACACCGCGTGCGGTTCTTCTGTTACGAGCATCCCTCGATAATGCAAGTGCAACCGTTTCTTCTCCTTGCAGTAGGTGTCACGAGGACGCATTTAGAGAGTGCCCACACCACTGTCTGTTTTCCACGTGAAGCGTTTCAAGTAAGCAATACGTCTTCTGCACATGTAGACGGCAGAACGGGATCCAGTCTAGTTCATTTCTTGCACACGATCACGGTGGCCATTGCTCACCCAGCGGGAGAGCCACAGCGGCAGTCAAACAGTAAATACCTTGTAGAACATGCCTTGTCGAGGGTCGCGCTGCAAGGGGCTTACCCAGCCCAACTGGACTGTGTCGAGCCTACGTCCCGTCATCGCAAAGGGGGTGGGCGAAGATACGGGCACGTGTACAAGTGTATCACACTGCCCTATACACATGCGCATCTATCTGCGCAGGCTTTGCCTGGAATGCTCAGGGTATCACACTGCCCTATACACATGCGCGTCTATCTGCGCAGGCTTTGCCTGGAATGCTCAGGGTATCACACTGCCCTATACCCATGCGCATCTATCTGCGCAGGCTTTGCCTGGAATGCTCAGGGTGGGCTGCGAGGAACAGTGCGCGGACGAGCTACAGTCGTCCGTACAGCGGAAACAGCTGGGAGAACATTCAGCCAACCCTTCAATAGCGTTCGACCTTGAAAAGATCCCTCCGAGGTTGCACACGACGTAGTGCGAGATACAAAAATCCGTATGGGGGCGCAGCACGCGTCTGCTTTCCCAGTTACAAAGGAAGGGGTTCTGTGTGACAGGCGGTAATTCCTGTGGACACCTCGTTTGCAGACAGCCTCAAATGTCTCTGGAAACTCACTGCTGCAAATGTCCGCAGTGACCCTTGCAGCATATGAACAGCTGAATCACTGTAGCTAGAGCGCGTCACTGGATAGGTCTTCAGACTGAGCCGCCATGCCTGTGAGACCTCGTGTGATACTTTGGTATCTCCGCCCTAACTCACGCCACCCACTGCTCCTAGCAGAGCAACAGTAGTGGCAAAATCTGTGGGAGAAGCGGGGTCCGGATATTTGTGAGCATTTTCGAGCAGCCAGTGAGCAAGAAACTCGACGGGTCTGTCTGGTCGCTCCGTAACTACAGTGGTTAGAGCTGGTAGCAACGCAGGAACAACCATAAGATCCAAGTACTGTCGCACAGGAAGACTTTCCACTGCGACATGAGGTTTCTCAAATAGTGAACCTCTAGGCACGCCTGCTACCGCAGCTTCACTTGGATCAGTGTGCAGTGCACTAGGTGGTCCGTGCGGCACTGTTAGGGAAGCAGCAGGAACAGCGGAAGTAAGAGAATTCCTCACTGTAAGGGCTTGCTGCTGCGTATCCACCTGTGCGCCACCTGCTCCAGCAGTAGCATTAGCCAGCGTCGCCAAGAGAGACCCGCGGGCGCCAGCCTCCCCACCCACGACGGAGGAGCGGCCCACGTCGAGGGCTGATGCCCGAGGGTTTCGCATGTGGTTGGGAAGACAGAGAAGGTTGGGCTGCCTGAGCAACAATACAGAAGCAGAAACCTGAAGCTCAGACGTTCTTGGTTCAAAGCGCAATAGAAAAACCCCCGTAACCCACAGGCCAAAGGCTGGCGTGTTGTGAATTATGCTTAACTACGTAAGGAAGGCCAGAGTACATGTCCTTAACGAAGAACAGCAGAACGCATGCACCTCTCCAATTTGCAGCGTCAGTGAAGGACTTCACAGATGGGTCTTCGCTGTCAGCCTCCTCGCGAAGATTTCAACAATTCTGGCTGTAGTAGGAATGACGCAAGCGCCACTACTGGCATTTGACAAAGGACAGATGTTCATCTGGAATTGTTACTGCGGCAGCTTAGTTTACATAAGGCGGAGAAGCATCTGGCCATAAAGACGCTCTGCAGTTCACATAAAGCCAACTGTTTATCGATACCTGCTAAGAACTATGGCCTAAGCCGTCCTCACAGCTGTTTTTGCAGAGTCTCTGTGGATGCTGCCAAAGGGGGCCTAATGGTCTTGAGGCGTAACCTCCTGCCCAGGTGAATATCCTGCAGCTATGCGTGTGTATTGAAAAAGAAGAAGTTTTTCAGCAGAAAACACTTGGCAGGCGTTCACAGCTGGCGGGTAGATGCGCCAAGCCAGTTTTCGCTCCTCATCATGACGGAACGGCAGAATTAACGATGTGCAGGAAGCGGACTGCGAACATAAATCTGTCACCGGTAGAGAGGATTATAGAGGCAGAATTCACGACCTGCACGAGATAGTCATAAAATGTATATTCTGCTCAACATCACGATGATACCGTATTTCCGTAGTAAAAAGTAGAAGAAAAAGACGCGGGCCCACACTTTACGTGATGTCGCGAGTCGATTTCTCAGAAGACGATTCATTCAATTCAGGGTGGTGGGTGCTATGTGGAAAAGCACAGCAGGAAAAGATGTAACTCCGCAGCATGCACAGCGTGCGGCAAGCCGCAGACAACCACATTTGCTCAGCTGATGCATATCAGCGAAGGCAGCATTGAAGCCACCTCGCTACACTCGCACGTCAGCGAACAGAAAGAATCCGGCCCACCTTTAGCTCGATACGGAAACGCAAAGGATATCATACGCCATACATAAAGGCGGCGGTCTGTAAGATAGAGAAACGATGCCTGATCAAGCTTATCTCGACTGATCTTTCTCGCACACCTTTTATTACACCGTGCATGAGGGCTGCCGCCGCTTTCCAGCTGAAGAACAGTGGTACCGCAGTGACTCGGCGAATCTGCAGTCGAACTCAGACTGAGAAGTGCGGCGGGAAAACACAGAGTACTGTGACTTCAGGAGAGAATGTTTTTGCCGCTCGTCGGGGACCACACGTGCCCTGCCCCTCGAGCCTTCCTCTTGAGACTCGCTACTATACACACTCTTACAAAGAGAAACTCAGTCGAATGGTAGGTTACTGTTCGGGATGCTGAGGCGGAGCTGCATCCAATAATACACTTGTAATAGTATACGTGCATCGATGCGGCTTACTATAGATTGCACTGGGCACTGGGCGTGTCCGCCGTATCGAAAATGGAAGCAAATATACCAACAGAGTTCCACTCCGATGAGTCCAGATGCGCGGCCCTGCAGAAACGCAGAGCAAAAAGCTCAACTGCGGAGTGGTACGTATGGCCGTTAACTTCCTACCACCAGCTACAATATGCAAACGTCTTAGGTGTTGCTTGCGCCTGATTCGCTCTCTACCAGAATGAACATAAACAGATGGCAATACGCCTCGGGGCTGACCCATGTCTGTAGCGTCCTTATTAATCGAAAAGAGCAGACGCCTTTTCACCTTGTAGGGAAACACAACACCCGTTCCCAACAGTAATAAGCGCCCACGTCGATACGCCAAAATTTCACGAAACGGTGTGGCCGACGGGAACGAAGCGTTGACGTCATCGCTGAAACCTGACGCGGTAAAAAGACTGGAAAAATGTTATCAACCACGTGGACGGTTCGTAGCGCGGCTCAAACATCCTTATATCGGACGTGCATCCACCGTCAAACTTTATCCTAGCAGATAGAAACATTCAACCTGCCACTTGCTTCCATGTGTAGATGGGACGTAATGTCCATCTTTGAAAAAGTAGTCTCGAACTTATCCAGATACGTGAGAATGTGCAAGTGTTGTTCCACTGTCACAGAGGTTTCGGAGGACAACTGCCTGCGCTGCGCAGAAAACCCATGCGTAATGTGAAGTCGGTACGCGTCGAGAAGTCTGGTGCGTTGAGGCTGCCAGCCACTTGCGTATACGCCTGCCGATCGTCGTCTCCCACTTGCGCAATCTGCCGCATCAAGGGAGCAAAAGTTTTGTGTTACCATAGCCGTAACTCGTGCCTGGTCGACCCGGACCTTCAGCATCTGCTTCGGGAGACCCTAGTGTGTGGCTTGATGGGCTTTCTTTTGCAGCAGAGATCCGATGAGACGCTTTGCAACAGTGCGGGTTTGTTCCTTCTGAATGCCGGCCTTGTGTGCACCTGTCGGCGGGACAGATGCTTGACTGCTCTTTCGCCGAAGCAACAACCAGAAAAGTCTTCTTATGTGCTCTTACACTCCAGTTCATGCGCAGGTGCTTCTGGTGGGAATGAGATGTCTTCCTTGTTGCACTCAGGGAAAGCAGGTGAATACGTGGACTTACACTGGTTGGCCGGTGAAAGAGGAAGAGTGCAGTGATCCCATTAAGTAGAAAGCAGGAAGAGGCGTTCTGTCCTTCTGGACACGACGGATACCCCTCTACGACGTTAAGTTCTTCTGCCTCCTTTTCCTTGCTACTCCAGATTCGTAGATTCCTCGAAACTTACGTACAACCAAAGATCGTGAGGAGTAGCGCGCAACATTGTTTGCTCGTGAGACGATATGTGAGGGAGACAGAGCTGTACGGACCAGGAATTAGAAACTGGTGGAACTGCCGCGCAGCACTTGGCGACGGGCCGTTCTTCTTAGCAGTGTACTGAGTAGGGAGGAACCGGCTGCTATAGCTGTGGTGGCGCCAGCGACGGTGGTCACTCATCCGTCTGTTTACCCCAGTAGCTCTTGTGTCCTCGAGTACCTGCTGCGAACCCAAGTCCACTCAGCGTCACACCGGCGGCACACGTCGCTGCATTGTGGCTGTTTGGCAAAAGGAGGCCTCTTCAAGGCGTTCTCAGGTGGTAATTTCTGAGAAAAAAATGCGCACATTACTGATGCAGACGGCTTTGACGCACTTCGAGGACGCATTTGTCTGTCAAAGTGACACGTTCTGCGCTAGTTCTGTGCGAAAGAAGGTAAATGGCGCGAGTGACCGGTGACTGAGACAGGGCGATGAAGTGAAGGCGCTCAACCGCAGAGGACAATGTGTCGATATCAGTTTTGCGGCTGAGAGTCGAGAAAATTCGAGGCGGTGCTGTGCTCCACCAAATGCGTGCCAAAAGCAGCCGAATTGTCGAGAGTAGTCACCGACATTGGTCGTGGGATTTAAAGCAGCATATTTGGGGAGCAGCGAAGACAAAGGAGCGACGGAGCTATTGTGGTGGAAAGACAGGCGGAGAAGGGCTTTCGCTGCATTCTACCAATAGTTCTTGCGAAAAATTAGACACGTCCTGTGTCAGAACACATTCAGGAGATGCGTAGTGCTGTTCAAGAGGGGTTTGCTGCTGCTGGTAGTAGTCGAGGTACAGATCTCAAGACGTGTGAAACTGGAAAACTGACTACGACCATATATATGATATGGCGGGTGCAGTCGGTGCTGATCAGGACGTCCAACCGAATATGTTTATAGATGACAAGTAAAACCTCTTTTTCATCGCAGAGCGCAGGGTGGTTCCGTATGTTGTAATCTATATGGTGGAAACCCTAGAATGCCTACGAAAGAAGGTGGAAGGTGCATAGGCTTGCACTTGCGAGCTCATGACTTTCTCTGCGCGTGGCACATTTCGTTTGCATTTGAGACACCCTATGGCGATAAAACTGTGAGCAAAAGACAAGCTCAACGATGCGCCTTCTGTTTGACGTGTTACCGCATTCTAATTGGCCACAGCTCGGATCGCGTAGTGTGCGTCATCTTTTTTCTTGCCATTTCCCACCAAAACCAGATCCACCCGGGAGGTCGTATGCTCCGTACTGTGGCGTCAGGTCTTGAGTCAACCCTATTTTCCGTAAAGAAGGCACATGAGTTTGGCTGCAGTCTGGGAGCACTCTACCCATGCGAAGACTGGGAGCAGAAAGTTGCTGCCTTGCAGCGTGCTATCCACACATAGCTTCAGCTGTCAGCAGATGGGACGGGTTCCTCGAATCGCACACGTGCAAGCACTTGAAGTCGGGAACACCTGCAATGCAGTTTATATTCGAATACACTCTGCAGTCGGACTGCGTATTCATACCACGCGCAAGGTCACTTCTGTTAACAAGGTAGCTTCATCATGTCTGCAATTGATTTGACACTTGCACTGTCACCAAGCGGTTTTTCCACAAGCTCAATCTGTGCAAATTCAAACAGTCTTCCAGCTTTAACTATCATTTTTCTGTCGCCGCACTGCATGCCCACCACCTTGAGGCGTTTGTTGGCTCGTCTGTAGCGCATTACCAAAGCATCCAGCGTCTCCAGAGCCCCGTAGTCGAAAAGTTGCTCTGCTTCATCGCTCAGTTCAAGAATCACCGACACTGGATCTTTTTCCACATCGAAGTAACGCAAGAGTCTTCGCTTTGTCAGGAAGAAAATAGGTCCTTTTACGCGGTAAAACTTGACACCCGCTTCGACGTCAAGCCTACTCAAAACTTGTAGCCGCGCAGCATTTTTCCACGCGAATACGCATGAAGCGATGCACACTCCAGATAAGATTGCCGTACCAATATCCACACAGAGTGCGACAGAGGTAGTTAGGAGCATGACAAACGCGTCACTTCTACAGATTTTTCGCTGCAGAACGGGGTGCTTCATGCGCAGGCGCTCAGGCAGAAACGAAGCGAATACAGCAGCAACTGTCCTCCACTGGAACGCATGGTATGCAGTGTACATGATTATGCCAGCCAGACCTCCCAAAGGTACTAAATCCAGAAAATACGGGCTGGCGGCAACAAAGGCCAAATTTACCAAAGCCGCAATCACGGCACCTTCACGACTTTTGCTCCCCAATTTCAAGCTCAGTAGCGATGGAAAAGGAGCAGTGGATCCCGGCAATGCACCTAAGAAACATGCCACTATGTTCGCGAAGCCTACGCTGACCAAGTGTTGATCAGGCTTGCTGTCTAGATGCAGATGAGATGATTTATCGCTCAGCATGTCTAAAGTGACGAGTGTAGACATATAATTGACCATCACCAGTGCGAGAGTAAGTTCTAGCATTGTCAGCAGGTCTTGGAGCCGGAAATAGAAATTGAATGGCTGCACGTTTGACGGGGTGCGAAAAAAGGGTTTTGGCCACATACTGGATGCATCCCCTTGTATGTGTTCCTTGGTATTTCCTCCTTCATCCTTGTTTGTCAAATTGGAGAGTGCCGCCACCGTTTTCGTCTGCATCCCACAGACTCCGCGTACCAGGACGAACTCGATGAAGCTGCTGACTGCCAGTGCCAAGACTGAGGCAGGGACGAGCGCGTTTATTCGAATTTTTGGGATATTTTCCCATGTGCACATGATGACGAATACGGTAGTGATCATGAGCAGTACCCAGAGCCACTCATAGCCAGTAGATGTCACAGGATCAAACTTCAGAGTCACTACTTGTGCCTTCACATTAAGGATGGCTACTGCGTTCAGGTAGCCAACAATAGTGGCGCTGGGGACGAACTGTGAGAAGCGTGAGAGTCGCAGCGTGCCCAGCAGCAGACAGCATGCCCCTGCTAGAATGAGCGCAGGAAAGATGAACTCCAAACCTTCGTCTGTGCATGTGTTCGTCTTCTCGTCACACACGGTCCTCGTAACCTTTGCCAGTGTAACAGCTAGACTGGACGTCACTGTAGTCACCGAAGATGGACTCCCTCCGAAAATAGCCGTTATCAACCCCGTAATCCAGGCTCCGTGCAGGGCACTTGTCACAGGCACATTGGCAACAATTGCACAAGTCATCGTCGCAGGCAGCTGCGAGAGCGCAACAGCAACTCCACATTTTAGTTCACCCACGTAGTCTCGCCAGGTAGCAGGGGGTTGTCTCTGAAACGTCCATCCCCATGTGAAGCCAAGGTATGAAGCACAGCAGTAATAGAAGTACCTGCGGCCACAGAACCTCGTGCCGGGTCTGCTGCCACCGGTACTATTGACGTAAGTGCTGTTGGTGCAGCTGTTGCTGCCAGTCCTCGTCAAAGTTGCTCTTTCTACTGAACTCGAACCTCTTGTAGACGACACGCTTCGGCAGCGGTCCCTCCTGCTGTCAGCACGACGCCGCTCGGCTTTCGAGTTAAATCTCCTGGTACCTGAAGTGGACGATGCTGTTGCAGACGTCGCGGACGGAGCAGGAGCGGGGGAAGCGGAAGACGCGGAGGACGAAGACAACACAGAACAAGAAGAGGACGACGCCAGAGAGGATGATGAATATGCCTCGTACGAGGGAGCACAGTCTGCGAAAGCCTCGTCGCACTTCGCAGTGCCTACATCCCCGTCCTCAGGGGGAACTGATGCGCCAAACAAGTCGTGCAATTTCTCCTGCGGTGGCCCTCCTTCTCTCTTGCTTTCTTCCCCATCTATGTCTGCGGAATCCTTTCTCCCTCCTTTTCCAAGGAGGCAATACGTGGCGCCGCATCCTTCTGCGGGGACGTCTTCTTGGGGATTGTGACAAGGCCTGCGAAAGAGGGCTACGCGTGCGACAGGCAGCGGCTGTGTAGAAAGGCGTCGTTTTCCGTGTCCATCTCCTAACTGCAGCACAGGCAGTCGCTGCTGCTTTGCTAGGCGGCTATAATTGCTGTATGTCGACGCATTCGGAGAAAACCTGCAGTTGATTTCTGAGTGGCTGCCCGAAGCATCATATCTGCTACCATTGCCATAATCGTACGCATCATCTTCCACTGTTGTTGCAGTCGCGCTTGGCGCAAGCGCACCTCGTGCCGATACTGCTGTTGCTGGAACACAGGAGCCAGCAGCTGCCCTTTTCCCAGCTGCCGGTATTGTAGCCCCGCTCGACTGTACGGGCTCGCCATTCCTCGTCTCGCCGATAGCGGGGACGTTGTGCGTCAGTTCCGCGTGCAGCACGGGGGGTGTGAGATCCGAAGGATTATTCGGTAAAGCAGGACAGGGAGTGCGTCCCAGGTAGTTTCTGCCACCACGTACACATATTTCGAAAGGCGTGCCACACTTGCCGCAGACAGAGGAGGTCGCGCTCCGTATCCTGCAGAGCCAGACTCGCCGATGACTTGAGGGAGAGCTGTTGGACATCACCCGCCGGACACCGTTGCTCTTCTGTTCTTCGTAGTTCGTCCTAGCGCAAGCAGAAGAAGAAAGGAAAGAGGAGAGTGAAAATGAAGCGGAAGGAGAACAGGAAGAAGAGGGAGAAGCTGGTGCTCCATACAGGCCATTGTCATCAAGACGTCCTTCAACTTCATCGCTTTTGAGCGCAAGCACCTCCACTCTGGAAGACACCTTTCCTGAAAGTCCAGAAGCCGCAGGAGCAGTCTGCTCAGTCTGTGTGTCTTGTCGCTGCTGCTCATCAAGACTGCTGTAGACTTTCAGGAAAAGGGGGGACGCAGCAGCGTCCATCAGCGGTTTGTCATCGGGCGAGAGCGTAGGATGCTGTGGTGCCGCGGCAGTGCCCCACCTTCCGTACAGTTGTCCTCTCAGCAAATCGTGCTCCTTTCCCTCCTCCTCTTTTGTTGTTGTTTTCTTCAACGGCTCTTTTCCTAGTGCTGCTGCTGCTTCACCAGCCTGACCCTCTTTGTCACCTACGTGCAGATCTTCAGTGCTGTTTGCACGAGACATTATCTCCCCGAGTACCACATCATACACCTTGCTGCTCGTCCTTCTTCTGGCACTGGATGCGCTGCGGCTGTTCAATAGGACTACCGGACAGAGGGGCCACTGCACAGTTCCAGTGCTTTACACTTAACTGTTTCAGTGAAGCTAAGCAGCAACCAGCTGTTGCTCAGGTGAAAACCTCTGCAGCAGCAGCACCTTGCCTCGAGTCGCTTTCTCAGTTTTTAAGCGCGAAGTGGTGTGCGACGGACACTGTGCGTGATTGATAACAATTTGCTGAATAAGCTCAAACACAGATCCTGCGTGTGCTGCGACACACAGAGACGTGTTCCTTCCAAGCAGACAGTGAGCCGTGTGTCAGCGTGGCCGCCGGTGTAGGAGAATCCACCCCTGGCAATGTTAGCGGCCGTGTTTCTGCCCTGGGACTGCCGGCGTCTACGAGCAACGTCAGATCGTCTTTTCGTCAGATGTCCTTTGCCCGAAAGCACGTTTTTTCACCTTTATACTTGATAAGACACGCAGAAAAAAGACCCATAAAGACGTACAGCTGCAAGTGCGGAGGTAGGAGCATCTGGAAGCAGGTCAACAGCACCAGAATTACGCGACGCTTTGTGTAAGTCCTCTGGCCTCTTCACGGAATCAGGTGAAGGCTTCGAAACACACAAGCAGCTTTCGCAGTAAAGTGTCTACGCCTTTTTGACGGAAGCAGGCGAAGGCTTCCAATCAGAGTACCAGCTGCCGCAGCAAAATAAGTACTTCCCTCTGGCTTAGCGATGAACGTTTCGTCACCTGAACGTTTTGTCAACAGAACGTTCCCTAGTCGCAAAATTGCAGTATTCCCCTGTTGAACTAATACGCCGGTGGCAACGGTGTAGCTAGAGCGGCCTACGCCATGGTCTGCCCCCGGCTCGAAGGACTTTTTCAGTGAGGTGGTAATGGGATGAAGACCAAAGCCGCACAGAGTGAGACACAATGATAAAACGGCTAAGAAACAGTTCTCTTTTCTCCTTTGCTAGCGAGGACTGGTTCCAAGAAGACTGCGCTGCTACCTTGTTGGTCCGAGTCAACCCCAGCAGCAGTGTGTGACAGAAGTCCAACACTGGAGGACGTACAGTTGCTGGGAAAGCGCTCTTCTGTCAACAGTTGAGCCTACGGAGTAGCCGACTGCGTGTGCATCTCGTCAGGTCCTAATAGGCTTCTGCAAGTCGCAGACAGCAGTGCGTGGGGTTTCAAGATACTAAAATCTATAATCAGATCTTCGCATCTGCTACTCGTAGCTTGTGTGTCTGCTGCTAGCCTGGCCCGCCAGTTTTCCAGCGGCAGCAGCGTTTTGCAACGCTTTACGGGAACAGGGACTGAGTGAAGGTTTTTGCTTGTCGTAGCAGCGCAAGAAACCTTCCTTTTACTTGCTCAGTTTCCTTTTTTTGTTGCGGCTGCCGCACGACGGCGTATCACACCTTCGACGTCCTCCATCGGCAGCCGCCACTCCTGGAACTTGCCGGTGTTGAGGACCAGGGCATTGGTATGAAAAGCGCCATCGTGCAAAATAGTAGCAGCAGCTCTTGTGGGCCATAGACGGGGACGCAAACACACTTCCGACAAAATAGCGTACACAGAACTATTCTGCATGCCGTGATATCTACACGGCAGGTCAATAAAGCAAAGTCTGTTAACGTCGATGTCTACCGAGGCACACAAACCGAGAAAATGTACATGCTACTTTGGAATCGTTGAAACACCAAGTCACTCTGAGGAGAGTACATCGTAGGAGTTTCTCGAAGATGGGGGAGCTTTGTTTCCGCGCCTATTCATGTACTACACTACTTGCGGAAGTGACGAAGAGCCACACTGTGCATGCAAGTTTCTGAGAACAACTACTATGCTTCTCCGAATAACAAATTTAGACGCATCGCACACACAGGAAGCCCTCTCTTGGATTGTAAGTGGCTGCAGACGTCTTCTCAAAATAACCGTAGAAACCCCCCAGAGGGGGGTCGCGATCATCTGCATGTGTGCGCTCCACTTCCAGTTACAATGTCAGTTTACAGCGTATAAGCACCAGTACGTAGGAAGTCACATTATTTCTGGAGTCTTAGAATATGTTACCTCAGTAAAGGTGGGAAACTTAGAAACAAACAGCGCTTGCTTCTGCTGCCGTTCCGGTATTCCACTTCCACTCAGTCGCAACGCGGCTATCTCAACACAGTCACGACACACATCAAACGAATCTTCAAGCATACCTCTACTACTAATACATGGGCCTCGAAAGAAAAGTAAGTTTACCCAATGTTGGGGAATTTTTCATCGACTATATGTACACTAATAATACTTGAGTGCCACACGAGAGTAAAGTAGCCTAATGTTGTACGAAAGAGTTGCACATTTACCCAATATTGTATAGGACAGTCGTAAACGGAGAGAGAGAACTGCCTTCTCCTGTGCACACGTTGGCCATTTCTCCTCGTGGCAGTCGATAAAATTCAAAAGCGGCTACGCAGTGTTGAATGTATCTGCACGTCAAGTTCCGGAGTCTGCAGAGCAAACCCAGTATTTCATCCTTGATCACAGATGACAGGATTTAACATGTTCTTTAGTGAACAAATGCGTCAAAAACAAAGCATCACTTCTGGTACCACCGGTCGCTCCGGACTGATACTAAGCGTAAACTGTACGCGTCTGAAAGGATTCCATGCACTTAGTTTGATTGCATTCTGCACCTCCACCACCATTCACCGAATACTGGGCAGAGGAGTGCTCATACGAGTGTTTACAAGGGAAGCAAGGTATACCGTTCCCTTGTGCGTACACGCAATACAACCGGCTGACATCGTGATACAGGGATCGGGCTCAGTTGCACGTATACCTACAAGTACACAGGGCATCCAACCCTTTGCAGCTGCATATGTCTACCTTCGGCAACAATGTTACACTGTCCCGGCGACGCACCCCAAAAATTCTTACTGATAGCTGTTCCAATTTGCATGACAACAGATATGTCACATTCGCCCCTGGACTAACGTGGGGAAAAAAATGATGTCTTGCATATATATATATATATATATATATATATATGTACACTTGTAGGATCAGAACCTTCTGCGCCTGTAGTATTCGTACAAAATACGTGTAGAGTTTGGAGCGGTCGGGAGAAGTCGTCTTTTGCAAGGAGGGTGCGGAAAAGCAATATACTTTATGGTAGACTTGTGTGCCGAATTGCTTCCTCACGTGTCCGGCCACGCACTCCGGTGCAGTGAGCGAAATGCTCAAGTAGAAGCTTTGGACACTACGTTTTTGGTTTGCCAGTAAGAAAGTCACAACGAAATATCATTTTTAATGCCTTCATCGGTGACCGACGCATAAACGTGTGGATGCGTGTTTCTGGAATCCGCTTATCGTTAAGATCGAGCTCAGAGAAGTTTCGGTAAGGGAGTGCGAGACGTGTGCCCCACTGCGAAGCAGTCACGCTACCAGCGTTGCTACACCTTGATGTACGTGCTCTTCAGATCAAAAAGCAGAGGAAATATATTCGGGAATGAAGGAGTACGCTGCCACTCATTCACATTGTGTCGCCCGCTTGACAAAAAGGTATTCAACAGATGCTGGGCATTTGCACGCGTGTGTTCATCGACAATTTAGTGTTCGAGTCCATCTTTTCTCGAATTTACCGTAGTTGGTGGCCATCGCTTGTGCGTAGACACCCCCGGGGTGTGTTATGGTTTCTGGGCACCGCCATACATTCACACGTGGAGAGACTGAGGCCAGCTTGTCGTCTGTCTTTAGACATTCAAAGCGAGTCGTTAAGTGTAAAGCGACAGATGCGCAGCTCTCAGACAGACGCCGCCGTCAGCGCAGACGACGAAGTGTATGGACACCGTGCGCTGCCGGAGGGAGTCACCTTGGCGCTAACGGCTTACGCAATCGTGTGCGCTCGCTGGATGCAGTTTAACTCTCGTGGGTGTCCTACTGAATTTGCCTCCGCGCCCGTAATCCTCCGTGGAGAGAACGTCGCTGGGAGTAGTCACTCTGGTGGAGATGCACGTTACGGCATTTGCGCTTGATGATGTAAAGTACTGACCATCATGTTTGCATCTCTGTGGGAGATCACGCACATGAGTACGCCTCAGTACAACACACTTGTATCCAGTTACGTATGCGTAGTCTGCTCTCCCTCACAATTAATCTCCGTGTCTCTCCCTTGCCTTACAACAGCTTTTCGTGGCGAACGGACACGGACTACCACCTACCACTCTTCCGGGTTGCCTTAATGGGTACTTGCGGTGGAAGAGAGGTTCCTCAGAGTACGCTGGGCTACGTGCTTTCTTGAACAGAACTTAAGCGAGGACGGCACAAAAATTTCGACCTTCGTACCCTTTCTACGGAATACGTAATGGTTCGTTTTAATTGACTGCAAAAAAAGAGAGTGTACGTAAACCTGCTCTCAGTAGGCACATGCGATCAGTGAATACACCTAAAGAGGAACATCAGGATGTTTATGACTCTATCATTCCCACAGATCACGTGCTAGCGTGCGTCATACCAAGTAGACAAGGTGGCACTTTAAAGGTAGATCCTGAAGTGCAGGACCACGAATAGATGACCCTGAAGCTGAGCGGCGCAATGTGGTGGCCAGCTGTTGACAGTAAGCTCCGCAAGCAAATTAGAAACGTGTTTTTTGTGTATACACGAATGTACGTGTACCCACATGTATGGACTTTAGACATAACGTCAAAGGAACATGGGAGGAGCGGACAACCATTAAATTTCGACGCGATATCCTGCAGGCGGCGAAACCTCCACAGAGAGCCCTGCGAGTCCAGCAGCAGTATACTCTCCAGACGCGTACGTGCGAGTCAAAAAGAAATTGGCGATTTATTAATGAGTAGATGGTGCTCGAAGTTGCCAGTTGACCATTACATGCTTCTAAAGTGCTGGATCAATACAGCAGGACATTGTCTTCCCCGAGGGACACGGAGAAACGCAGACGTAGGTTTGTCTGAATAAACAGATGATGTAATTATCACCTGTCGAAAAGCCTGAGCGTTGCACCCCCTGTGCAACACAGACACATGGACAGATAGGAGCCCGGCACGAGGAGGAGCAAAACACATTCGTATCCATATATATATATATATATATATATACACGCATACATATACACGTATTTCTCTCTATGTATGCACACGTAAGGTTGCGCATGAATGATACATAGACAGATATCCATGAACAGGCAGTGTAGCATAAGCAGCTACATCTCCAAACACTTGCCGTTGTTGCACTTTCCGCACAAGTGTGGCGTGCCTTATCTTTGCAGTGCACAGGTAGCTCAAGGCATTGACAAAGAAGGTACCCGGACTCGAAACTAAAGGGTAGAACGCCAGGACTAGACCCTCTTTAATCAGAATAATATTTGGTTGCTCTCGTAGTACATTTCTAAATTTCCACGCGGAAAGCCCATTACCACGAGGCTTCATTTGTTCTCTAGCCTCTACCATGCTGCGTGCATGTCCCCACGCAAATCAAGTGATGAAGTGTGTGCGAGGCTGACCGACACACACCTGCATGCCTACAGCCTCTCAGATTTAACCTGCTTCGCCTCTGTTGAAACGGTCTCCATCTAATACACTTTTCTGGATCGGAAGCCGCCCGTCTTTCACCATATATTGCTTTCTCTTGGAAGTGTAATCACGTCATCGCCTCCAAGGGTCATGCGTTCATCCACAAATGCACACAGCGGGAGGAAAGATCAGTCAGTCGCCCATCATCAGTGTCCTTTTCGTTACACTCCAGGATAGACGCCGTTCTGGTGGACGAATGTGGGTGCGGGCGGCGTCCGCTTCAACACAATCTGTTATCCTTGCAGAGAATTAATGAAAAATCGCCGTTGGCTACCGAGAGTGACGTGTAGGGGCAACTCCTCTTGAGTGTTCTCTGTTTCTCAGAAGTCGTGTTGTGACGTCACGTGAAAACAGGGCGCTCCTGTGCGGCTCCACCACCAGTTGCTTTGCATCCCATCAAAACCGACAGGCAAAGTCCTGCACGTGTTCTCTCTCACACACGTTACACCCGCGGAGGAAGAGCCGCATATCAAGCACGTTCGCATATATATATATATATATATATGTATATATTCACATTTGTTTGTCGACCTGTACGTAAGTGTGTGAACCCCCAGGCGAAATGTGTGTCCGCTGTATTTCGCGTAGGTACGTAAAATTGTATGTGCGGCCGCCACCTCTCTCTCCACACATCTGCACGCGCAGCCATCTACCAGTAGTCTCTATATGTGTGTGCCCCATGGACCTGTTGTTGCTCCCACCTCTTCCTGTATGTGGGCAGATCTATACAGGCGTGCGGTTGTAATGCCCCCTAATACAAACAGACATGTTGTGTGAGACAAATGGAGGAGTCATCGACTCATTTGTGCACTCTCGTAGCTGTTTCATCGGTTTTTTGCTGCTTTTTTCTGGGCAATGAAGGCCAGTATTTCAACCTTGAGCTCGGGCATCGGGATGAGATCCTCCTTCGTCAGAGGTATCCTGCAGCAGCAGAAACATCGTGGCGCAGTTACCTGTTCAACCTCTCCTCCAACTCAAGAGACGGCCGCGCTGTGGAGCACGCTTCCTCATACACTTGTCGCTAGCCTACCTCCGCGCATCACTACTACTACTGTCACTAGTACTACTACTACTACTGCTGCTACTACTACTACTGCTACTACTGCTACTCCAAATACGACGATTACTACTGTTGATCTACCACTCTCAATGCTGCCGCTGTTCGAACGACTCCACTTCAAAGTGCCCTCCCTGTTGCTCCTCCTCTTACCGCTTCACTCTCTCATCCTGCCTCTCCTCCACTCACTCCTCTTGCTCTCTCTCTTGCTGCTCTTAGCCGCCCTACTCCTGCTACTAACTGTGTGCAACAGATACATAAATATACATTTATGTAGACGCACGCGCACTATATACGTAGTACAGTCCTCTCATTTCCCTTCCACTTCTTCCTCCCCGTCCTGCTCGTTCTTTCCATCTTCATCCCCTTACTACCCCTCTTTCACTCCTCTCGCGCTCCTCTTACGCGTCCTTATCTAACTTCTCCTCTTACACAGTCCTCTTGCCCTCCTCTCTTACTGTTCCCATGCTACACCTGTTTTTATCCGTAGTTCTCTCAATCTTCCTTTCACGTTTCTCATCCTATTTCTCTCCCACCTACTCCCCTTCCTTCCCCACATCTTCCTTCCACATTTCGCATATCATATTACTCCTGTTCTTCATGGTCCTGTTATTACTACTCTTCTTTATACATGCTGCTGCAGTCGAACAGATAATAAATATGTAAAGATTGTTCTTTATACTTCTCTTCTCTCTCTCGTGCAGCTCCTCGTCCCCCTCCTCCTTCCTCTTTCGCGTCCTCGCACCGCTCCTCTCAGCCTTCTCCTCCTCCTCGTCCTTTCCATTTATAGACGAATACCGAAGACGGAACAACCGTTCACTCATCTACACTTATATGGATGACGCACACTTTTTACACACCGTTACTATAAACACACACATCCTGTCATTACGACAGCTGTACGCTTCTTTCCGTTACTTCTCCTCGTGTTCTTGTCCTCCACCTCCTCTTCCTCTTCTTGCACTACTCGTGGTGCCAGCGTCACTTGTCTTTTCGCTCGGAAAATCCTTTTTCTTCTCTGCTTCTTATCTACTCCCTTCAACTGTCCTTCCCCTGCAGTATCAGCTACAGCGACACACAGCAGGACTTCTTGTCCTTCTATTTCTTCTTCTTCCTGAAAATACTCCACTCCAACAACAGCGTGAGCGGCAGGCGACGCCTGCCTGCACTACTCCTCTCATCTACGTCGCACCTTCCGCTTCCGCCTCGTACTATTAAGGCACTACCACGCTTACCCGTCCTCCGGGCAGTATCGCCACCGCTGGTACGAGTGCTACTAGGGCAATTTCTAGTACTTGTGCTAGAAAGTCTCGATTACTACGACCTCTATATTCAGTACTACTGCTCCGACCCGCATTACTGCTACTAATGCTACTACCACCATGTGACTTGTACGAGTACTGCTAGTACTACTTACGCACCACTGCTAGTATCCCGTACACTGCTCTTATGGCTACTACCACCATGTGACTTGTACGAGTACTGCTAGTACTACTTACGCACCACTGCTAGTATCCCGTACACTGCTCTTATGGCCAATTTTATTTGTTGTGCGACTGCTATTCCTACATACACTACTACTAGGATTTCTTTTACTGCTATCACGAGTACTATCGTATCACTATTACTACTACTACTACTACCAGTCCTGTCAGTCTCCCTCTTGCGACTCCCCTGTTCCCACGCGCCTCCTCTTCTTACGACTCTTCCTACTCCTCGTACTGCTACTTCCTTGCAACCCCTGCTCTTGAACTGGGGGTAGCCGGCGAGCTATATTACTACTACTACTATTATATACCTACGATTCTGCTACTCCTGAATTACCACTTCCCTAATAAAACTAATCCTTCTACACTCACACGCCTATATTACCATAATTGTATTGTACTACTACTGCAACACCTACATCACTACTAATGGTATCCTCCTCCTCCAACCACCATTCCTACTACTTTTACTACTACTACTACTACTAATATTGCTATCCTACTCGTGCTATATTACCACTACACCAGCGCTACTACCACCACTACTACATGTACACTACTACTACTACTATACAATAGCTACTACTATTACCCCTACTAGCACTTTAACAACTACGACTATTACTCCTTTCATTACCACTACTACTGTTACTACTGCTATCGCTTCTACTGCTTCTCCTATCACTACAACAACTACCAGTACTACTTCCACTACTGCTAACTGAACTACTACTGCTGCCACTACTACTACTACTACTACTATTACTACTACTACTACTCCTTTACCACTTCTTCAACTACTGACAGTGATACTAATCCTATCAGTACTATTCGTACTCGTACGTTTATTCCTCTCACTACGAATACGACCACTACTCGAGCGGATCTCGGCCCTACGTTCTCCTCCCCTAGCACTACACTGCGCACACAAGGAAGGGAGAAAAACAAAGAGAGAGGAAGAGAAGGACAGAGAGGAAGAGAAAGACAGAAAGGAGGTGCGAACCAAGCTGTCCAGCCACCGCAGGAGCAACCCGCTGTCCACAGCGGCAATACGTGGGCCACGCAGAGTGCTGTTGAGAGGGAAGCGCGTGCGCGGGGGCGCGAGATGCCGCACATTTCCTTTTCTCTGTCCTTCGTCAAAACGAGGAAAGCAGAAGCGTACTGCAGCGAGTGTGTTGCAGTCGCGTTGCTGCATCAAGAAATCTGCGAGGCAGTGGAATATACTAAATATTCTACTGACGACGCGCGACCTTCTTGCTGCTGCTGCTGCTCCTCTGCAGGAGATAAACGTTCTACAAGGGAGAGTGAACACTTACCCGGGCGCGGAGAAAGAAGTCACTCATACACACATGCAGTACACACACACACGGGAAGTAGATCCACGCGCGCGGCGACGCCTGCGTCTCCCTGCCACACTCAACAGTCCGCGCGCAACCCGGCAATCACAAGGTTCTATGCTTTTCTCTCTATTCCTCTTTCTTTTTACCTTCCTCTCTCTCTTTCCCTTACCCTTTTTTTCTACCCTTTCCCTCCTTCCCTCGTCTCTCTCTTTGTTATACGGCTCTTGTCCCCCGCCGCCCCTGTTTCTGTTGCCGCTGCTTCTTCGGCTGCTGCTGCTGCTCCTGCGTCTTCGCTGTCTTCCTACACAGAAGCAACCATCGGTTGTAGCGGGCCTACACCTCTTCTGCGCCTCCATTTCGACTGAGCCGTCGCTCGCACGTCTGGTATTGCCCCTGCGGGCGATTCTGCTGCTGCCGCTGCGTCTACTCTGCTGCTGCTGTGTCCACTCTGCGGCTGCTGCTGCTTTTAAAAACGGCAGTTCGTACCTGTTGAAAGGATCCGAAGGCTCTGACATGAGGTGTCTTTCTATGTGTTTCCTGTCCATCACGTTGTTACTCGTAGGAAGTTTCACCGGGTCTGTCATTATATCGGCCATTATCGGGTCCAAATATTCTGCCTGCGTCGTGCAACCCCAACAGCAGCCCCCCCACGCGTACACACATATGTAGAGAAGATAGATCTACATACATATGTCTGTGCGTATATACATATATATGTCTGTGGATATAAATATATATAGAAATGTGTTTGTATGTGTATATAGACCGTGTACGCCTGTATACATATATATATATGTGTAGAGAGTGGTATACACACATATGTGTGTGTGTGTTATGTATGGGTGTATGTGTGTGGATATGTATACGTGTGTTTCTATGTGTAAGTGGATGTGTCTCTACACAGACCGTGTATGTCTGTATATATATATATATATATATATATATATATGTGTGTGGATAAAGATATATTTACATACACGTGTGTGTGTGTATATATCCACGTGTATGTGTGTGGACATATATGTGTGTTTGCATGTGAAAATAGATGTGTCTCTATATATAAACCGTGTATACCTGTATAGATATACATATATATAAAGTATATACATGTAGAGAATGGCATATTTACATACATATGTGTGCGTGTACGTATAAGTGCGTGGATATATACACATGTGTTCCCTCTATGTCAATAGATGTCTCTTTATATGTACACCGTGTCCCCCCGTATACACGTTTGTCTCTCTGTCTCTACATACATATACACATATATATATATATGTTTTTACATATGGACATTTGTATCTGAAGAGACGTCTTGGGATGACCTTTTCAAATATATAACCCGCAAACAGAGAGATGTTAGGAGATACACAGGGGCACGCCCGTCCATGTTGCTATCTGCCTGCGAGCATCCCTCTACAAATCTCCACTTCTTCCCACTATATAATAAATACACATGTATACACACACGTTACTCTATATGTCTTCTATACATAAACAGACACTACACACACATATAAGTACATACATATATATATATGGTAATCTGTGATTCGAGACTTCTACATACATGATACGCTGTGACGAGAGGCTATATATATATATATATATGTGATCCTCTGTGACTCGAGAGTATCTATATGTATGATACACTATGATCTGAAATTATATATATATATATATTCGATACTCTGTGATTTACGGTTATATACATATATATATATATATTCGTGATACAATGTGACTTGAGAGAATATATATATATATATATAGATGATACTCTGTGATTCAGTTGAATTCCCTATATATATGTATATGTATACGTAGACGCTCAGTACACTTCCAGATTTACACATGATGTCTACATACACGCGTAGTAGGATTCCCCATATATGTATGTATGTACTTAGGCGCATACATACAAATGGGGTATATAGAATGGATACAGGAGATACGTATATATACAAATACAAGCGTACGCATTTGCAGAGGCTACACAAGATATATACGTATATATATACTGGTGCAAGCAGCGCATGCATATATATATATATATATATATATATATTATTTTTTTACAGGGAAGTCATCGACGTCGAAGTCAAATTCGTCCTCCATGCCCTCGGAGAGTCTCTTCACCAACTCCTGAAACTTCTCGAGCAGCTGCATGTTCATCAAACCCTCCCTCTTCGCTATTCGATACTGCAGCAGCAGCAGCAACAGCAACAGCGCAGCAGTAACATCGTCAGCAGCAGCAACAGCAGCAGCAGCATCAGCGGTAGCACCATCAGCACAGCAGCGACAGCAACATCAGCAGCAGCGACAGAGCACCAGCAGCAGCACCAGCATCAGCAGCAGCAGTAACAGCAGCGGCAGCAACATCAGCAGCAGCGACGACGCCTCTTCCGGCAGGCAGCGCGCCTCCTCCAGTCACGCACGAGCACCAGCGGGAACGCAGCTGCAGCACAGCAGCAGCACCAGCACAGCAGCAGCAACAGCACAGCAGCAGCGCCAGCACAGCAGTAGCGCCAGCCCAGCAGCAGCAGCAGCACAGCAACAGCAGCAGTAGCACAGCAGCAGCGGGGGGGCTAACGGCACAGTAGCAGGAGAGCAGAGAGCGGAAGCGGGAGCAGCAGGAGCAGAAGTAGGAGCAGCAGAGGCAGCACGAGCAGCAAGAGGAGGCGAGTAGTCATTACAGCTTTGTTGGCTGTTTCCTTTTTGAAGTAGCGGCCGTCCTTCAAAATTTCGCCAATGAGCGAGGCTCCTCCCTCCGGGTCTGCCTGCACTGCATGCGAATAATACGCCCAAGCACAAATACACATATACGTACGTAAACAAGCGTGTACATACACGTGTGTACATAGATATACACATATACACATATATGCGCATACACACATATACACACACACATATACCTATATCTGCGTACACATACATCTACACATACATATACATCTACACACGTTCACCTCCATACACATACATATACACATATACCTACACGTACATATACATACATACACATACATACACACATATACAATCATTTATCTACATACGAAAATACACATATATATATAGCGTGCATGTAGCAACGTATGTATTCACCTATGTATATATATATGTATACAGGCAGAAACAGCCACGACTACTTCCCCACCCACCGAACCAGAGAGAGAGATACAGGGCTGTATTGTGTAAAGAAGTGGCTATGGATACGTAGAGAGATCTACGCATGCAGACAAATATAGAGGTAGCCGTTCGGTTATTATACGTACGTGCCTCTTCCACAGAAGCAGACATGGAAACGGTATTCATGAACTGTTCGAATATGCCTGCCTGCCTCTGTGTGCATGCAGAAGGGGGGGGGGGGCTTGCATGCGGACAAGAAAAGCAGAGAGAAGCAGGTTTTCCTATCCATCCCTATTCTGTGAGTAGCCATCTATCAACCAAATCGACACGTCGGCAGATAGAGACACTGAGAGACACAGAGGCAGAGAGACACGGAGACACGGAGGGAGACACGAAGGGAGACACGGAGAGACAGAGGGAGACACGGCGGGAGACACGAAGGGGAGACACGAAGGGAGATGCCGGGGGAGAGGCCGAGGGAGACACGACGGGAGACGCCGGGGGAGACACGGAGACACCGAGGGAGACACGGAGAGACAGAGGGAGACACCGGGGGAGACGCAAAGGGAGACGCCGGGGGAGAGGCCGAGGGAGACACGGAGGGGAGACACGGAGACAGACACGAAGGGGAGACACGGAGAGACAGAGGGAGACACGGGGGGAGACGTACGACCGATTCTGTGGATATTATGTGGAGAGTATGGGTAGAGAGAGCGTGGGTTTATACAGAAAGACAGGGTTCCCGTGTGTGAGTTGAATTTGGCAGACGTGTGCAGCAGAGAGAGACCGGGTTGCCCGGAAAAACGAAAAACGCGAGTTTCCCCCCCCCCCTCCGCTCTCTGCATAGGCGGGCGGCGTCCAGCCTCTGAAGCAGCTCTATTATTCAATCCATATATATACACACATACATATATATATATATATATTTGGCAGTCTCGACGTATATCTGTCAGTATGGGAAGTCAAAGATTGCCCCGCATATATACACGTAGACATACATGAAGAGATATCTATTTCTCTGAATACACGTACATGCATGTGTACGTCTCCGTGCATATAAATGTGTACGTCCGTGTATCTGCATGCGTACGTCCGTGTATGTGCCCGCTGTCTGCACCTCCGTCAAACTTTGACGAAATAAAAGACGAAGTCCGACCTCACGCTGCCGCAGCACTGCTGCTGTTGCCACCCTGTGGCCGTCGTCCGGTCTCTGTCAACGACGGGCCGCAACAGCAGGCGACGGAGTTTCGCGCTGCTGCTGCATGCGCAGAGGTGCAGGAAGACTGCGGGCGGCAACGCGTGTTGCAGGACAGGGAGAGTGAGAGAGAGAAAGAAAGCAGCAGCAGCTGCTGCTGATGCATGAGTGTGTGCTTGCACCACTTACGCAGGTAGACGTAGCTCTCCAGCACTTTCATCAGCCAGTCCTTTGGCTTGAAGTTGTAACTCTCCATATTATTCACCTGACGCATGCACGCACAGCAGCAGCGCCTTCGTTCTGCAGTCGAGCTGCACCAGCAGTCGCGGCAGCACCTACGAACAGAAAAGGCGAAGCGCACGCGCACGCACAAGCGCGCGCGCAGCAGCAGCCCGAAAGGCGCAGCAACAGGAGGAGCAGCAAAAGCAGCAGCAGCAGCCGGGAAGGCGTAGACGAAGCAGCAGCAGCAGCCCCGATGGCGGAGGAGTAAACCAACGAGTCAGGACACAGCAGGGCGTCAAACGCGCAGCCCCCACCGCGGCGGCCAGCAGCAGCAGTTGGGCAGAAGACGCAGCAGCATTTGCTGACCAGACGCAGCAGCCACCGGGCAGTCGGCGAAAGTTTAACCACCCACAGCCAAATGCATGCACACTATATACATATATATTATATTATATATTTAATATATAGGCCACCAGTTCAGTGCATGCGCATGCAGACGCCCCGTACGAAGATATGTGCGCGCGGGCGAATCCTCGCCCACATTTATGAAGGGCACGTAGACAGCAAAATTCTCTACGGGTACACATACTTCTGCATATGTGACCTTTCTGCCTCATGTATTCTACGATAAGAGACCCTCCCATCCATATATAGACGGACGTACACATGCATATATAGACGGACGTACACATGCATATACACATTTTAGAGAAAGTAGATATCTCTGTGTATATGTCCACGTGTGTATACCTCATTTAGGGAACCACGTATACATCTGCGTATATTCATATACGTGAACATGTATCCACTTCATTGGGAAGACAAAATACACATATAATCCACTGAATAATATACATACATGCATATATATGCACTTCACTAGGAGAGCATGCATATATAATACATATATGCAGGTACGCATTTTCTGTACGTAGGAGGGATGAAAGAAATATGATGCGTCTTTGGAGAAGAGTAGGAGAGCTCGACCCCAGTCCTCTTTTTTAATCAAACTGCATGCGGCACTTCTATATTCCTCCCGGTGACTCTACTGCCATGCATACGCACCGTTACATATATATACATATATATATACATATGTATATGTACGTACATATACATACGTACATAGACATACACACATACATACATACGTACATACATACATCCGTATACATACATATACATTCATACATATATACAAACATACATGTACATACATACATACATACATAAGTATACATACATAGGCATACGTACACATACGAATACATAGGAACAAATGTATACGAACAAATACATACAAACAAATACATGCATACATAAACACACGTATATGAAACACACAGAGGGGCACCGAGGGAAGAACTGCATGCCCCAAGTCACGCACGCACACACACATTCACACTGTCTCTCCCCCTGTCTCCGTCTCTCTCTCTGTCTCTCCCCATCTCCCTCTCTGTCCTCTCCCTGTCTCCTCCTTCTGTCTCTCCCCGTCTCCCTCTCTGTCCGTCTCCCTGTCTCTCCCTGTCTCTCTGTCTCTCCCTATCTCCCTCTCTCCCCGTCTCCCTCCTCCTGTCTCTCCCTGTCTCTCCCTCCCTCCCCGTCTCCCTCCTCCTGTCTCTCCCTGTCTCCCTCTGTCTCTCCCCGTCTCTCTGTCCCTCCCTGTCCCCCCTTTGCTCAGGACACACCTCCCCCTTGAGAGAAACGCATGCGAAACTGGAGAAGGAGGAGAAGGAGGAGGAGCCGGAGACAGAGAGAGCGCCTACCTTTAACTGCAGACAGCGAGGGCCAACAAGGTGGTCCAAGCAGCAGTCCAAGGTCGTCACCGCCTGCGGGAGGATACTCGGACTCTCGATGATATACGACCCTGTAAGCCGCGTGCATGCACAGACATACACACACACAGAGAGAGAGGCAGAGATAGAGAGACAGAGAGGGGCACAGATATGACAGGCATGCACAGGCATATAATAGAGAGATACGCACGCAGCCAGGCAGCCAGACACGAAGCCAGACAGACACAGAGACGACCGTATAGACACACATCTACAGAGAGAGAGACACATACACACACAGAGACAGAGACAGGGAGACACACAGACATATACACGTATAGAGAGACACACGCACATACACACAGAGAGGCGCAGACGCAGACACAGAGATTTGGAGAGACAAAGAGACACACGCATGCATAGAGATGCACACACAGAGAAACACACACACACACACACACACACATACCGCAGACACACGCATATACATATACGGACAGACATCCACAGAAGGACATATACACACACGTATATAGAGACAGACACGCAGATACATACACAGACATATACGGACAGAGAGACATGCAGACCCATACACACACAGACACACAGAGAGACAAACAGACACATACACATACATATCCATATACACATAGAGGAGGAGGAGCTGTACACCGTGGTATAGCAGCAGCAGTACAGCGTGGCGTAGACAGCGCGTGCAGGCAGCAGGAGCAGGAGCAACAGCAGCAGGAGCAGCAGCAGCAGTGCCAAGGGGCAGTGCCGCACGCGCGCGCGCACGCCTGAAAGCTGCGCGTGCAGTCGCAGCAGCAGCAGCCGCGGCGTAGGGGGAACGGTGCGGCCAGGCAACAACGTAAGTGCATGCACAGGCAAGCAGCAGTTGAAAGAAGAGATCAGAGTCACTTTATGTCCACAAGCATGTCTTTTCACAGAGACATTTACACCCTCTTCGCCCACTCGCACACAGTTAGCCACAGACAATTCATCCATGTACACTGCGCCGGTGCATGCGTGCACGTTCATACACGCCAATATTAATGTACACACATACAAAGATATACGGACCCAGACACACACACGAGACTGACAAATACATGTCAGTCAATACACGTATATATATATATATATATATATATGAGATAGGCCGCACGAGCACCGCGCGCAGGCACAGGCGTATATATTAATAGTTATATACGACCACATAGACATACACGTGTCTACAAAGAGGCACACACATACACTTAACATATATATATATACGTACGTATGTAGATAGACATACGTAAGTTTGGCCAATCCAGGTGGGCGTATACGAGTATGTGTATATTCATGCAATGGAGCAGCGGTGGCGGCGGGCACACGCAGCAGCAGCCGTTCCGGCGGCACCAAGGTGTCCCCGCAGGCGGCAGCAGCAGAGCCAGGGAGAAGAGCAGCAGCAGCACTACACCAAGCCGAGCAGCAGCAGGAGAGGCACATGCGGAACAGCACACGGCAGGAGGCAGAGGGAAGGGCGCACGCGTCAGCGACCATGGGCAGGAAAACCTCTAATAATGAAAGAGACGGAGACACGCGCAACGGCTTCTTTACAGTTATCTCTGCATCTCTCTCTTCCTGTCTCCTGTGTCCCCCTGTCTCTGCTGCTGTGTCTCCCTGTCTCTGCTGCTGTGTCTCCGTCTCTCCCTGGAGACGTGTCGCCTGTGTCGGTCGTGGGCGTCCCCTACCACACTCCTTGGCATAGAGAGTGAAGAGACTGCATGCGTTGAAGCCGAGACTGCAAAGGTCTCTCGCCGTCGCCTCCAAGCGGCTCCACGACTCTCTCCGCAGCTGCGCGTTCCCCTCCAGAGACGCCCCCGCTGCACACAGAGACACACAGACATAGAGACACACAGCAGCAGCTGGGGGCGTGCAGCTCGCTGCAGCGTCTTTCTTCGTATCTGCACGGGGAATCACGTTAGACTGACGCGCTGTCTAGCATGTGTTCCCCCTTCCACAGCAGCAGCAGCAGCGTTGCTGTCACACACACACACACACACATACGTGTACATATATACATATATATATACACATGTGTAGATTTTGCCTTTGTGTGTCTCCGCGTTAGCGCGTCGTGAGGAGATAGTCACGTGCTGCGCAAGTGAAGACACGGTCCTGCTGCGCGTTCCTGCTGTGTGTTACTGCTGTGTGTTGCTGCAGCACATTGCTGCTGGGCGTTGCTGCTGGGCGTTGCTGCCGCGCGTTGCTGCTACGCGTTGCTGCTGCGTCTTGCTGCTACGCGTTGCTGCTGCGCCTTGCTGCTACGCACACGCGGTCGTTCACAGAACTCCTGTTCTTCAGCGACTGCTGCAGAAGCCCGCGACGTCTGCTGCGTCTCCGTGCGCGGTGGGGTGCACTAGAGGCGTTGTAGTACAACACCGAGAGCCGCTGCTGCGTACAGCCCCATCGCCTGTCTGCTGCCGCTGCTGCGTACAGCCCCATC
>KL647313.1:972609-984459 GCA_000727475.1 Sarcocystis neurona | reverse complement strand
CCTCCACTCGGTTAGAAAGCGACGCCCAGAAGGAGAGACACAGCGAGAAGAGGGCGAGACAGAGACGCACCCACGTGCATGCAAACGAGGAAAATAAAAAGCCGCCACCTCGCCAAAATTAAAACTGCTGCAGAACCCAAGGGACCTCTTTGTCTCCCGCGTCTACCCTGCGCACGTGTCTCTCTCTCTGTGTCTCTTCCTCTGCACATGTGTGTGTACGTCTCTCTCTTTCTGCAGATATATGCATGCGTATATAGAGCTCGAGAGACAGAGATATATACATACATATATATATATATGTATATATATATGTATATACTTCTCTGTATATGTGTGTGCCCATATGGAGCTTCGAGAGGCACGCGAATGGAGAGTATCTCTCCCTCTGCAACCGCGTGACAGCAGGTTGGGTGTGGAGGCGCTCCAGCAGCTCACACCAGGAAGCCAACCACGTTATGTAGCAGACATCCCCACCTCACGCCAATACATACATATACACATGTGGACATCTATACGCTCTCATTTACACATATATATATATATATATATTTATACATCCCCACTTACACACATAGATGCATACGTCCTCATTTACATATACATGTATGTGTTCCCCATAAATATATACATATATGTATGTACTGGGTATTTGTGTCTGGTGAGGCTGTCGCCCGGGCGTTGGTGGATGTAGCCGTGTGAAAGCAGCAAAGAGCGGGGACGGAGGTTTCTGCGTGAGTCTCTGTGTTGTCTCCGTCTCTCGATGTGTCTCCGTGTCTCCCTGTTGGCTTCTGTGTGAGGGAGACGGCAGTCCGCGGGACCCACTGTCTTCCTCTTCGTCTTCGTCTTCTTCTTCTTCGTCTTCCTCGGCCCCCATGCGTTCTGCTGCATCTTCTCCGCCGTCCCGTGCTGCTGCTCCTCCTGCGCCTCCTCCTGCTGCATCTCCTGCTGCTGCTCCTGCGTCTGAAACTCCGGATGCTGCTGCTCCTCCTCCTCCTCCGCCTCCTGCCCCACCTCCTCCTCCTGCTGCTGCACCAGTCCCATGCGATGCTGCTGCTGCTGCGCTTCCTTGTCCTCCTCCTCCTCCTCCGTGGTGAGGCTGGTGCTGCTGCTGCGGCTCCTCGTCGCGGTCTTTTCCTGCGCAGCAGCAACAGCAGTTCCGCACGCGCGAACCACGCACCAGCAGAGACCCCGACGCCCTATTTATATTCGCCCTAAACTAGAGGAAACTTTATAGGAGATACTTTCTCAATTGAACTTGCGTATACGGAGACTGGTACACACGCACAAGAACATACAAACGAAAACTGGTGTATTTCTCCCTTCGTACTTGTTGAATGCAAACACGCATATGTGACCATCACGTACGCGAATGGAGAGAGCCCTAACTGCTAAACAAAACAAATCGTGTCTCTCTACAAAGACATACATACACACACGTCCATACACGTACATACACGTGTATATATATATAAATGTATATATGTATACATACGTACATACATATGCATACATACATACGTATATATACATACATATATACAGATAAATATACATACACAGACATATACGTGCATATGCATGAATATACGCACATATGCATACATATACACATACATGCATACATACATGCATACATACGCATACATACGTACATACATACATACATACATATGTACATACATACACATGCATATGTAGATTCCCAGACACGTACACAGATACATCCGTACATATGGATATACACGTAGATATATATATGTATGGGTAGAGCGGGTTTTCAGGGCACTTTCGCGCATGCACGAGGTAGACACTGATGAAGGATGGGCCTACACACCTGCAACACAGAGAGTAAACGAGACACTGCACACGTAATCGCATTTATATGTGTGCCACTACAACTATACACATGTATACATCTACACATATACATATTAGATGCGCAGTCCACAAAAGCAGGAGAAGCCCACAGAGAGACGACACATCCGAAGAGGAGATTTACCAACAATGCACGTCCGTGGGAAGACGCATGCGCGCATGCGAGAAACGATACGGAGAATACTTCCGGACGAAGAGAGAGAAACGAAAGGGTCTGCAGCTGCAGAGACGCGACTGAGAAACGAAGCAGCAGACCTGCGCGTCTGCTCGTCACACGACACGAAGGCGCACGAAGCGGCCCGCATGCAAGAGAAGACGAGTAGGCGAAGGAGACGCGGGAGAAGACTGCGCAGGCGGTGCGGAAGCGACGAAAAAAAACAGGCGGCGCGCGCGCATGCCTTTTTTTTGCATGCGGTGGCGGGCGCATGCGTGTGAAGGGAAGGCGGCCCAGAGAGGAGAAACACGCGGAAGTTACCTGCGAGCTGCCTGCGTCGCACCTCTGTGAGCGCGGAGACGGCCTGGTCGACAAGCGTGGAGACGTCGTTCAGCAGCAGGTGAATCATGTGAATAAATTTCTGCAGGGAGAAAGCCGAGCAGCAGCAAAACGAAGGGGCCGCATCCAGACGAGAAAGCAGTCGCACTCGCACCGGCACCCTCCTGCTGCGGACAAAGGTATCCGCGAGACACTCCTACGCATACATATATATATATATACGGATATACATATACACATATATATATGTATACTTGTCTATACAGATGTAGACAGATAGAGACACAAACGTTTAAACACACAGGTAGACATACCTACACATATACATATGAATATGATTATATGTATATAGATAGATAACACAAATATATGTATATATGTACATACGGAGATGGAGAGACGTACGAGCTGGTCACTTGTCTCATAAAGTACTACAACCATGCAACTGCTGCACGAGTATGACGACTTCAACTTTTTCTGCCGCTCTACATGCACAGGTATGATATGCTTCTTTTATGCCTACATTTATGAAAATTTACGTCTAAGTAGACACACACACATATATGAGAAAATTCAAACGTATGTGTGTATGTATGTATATCCATACACATACATATACATGTGTGAATTTCTGCATAAGTGCATATCCATGTATACATAGAGGCACATGCTATGTGCTCTACGTCTACACCTTCTGCCCATACGTGGAAATTTATGTTCAACAAAGTATACGGATACATGACTCTATACAAACGGGAATTTATACATACGCACACATACATATGTACACACCTATCTTGTTAAACAACGCACTAATGTTTACATCTATGTAATCTGTCTATATACAGACAAACATCTAATATAGGTGTATATAGGTAGAGCTATCAGTTTGCTTACACGTTTGTGTCTCTGTACGCCTATTTATACTTGTACACTCACGCAAGTATATATATATATATATATATACGTATATGGGAACTTGTAAAGGTTTATATGTACGTATGCATGCATGGGCACCGGGCCGGACCTCGGGACTCGCAGTGGCCAGTTGGTGAAGGGAGCGCTTGAAGTCCGGAAGAACAAGAAGTTTCTGCGAGAGGTCAACGATGGGGATGCGGAAGGTAATTCGGTCGTAGTACGAGCCTTCGAGAAAAAAGATAAGGGGAAAGAAAGATGTGGCCAAAGAAAATAGCAGTACAAAGGAAGAGCGCAGGGAGCGCGCCGCAGTAAGCGAAGCAGCGAAGGCAAAGCAGCAAAAACGGGAGCAGCAACTCCCGCAGGACGACGGCAGCAGAAGGAGAAAAGGCCGCAGAACGAGGAAACGTTGAGAGAGAAGCGAAGAAGAGACGCAGCAGCAGCGACAGGCGGAACGCCACACAGGAGGAGGAGGAGCAACAGCAGCAGCAAATACGGCAGCAGCATCAAAACAGCAGTGGCAGCAGATCAGCAGCAGAGTCGACACGGAAAAGGCGACGGATGATCCTAGCGGGAGAAGCAGCAGTCCCGTGAGTCGCGCAACGGTTCAGTGCCGCATCAATCAGGTGTACGTACACCTGATGTCTGGCTAGCCAGTCCATCATCTTTCCACACACATAAAAATAACATCCGCGCGTCCAGGGTCACATCAGCGGAGGACGCTGTGCACGTCCACCCGAGAGACCTCGTAGATCTTCCGGTGTACGTACACGAACGACACGACGCGTAGGACGGGCGTACTCCATTCAGGTGTACGTACACCTCCTCTGCCGGGTAGCTACCTGTGGGAGGCTCTCTCTTCATCACCGTGTGCGGTAACGAGACCCCCACTGCGACTTCGAGCGCGTGGTCTGCATCGACCAGTACGTCTTGGCCTAGGCATGAATCGGGTGTACGTACACCTGAGAACTGCTACCCACGTGCTGTTTTTACTCCGCAGACACCCCCCCCTCATATACACACACGGACTGTGTACGTACGCCTGAGCAGCAGTCGCTGGTGGCTCCTTTCTTCTCTCCCCAGACTCACGTTTTCTGACAGAAGACGCAGACGGCCACGCGCTGCCTTCCTGGGGTGTACGTACACCGGAAGACTGGCTAGTTGCTGACTTTCCTCACCTCTTTCCGAAGCAATGAATACTTCCGTCAGGGCCTTGAAAAGATGCTCGCGCACAACAGGAGTTTCCTCCAGACGTCCTCTGATGCCCTCAGTCAGGAACATCAAATAAAGAGTTTTGCACGCCCTGCAGCCACATCCGCATGCAAACACATGCCCCCCACACACACATACACGTATATATATATATATATATATATAGACACTCTCCCATCTAACATGTACATACATACGTATCCATCCACAGACCTATACATCCTTCATATACAAATACACATATACGCACACATATATTTATATATATGTATATATATGTATACACACTTTCCGGTCTAACGCATACATACGCAGCCACCGACAGACCTATAATAACGGAGACATACACACAGGTATATACGTTTACGCCTATATATACGTGTACGTGCGTATACATATGTATATATATGTATATATATATATATATGCGTACGCCCCTTACATATATACATAATAGAGAACTTTGCACGCCCTGCAGCCACATCCGCATGCAAACATATGTCCTCCGTACATACACACATATATTTATGTGTGTCCACACCCCTCCTCTGAAGGGAAGAAGGGGAGTAGTCCTCACCCGTCGCAGCGCGTGTGGACGTTGCGGAAGAAAGAAGCGCTGCCCATGACAGCGATGCATGCAGCAGCAATTAACTCTGTGTCTGCAGCAGCAACGGGAGGCTGCTCCACGCCCTGATTTCCTCGCACAGAGAGGTAAACAGACTGCAGCTTCAACATGCGTCTTATACTCGCGAAGGTATCGTCGACGATGCAGCTGGGAAGCGCTGCACCCAACAGAGACACAGCAGCAGCAGCGCAGGGGGGAGACTGGGCGGGAAAGCGACCACTAGTATCTCTCAGCAGCAGCAGAGGAAAAGCGACGCGTCCGTCTCTGGGTACGCACGAGACATTCGAACTGCGCCAACAAGAGGATATAAATATCTGCTGTTCACTTCCCAAGAAAAAGGGCATGCATGCATCGCCGTATATACATATATGCATAGATGCATGCGGACATGCCCGCTCATATCTCTCTGTAACCCCCTCCCTTTCTACATATATATATATATATAGAGAGAGAGAGAGAGGTAGCGACAGAGAAAGAGCGCAAAAAGTACGGGGATTCTGTCTACTGTGGGCCTTGTTGGGAGAAACAGCAGTCTGGCAGGGACGTCCTGTATGTCTACACATATACGTGTCTGGGCGTGCATCACACCCCCTCCTATCTCTGTGCTGCGAATATCTGTACATATATATATATATAGAGAGAGAGAGAGAGAGAGGCACACACACATATAGAGAAGGTATACAGAGAGAGAAAGAGAAGGCAAAACGCAGAGGGAGTGGCTCATGCTATCATTTGGAGAAGAAGGAAGAGAAGTGGCACCTGTTTTTCATACATATATATATATGTAGATAGATAGATAAATAGATACACCCATATCTTCTTCACATATATATATATATGTATACATATATACACTCACACACGAGACCATCGTACACATAACACAAAGGGGAATTACACCAGTGTTCCGCGTACAGTCATATATATATATATGTGGAATATATACAAGGTAACATATACATATATATATATATATATATTCCTGCCGTGTGCTCCCTCATCTCTGTTTTTGTGTGACGTGATCCCAGCACCCTGTTGCTGCTGCTGCTGCGTCACCAGCAACTTTGTGAAAGAAAAAAGCGGCTCTCCTCTTTTTCTTCTCTTCTCTCTTCTCCCCGCCTCTTCCTCGGCAGCAGCAGCGTAGGATTCCCCGTGCGCCCCACACAAACCGATACCTGCCTCTTTTCTCTTGGCAGCTCCACGTGTGAAACTCATGTACACTGGTGCATGCACTCCCACCTACACCCACCCAGAGAGACGCATGCACCTCTGCTGCATGCCACATACATATATATATATATACATATATATTTATATATATAACGTGCACCTCTGCCGCATGCCACATATATATATATATTGGTCTTTCGTATATATATTTGTATAGAAGGAGATTGCCTCCTCTGTGAAGTTCAGGAGAATTCAACAAATTCGATCACGGGGCTTCACGAAGAAGGGCACACCCGCATACGCATGCATCACGCGACGCACTGCCCCCCAACAAACCATTTGGGCGTGGGACGTGACAGACGCAGAGAGACGGAGAGAAACACCCACCCACCCACACACAGAGCCTCGGAAAAAGGGGGACACACATTCGCACGCAACCGAGACAGACAGAAAGTGCGGGGCGACGAATGTATGACTGCTGCTGGCATGCGTGAGTTCCCTTGGAATGTCGCGCATTTCTCGCTTTGTTGGCTGCTGCCGTCGCGTCTCCGTGGCAGAGACGACGCACCGGCAAACTGCGGAGGCAGGACGATCGCATCCGTCTCTCGTGCACCGGCAGCGCTACGTGTGTTGCTGCTGCTCGCCTGCTGCTGCTGTCGCTGCTCGTCCGACCCGTGGCGCAGCGGAGGACACAAAGAAGAAGATGAGGAAGCGGAGGAGGAAGAGGAAGCTGCTGTTGGACTTCGCCAAGAGCCACGTGCTGCACCACCTCCCTGCGCACGCACCACCGCTGGCGGCATCGTCTGAGACGCAGCAGCAGCAACCGCAGCAGCAGCCCACCACCCCGACATAGCAGCAGCAGCAGCAAGCCCAGAGAGCACGAGCAACCGCACACGCACACAAACAGCAGCAGCAGCCGGATGCAGCAGCAGCAGCGGGCAGAACAGCAGCAGCAGCAGCGCAATGTAGCAGCAGCAGCAGCGCAGTGCAGCAGCAGCAGCAGCGCAGTGCTGCAGCAGCAGCAGCGCAGTGCAGCAGCAGCAGCAGCGCAATGCAGCAACAGCAGCAGCAGCGCAATGCAGCAACAGCAGCGGCAGCAGCGCAATGCAGCAACAGCAGCAGCAGCAGCGCAATGCAGCAGCAGCAACGGAATGCAGCACGAGCAGCGGCGCACTGCAGCAGCAGAAGAGCAGCATTTTCTCCCAACACCAGTGGAGCAGGCCCCGGGTTCGACGAGCATCCCACTCAAGGCAGCAGCAACGCGCAATCTTTTCTCTTCTTCCTGTGTGTGTGTGTGTCTCCCTCCCCGCTCCCCGTCTCCTCGCGCCTTCCGAACTCCCTCCCTGCTGCTGTCTCTTGGACTCCTGTCGCCCCGCTGTTTCTCTGCCCTCTCTCTCTGTCTCCCCTCTGTGCCTTTCTCCCCGCACTTTTTCTCCGTGTGCGTGCAGGCGGGTCGCCAGCTCGGAAGCCTACATGAGCGACTAGAGCAGCAAAGCGGTTCTGATGCTTCGCAAGAAATGCCGCCTGCTCGGAGCAGATGCTGCCGTCGCTGTCGAAGAGATATATGCAGCGCAGCAGCCACGCAAGGACGAGGTGCAGCAAGTTCCAGTACAAGCTGCAGAACCGTGGGTGCAGCAACACCTGCTCCCCACACACACATTCACACACAAAGACGCGGCGTCTCCACGCTCGCCTCGTAGCTCTATCGATGTCCACAAGCCCGAGACACACAACGGAGACAGCACACAAAGACAGACGCATAGGGGAAGTATACGTTGTGACACTACCAGCCACATACACACATACACAAAACCATTCACACATGTATGCATGGACATACACACATGTATATGGAGATGTATATATATGCGTATGTCTTCTTCTTGATCTGCGTCTTGTCACCACGGCTGCTGGGGCTACTACTCTTCACGCGTGGGCAGCGGGAAAGAGACGGCCGCGCGGGCGCCGGCGCGGAGGAGCAGCAGCACATCGCAGAGGCTGCTGCGCACAGGCGCTTCGTTTGACGGGAGGCGCAGAAAACTGCCAGAGGAGGATATGCGTGGAGACGTGCGGGCAGCAGGTCAGAAAGGAGGAGGAGAAGCAGCTCTCCTTCTCTTCGAAGTGCTGCTGTTTGTTCTTCTTCTAATCGCATGAGCGCGGTACCCTCTCAGCAGTCATGTGGCACCACGTATGCATAGCACATACATCTGCGTATTGCTGTGTACACATACATATATAGTTGTAAAGCTATACATATAGATATATATACACGATTTCTTACATAGAAGTAATATATTAGACGCACGTACATATATATACACATGTATACACATATATGTGAGTGCATGCATGTATATACATTCGTGACATATATACATATATGTGCAACTATACGTATATGTACATATATGCATATGTTTCCTTACATAGAAGTAATATATTAGACGCATGTGTACATATATATATATAGGAGTGTATGTGCATGCGTATGTCTATATGTGACTGTTTCTGTGTATAGGTATGTGAGTCCGATGTATCTCTGTGTGTGGCTGTGTGCGGGCGCATGCAGAGCCCCACGCGAAGAGACGGTGTGGCAGGATGCAGAGAGTCGGAGAGGCGTGTGGCATGCCTGCATGCGCGCGCCGTGCAGAGTCATCTCCCACAGACGCGGGGAAAAACAGCAGCCGCAGCGGACGGGGGCGGAAAAGCAGCTGCGGAGGGTCCCCGTACACCACCGTGGCGACACACGGCACCCGCACATGCGGCGCCGCGCATTCCCCTTCTTGAGAAAGACAGACGCACGTGAGATGCATGCATGCGGGCATCCCGGGAGGCGCAGGCGGCGCGAGCAACCTTGCAGAAGTATGTGTGGAGTGCAGCAGCAGGGGCAGCAACAGCAACAGCGGCAGCAGCAGCAGCGGCAGCAACAGCAACAGCGGCAGCAACAGCAACAGCGGCAGCAGCAACAGCGGCCGCAGCAGCAGGAGCAGCAGGGGCGGCAGCAGCAGGTAGGACATACCGTGCGCCACGACATAATTTCGGCGACAAGAAATCGATATTCCGGAGACGTGGGGGAGACGCCGCGGTCGTGAACGCCCTGCAGCTTCTGCAGAATTCGTGTAAATTCAGTGACGCTCGGGCTGCACCAGTCCGCCGCACCCAACACCCCACACATATGCGAAGGAGCTGCTGTCGCTCTTCTCGGCAGTTCCACAGCAGCAGCAGCTGTCGCGGCAGCGGCAGCGGGGAAGCAGCAGCAAAAGCGGCAGCAGCGGACGAGCCGGAGGAAACGGAGGAGAACGCACGAAAAGCCCCAGCAGCAGGAGACGAGAAACAGAGCGTGTTGCAACGCGCCAGCCGCCGCAGAAGTGGCAGCAGCAGGGGACGTCGAAGGAAAGCAGCAGCGTGCGAGCCGAGAAACCCCCCCCCGAGTGACGGAAGCAGCAGCAGCGGCGGCAGAGCAGCATCTGAGACAGAAGCGACAGCAGCAACGCCAAGAGTTGGGACAGGGCGCCTCGAGGCGAAGAAGCCACAGCAGCAGCTCGAAGCGGCGGGCCGCGGCCACGAGCAGCACCGCAAAAGCAAACGCAGCGGCAGCAGAGAACACGGGAGCGGCTGCCGCAGCAGGTCAAACGGTAGCAGCAGTGGAAACGACAGCAGCAGCAGCAGCAGCAACGCAAATGGCGGCGGCAGCATCAGCGGCAGTAAAATTGGCAGCGGCAACAGCAGCAGCAGGAGCAGCCGGAGCGGAAGTGGCAGCAGGAGCAGCAGCAGCCGGACTGGAAGTGGCAGCAGGAGCAGCAGCGGTGGCGAGATGGGACGGGAGGAAAAGCCGAGCACCGTCGCTGGTAGGAGGAGCAACGCAGCAATAGCTGGTGCAACTGCTAGGAAATTTTACGGGTGTAGCCCCTTCTTTCAGTACGGGGCCAATCAGGTGTATATACACCTAAGCACAAATACGCATATACACCCATATCTAAACACACATAAACAGACATGTACACATCTATACATACAAATACATGTGCGGACAAATACATGTGCGGACACACACAAATATTTATACATACACATGTATGTATATATATATATATATGGACGAAGGGTATATACACGTCTACATACGTATAGGTATACATATATACACACAGATAAATACATATACACACAGACATATCTAGATACATATATGTAGACACACGGATATGCATGTACACACAAAAAGGCATACAAATAATATATAAATAAATATATAAATATATATGTGTATACATATAATATATATATACGTATATTCACACAAACTGGTCTATATACGCGCACACACACAGAGACAGAGACAGATATACACATATAGGTATGTACACACAAATGCATACATACACATATATTCACAAAGAGATACATATATATATATATATATATTTACAAAGAGATACATATACATATATATATATCCACATATAGGCGTATACGTACACACAAATACGCACACACACACACACACACACACACATACACATACGCGTACATATATACACAGAAAGACATATACATACATATGTATATATGTGCGCGCATACAAACCGATATTTATACACAAACCGATACACACATCCAACACAAATGCATACACATATCTATACATACGCAAACACAAATAGATATCTCTACAGAAAGACATATACAGACAGAGGGAAATACATACATATATATATATATATCCTTGTATGTATACGAGTGCACTGGTATGTGCGAAGAGAGAGAATACACATATATGCTGTTGTCGCGTATGTACGTATACACACACATACATATACGAATACACATACATATATAAAATACATGCATGTATACACAGGCAACTTGCAATGAAGTAGTCACGAGTGTGCAGCAGGGATGCGAAGATGCCCTGAAGACGGGAGTCTGAACACCGGCCTCCCTGCAGCAGAGTTCTTCTATAAAGGGAGTGTGTCACAGTGCGAGAGGAGGGGCGGGTAGACGGACAGAGAAGGCGAGCGAAAAAGAAAGTTCTACAGAACCGCCCTCTTCCTGGATCTGCACGTATATTCACGTTTTGACGCGGTCTGCATGCATGCATGCATCCGTCTCTATTGATAGGCAGATACACAGGCAGAGAGCTACGAAGAGCCGCCACGCTTTCCGTCTTCCTGCAGAAACGACTCCGGGGCTCATACACACATATGCATGCATGCAGAGGGGAAGGACACGAGAAAGGATCCAACAAACAGCAGCCACTTTCCACCTCTCCATTCGTCTGCATGCGAACAGCATGCGCCATCCATCCCTTGCTGCGGTGGTCGTCACGTACAAATACAGACACAGAGAGGCATACACACAGTCATACACATATAGAGAGAGAGAGAGAGGGGCATACACGCCGATATACACAAATATATATATACATATATATAGAGAGAGAGAGAGGGGCATACACACAGATATACACATATATATATATATACATATATAGAGAGAGAGGCATATACAGAGATATACACATACATATGTATATATATATATATATGAGAGAGAGAGA
>KL647313.1:917113-971925 GCA_000727475.1 Sarcocystis neurona | reverse complement strand
ATATATATATATATGTAGAGAGAGAGAGGCATGTACACAGATATACATATATATATATATATATGTAGAGAGAGAGAGGCATGTACACAGATATACACATATATATATATATATATACAGAGAAAGAGATACGTACAGAGATATCCAGACATACAGAGAGAGGGCGAGAGAGAAAACGAAGAGAGAGAACATGCACTTTTTTGGGGGGTGTTGGGACGGGCTTTGCAAGAAGGGACAAAGTTTCTTGTGCGTATCTCTCGAGGCCGGGCGGGGGAGCGGGGGGCGGGTGTCGCATTACACAGAGAGAGAGATGTGGCAAAGAAAGTTACGGAGACAGGAAACGTCGACTCACTTGAAGAGAACACGAATTCCTTTGAGAGCAAGCCAGAAAACTTCTGCGGAGAACTTTGGCTCGACGGTGAGCAGCTGCTGGGCGTTGCAGAATCGCCGGGCAGCTGCGACCGCGGCCTCGTCCCCGAGCCGGGCGTCGAGTCGCAGGTCCTCCCCCAACAGGTGCTGCGCGGCTGCGTCGTTTCTCAGCGAAAAAAAGTAGCAGAGGTCTCCCCTGCGCACCCCGCAGCAAAGCGGAAACGAAGCAGCAGACGTTTCACCTCCAAGCCAAGAGGAAGCAGAACGTAAAAGAAAGAGACACATGGCGAGGCATGCAGCACCGGAGCCTGGCGCACGCGCACGCATGCCCGTCCCACATGCGCAGGGAGACACGCACACATGCGGGGAGACACACAGGGAGGGATGCATGCGCGCCAGGCGCCAGAGACGCGGCGAGGAGGAGACGGAGACACGACGAGAGACGCCTGCGCCCCACAAACGTGCGGAAGGCGAGGGCAAAGTGTGGACAGACATCGCCGAATTCACCCCTACGTCTGCAGACATACACATACGTCTGTCCATACAAAAAACTACATATATATGTGTGTATGTGCATGCATGCGTATGTCCGTATGTATCTATAGATACACATATATGTATATAGGTGTACACATATGTATAGGTCCGTACATTATGTATGCGTATATGACACATGTGTGCCTATGCAAGCGTAGATACGTATGTATGTAGTATGTAGTATGTGGCAAGAATAAGGGGGGACCGGGAACCGTAGCGCGGGTGGGCCTTGCGCAGGACGAAGAAATTCGAAGCGTGCAGAAGAGAAAAGAGATGTGTGAGTCTCTCCGCGCGAGAGATCCTCCGTGCATGCAAACAGCCAAACGGCAGGAAGAACAGAAGAGAAAAACGCCCCTACATATATATGCGTGTATGCACATAAGTGAAGGAATGTGTCTGTGTCTCTCCCTCTCTTCCCGCCGTGCGTAACTGTCCATACAGAAAGCAAAGACAGGAAAACAGAAACACGCATACACATATATATATACGTGTATATATATATATATATTGCATTTCCTGGGCCTGTGTTTGCCCGACAAGAGGAGAAGAAGAGAGACGCCGAACTCTGGAGAGGCAGCAGAAGTGTTTTGTGAGACAGACAGGCAGACACACACACACACACACACCTAGAGTCTTTTCCGGAGAGGGAGACATTCCCGCGGGGGAGACGGCGCGCGAATTTATCGGCCCGTGTAGAGAGCCTGTGTCTCGGCGAGTGGGGAGACACACGCGTGTGCGTTGTGAAGCGAGACACGTTGCCGCGACGGGCCCGTGTGTGCCTGCTGCTGCTGCTGCTGCTGCTGCCCACGCAGTGGACACACGTGGGTGTGTGCGCGCGAGGCACCGGAGAGCGACAACGGGAGACCGACAAAAAAAAAAGAAAAAGAGACTCACACATGTGGAAAGATGCCAGCGGCTGTCTTTTACTTTCTGTCTTTCGGAGTGTAGTATGTGTCTCTGTATGTGTGTGTGTGTTGTGCGCGAAAGGTTGTGGATCTTTGGCGTGTGCATGCAAAGGAAAGAAAAATTACATTTTATCCGTCTTGATGGGCTCGACCAACGTCAGCACTGCCCAAAAAATATTGAGACTGAATCCGTAGGTTGTCTGTCCCTGTGCCTCTGCAGATCCACACACACACACACACATACAGATACACACACGCACAGCCACAGCGGCAGCGGGGCGGTGCAGGCACATCGATCTGCTGGCTTTCTTCGTATAAAGGAGGATACCAGCATGGGGACGCAGGCAGAAGAAAGAAGAAGGCGCAGACAGACACATTTACGCACATATATTCATACGCAGATATGTGTGTCCCTCCGCAAAGAGAAGAAGGAAGTGGCCGCGAAGGGACGGCGGCGAGCCACAGACATATACGTCTCTAAAGACAGAGGGACAGATGGGGACGTGGAGGCGCAGCAGATGGGGACGTGGAGGCGCAGCAGATGGGGACGTGGAGGCGCAGCAGATGGGGACCTGCAGGCGCAGCAGAGGAAGGCTGGTGGCATACACAAATGTCTGGAAAGAGAAGGGGGCACGTGTGGACATGGAGAGATCCACGCTGGCAGCGATCGGCTGAGACTGACGCCGGTGTCCACACGTGCTGCATGTGCGAAGTCACGAAGAGAGACACAGGGCAGCAGTCTCCTACAAAGAGACAGCCCGCCGGAGAAAGGAGAGCAGCAGAAGACGTCCAGAAGAAGAAGTGGAAGGCTCAAAGTCGCCCCAACAGATGTGTGTAGGAGAGGGAGATATGGAGAGCATTCCGTCTGTACAACTGTGTGCGAACGAAATGGGCGGGCGGCACCACCGCTGCTTGGAAGGCTTACCCCCGCACACAGCAGATATACACACACACATATATATTCGTAGATACGTACATTTGGGTATACACATGTGGAGGAGGCAGCAGCAGCAGCGCACGCGGTGAACCGTGAGGAGTCTCAACGCGCAGCAGCCAAGCGTCGCTTGGCGACCGCATGCACGAGCGCCGAGAAAACAAAAATGCATGCAGAGAGACAAATAATAAATCCGTGACCCAGACATATATATTGAGAAAGACACACCCATGTGTGTATACATGTACGTGTATATGTATACATACATATACGCTCATTGCTGACTAACGCGTGGGTGACCGAAATAAATAAATGTCTGATTTGGTATGTATGCACCCAGAGACACAGAGACACAGACAGATGAAAAGTGTACGCATGCACCAGGAGAGTCCGTCGGGCGGGCGGCAGCGCGGTGGAGAACGGATGAACACGCACGGGTACGCACAGCTGCTGCTGCTGTTGCTGTTGCTGTTGCTGCGTCAGGAAATGCATGCGCGGGCAGGGAGGGGGGAGGAGGGAGGTCCTTCTTCTGGGGCCACATGCATTAGCCATCTTTGTCCTTCAAGAAGTATAAAGTGAGAACGCACGCATGCAGGACGCCTGTTGAAAAGGCCACGCGCAGCCCGGCAGCGAGGAACAAACCCGGGGACCCCCCGTCTTTTTTTTAAGCAGCGAGCCGCACGCAGACCGACCTGCTGCTGCACGCACGTGTGTCCGTCTCCCTTCTCTCTCAGAATTTGCATGCGAAGAAAGTGGTCGTACGCAGAGACGCACACAGACAGATACAGACCGACGTGTGTAGTATAGTACGTATATAAAATATAAAGGTGGGATATGAACGCGAGGCTTCTTCGGCAAGTTCTCGCCGAATGTAAACGCCGCTGCTTTTCCCCTCTGTAGAGAGGCGAGGCACGGGTGCAGCTGTCTTCCACACATATAAGGAAGGCGTTTCGTTTGCTTACTCAGGAGCATCGCATGCATCGGGTCAAGACTCTCGGGAGCCTGGGCGTGGCTGACGCTGAGCAGGTGCCCCACCTTCGCCCGGAGTTCGTCAGAGCCGAGGACTTTGCCGAACCACTCCATCACGCGTCTTCTACAGGCGGGACCCGCGCGGCAGAGACTTTTAACGATCTGCACAACAGCGAGACAAAAGAAGGCGGAGGGCAGCACTGACAGCAGCAGACACACACCGGGGCGACGCCACAGAGAGACGGAGACAGCAGCAGGAGAAGAGACGGAGACGGAGACAGCGGAAAGACGGAGACCCACGCAGCGGGCCACAACAGAGGCGCGCGCAGGCGACGAATGGGGGCGGAGACAGCAGCAATGCAGAAGAAGAGAACGGGAGACGCGGAAAGTGGGTCACTGCGACAACCCGAAGAAGCAGCAGCAGCAGTGGCGCCGCTGCTCGTCTCCAGCTGTGCGCTGCTCCTGGCCAGACACACACACGTAGATACCCCGCGCGACCTGAAAGAAGAAAAGGAAGCAGCAGCAGGCAGAAACGAGCGGAAACACGCGCAGACGACGCCTTTCTTCGGTTTGCTGCTGCTGCAGCAGCAAGCGCCGTAGCGCGAGACGCATGCAGCGGCCACCACATCGTGCGCAATACAAAAAGAGCGCAGGCGTCTGAAGAGGCACCCCGGGACAGCGAGACGTAATGGCCGAGCGAAGGCAACCGGAAAGAAGGGGAGAGGGGCGACGGGGATGCATGCAGGGACACCCACACATGGGGGGACACACACACATGGGGGGATACGCAGAGAGACGCAGAGCCGCAGCGACGGCGTGTTGACGGAGAACGTGAAGGAGGCCGACATGCATGCCCGAAGACTTCTCCGGCCAGCAGTCGGCGGGGCACTGGCGAAGAGGAGCAGACACAAACAACGCATGCATGCCCAGACGTGCGTCCGACGACACCTGCGTGCGAGGCACATGCGTCTCTCTGCATGCAGCTGAACCCACGCATGCAAGCGAACCTTCCCCTCACACGCAACTGAGCTTTCTTCGCATGCAGCAGAAGCCTCGTCGTGCGGAGCTGACTTACAGCGGCGCCGCCTTCTTGCAGAGACTGCTGGTCATGGCGGAGTGTCTGTACAGTCGAATTTAGGTATTGCATGGTCAGTAGCTGCGGGCCTGCGAAGTACTTCATCGATAAACTCTCCGCGGATCCTCCCTGAGCAAAGGCGCAGCCCACCATGTCCCCAGGCATATATATATGTATAGATAGATAGACAGATATACAGATAGAGAAACAGGGGGAGAGAAAGGGATGTGCGGGCCTGCGTGGGGCGGCGCCTGCAGCAGCAGCCCACCGAATACCGCATAAATCGATCCTCCGAGCTGGGTAACGTCCAGACTCTCTGGGAGACAGCACCAGCAGCAAATCCCTGCGAAATATACACATATATGTATGGAGGTATGTTTATGAAGAGGCATGAACGACCGAGACACCTAAATATTCCTCTTCTCTGCATGCAAGAGAGTATCCGGGTGACGCACACTATTTCGGGGACATATATGTATCATGTATATTGTACGTCATATACATGTGTGTACATGCATGCAATAAAGAGAGGAGAGACAAACAGACATATATATAAAGTGCCAATGTACGTATATATACATATATGTATACATATGTGTGTGTGTATGTACATGCAATAAAGACTGCGACATAGAGACATATACATATATATATATAGAGGTATGTGTGCATGCATGTGTGTGTGTATATATATATATGTGTATCCATATATATGTATATATATATATATGCATGTATGTACATGAATACAGATATGTATGTATATATAGTATGTATGTGCACGGCGCCTGTCAGCATATAGTTGCCCAACGTCCACGGTTTGCTTCCTTAATTTTGTGGGGCCTTTCCTCATCATATTTCGTTTTCGCCTACACTTCGCAGCATCGGCCCGTCAAGCAGCGTCGGCGAGTAAAGCCTGCCGAGGAGAGAGTATTGCTGCAGGAAGAAGCCCGGCTTTGTAGTGGGGAAGGGCGGACGGAAAACAGGCAGCAGCACCGAGGACTCTGCTGCTACAGCCGCTGCGAGCAGAAGGAAAAAAACCACAGGTGGGTAGGGGATGCGCACAGAGATACGAGGAGTCAGGTGTACGTACACCGCAGAAGAAGAAGAAAACGCGTGAGAGACGCAAGTGCACTGGTGTGTGACCAGTCCTAGAGGCGCACGGAGAAGCGAACAGAGGCGCATCGACTTCTTAAAGAAGGAGGAGGAGGACGAGGAGAAAGAGAGGGGAAGAGCGCGAAGGAAAGGGAAGGGGACAGGTGGACGCGCGACATGAACAGCAGGAGGCGGCCGGTGTACGTACACCCCAAAGACAGCACAAATTGCTGGAATTAGGCTGGATATGGACATATAGGCGATGCGGCATTGCGATTTATCTGCATGCGAAGCACAGAAGCATGCCCACGTTTTACGTCGTCTAGTGGAAAAAGGTTTTCGATTTTGCCAGCGGCAGCAAAGGGAAAAGTCACGAGGAAATACGCAGAGACAGCAGAGAAGAATCAGCGCGTCGTCCGCATGCCCCGAGACCGTCTCGAGCCCAAAGTCCTTAGCCGCTGTAATATTCCTCTATCAGGATTGAATAGACGAGACGCACTGGGAGGTGGCTACGCTGTTCAACAGGTCCACGTGGGGACCGAGAGGCCGCGGTGTACATACACCTGAACAGAGAAAATTCTTCTGGCTAGCCGTGAGCAGTGGACGCGAGGGGCAGATGGAATGAAGACGCGGAGACTCCGCAGAAAGGGAGAAATGTCTGCAGTGACGTGGACATGTTAGAAGGGACGTGGGGAGCGCGGGAACTGGACAACACGCGTCCCCGACAAGGTGTACGTACACCAGAAAGCGAACCGATTTCGCTGTACGACGAGCACAGAGGTCTCGAGCTCCCGGGAGAAGGCGTACCGATCGGTTTCTGCGTACACAGAAATTTTATCGCGTTGAAGGCGGGGGACTTGTAGTCGTTCATCTGGACACATTTCAGCAGTCGCACAAAAACAGCAACATCACTCCAGCCACAGCAGCGGCACCAACAACAGCAGCAGCAACTGCAGCAGCAGCGCCGTACCCAGACCACCAGGGGCAACAGCAGCAAGGGCAACAGCAGCAGCAGCCCCGTAGCCAAACCAGCAGAGGCAACAACAGCAGGGGCAACAGCAGCAGCAGCGTCGTAGCCAGACCAGCAGGGGCAACAGCAGCCGCAGCAACAGCAGCAGCGGCGCCGTACCCAAAGCAGCAGGGGCAACAACAGCAGCATCAAGTGAAGCAGCAGAGGACCAGCAGCTTTGCACAGCGCAGCTGATCCTCCCCGTGCTCGACCGCCTGCGGCTATCCGCCAGGCACACGCTTCTCGACTGCCTGCAGCATCCGGAGCTACCCACAGACAGTAAGGCGCCCCTGTACCATTGCATGCAGCTAGCCACACAAAACGCCTCTTCCGCTGCATGTAGCCAGCCACACACGCAGCCGCCCTCGGAAGCATGCGACCACCTACCCACCCCTCAGAGAGGCCCTCCGGCACATGCAGGTAGCCCCAACGGATGGCTATCTGCAGCGCATGCAGCTGCAAATGGACGGCGGGCTCACCGAGTGTAAATTGAGAGCAGCAGAAAGCGCTTCAAATACGGGAGTAAACCACGTGGTGAGCAGATCCACGCCCAGGGTAGCGCTCTGCTGCTGCAGCTCCTCGACAAAACGGGTGAAAAACGACGCCGGACAGCCGCCCTCCACAAACTGCGTCAACTGCTGCTGCAACTGCAACACACGCAGCAGCCATGGCAGCAACGTGGTCAGCAGCAGCAAAATGGCAGCAACAGCCGCAGCAGCACAAGGCCAGCAGCAGCAACACAGCAGCAACAGCAGCAGCAGCACAGCAGCAACAGCAGCAGCAACAGCACCAGAGCAGCAGCACGGCCACCAGCATCCTGCAGTTGCAGCAGCAGCCGAACCAGCAGTGTGGCAGCAACAGGAGCAGCAGCATCAGCAGCAGCACTGCAAGAGCCGCACTGTACCTGCAGTTCTAGAACAAGACTAGGCGGACTGCAGCCCCATTGCAGCAACGACAGCAGCAGCCCCAGCGGAAGCGGCATCAGCAGCCAAACCCCCCAACAACGCGTGAGCACCGCGGCCGCCGCAGAAGCATCCGCAAAAGCAGCAGCAGCTCCCGCAGCAGCGGCAGCAACAGCATCCGCAGGACCACACGAAGGAGCAGCAGCCCGCCCCCCGCAGCACCAGTCAACGCAGCAGCAGAATCACCCGCAGGAACACCCGGAGAAACACCAGCAGGCCCCCCGCAGCAACACAGCAGCAGCCACCGCAGCAGCAGCAGCAAAGGCACGCGTGCGGACAGCGGCGGCGCGCGTCTGCTGCCGCTCATTCTCTGGAGCAGTATCTCGTCTTCCTGTCTGTGTCCTGGCGTTTTTCCCTCCTGCTCTCGGTGAGGCACATCTTCGACGAGGCTGCTCTTTCTCTCTACAAGCACGCAGGCATGCACGTCGACCGGTGGCGTCTGCACAGCGCAGGAATCTACCGTAATAAAGGGACACGTGGAAAGAAATCTACGGCTCCCCGCTGGCAAAACTTATTCTTCGGCAGGTGAGGGGGGATCGCCGGGGGCGCGGTGCTGCTGTTGACCAGAGAGAGAGGAAGACAGAGTGGACACGACAGCAGCGGCAATATGCACAGATAGAGACGGAAAGCGAGGGGGAGACGGAGGCAGCAAAGGAGCATAAAAAGCCGGTTTTTGGACCGACGACGAGACGAGACGCGCAGCAACGCGCAGCAGGGGAGCCTGCTAGCCCAGGACACGACGGCCGAAGAATCGAGAAAAACAGAGGAATTGCAGGAGTTTGTTTGTGTTGCAAATCAAAAAGGAAAATGCAAACTTCCCTCTCTGTCGCTTTCTCTCTGTGTGTCTGCTTCCGCCTGCAGATCCATACAGACGGGACTGCGTCGCAGACCTGTCCGCCTGGGGAAGATATGTTCCTCCTGCCATGTCCCCTGCGCTGGTGCTTCTTCACTTCTACGTCAATTTCCACACAAAAAGAGGAAAATATGAACATCCCTGCCAAGAAGCAAAAAAGGAGCTCCACCTCCTCAGCTCTCTCTCTATATGTGTGTGTGTATCTCTACTTATATATATACATACATATACAGATATATACATATATATACATATATATATACATATGTACACACCCATATAACTACGCATGTGTATATGTGTTCGTAAGAAATACAGTAGTGTAAATATCTACTTGCGTATATCTACTGGGCGCACCCCACCTACGTGTGTGGGTGGGTGTCGATACGGGCATATACATATATATATATAAGGATGTAGAGAAAGAGAAAACGATGGACATGTGTGTGTATTTGTGAGACATAGGAAACGTAAAGGAGGGTCTTTTGCAGAGAGACGGGGCAACGAAGGGCGGTGACTCACAGCAGCGTGAGGCGGGGGCGTGGCGAATTCGAAGAGCTCCGGGCACGACAGCAGCAGCACCGCGTGGTTGACAAGTTGCCGCTGCAGCTCCTGAACCGTTGCGGCCTTCTGGGAAGCAGGCAAGCACCTGCCAGCACGCAGCAGCACACAGGAATCTTCCAGCAGATTTCGTCCGTCTGCTGCGTCCAGGGACGAGGCAGAAAAGGAACGCAGACGTGCGAAGGGGGGGGGGGAGCAGCAGATTCAGAGAGAGGGGAAAGCAGATATAGAAAAAGAGCGGCAGATGGCGTACAGAGACAGACACGGAAATTGGGGACACCGGAAGGGAGCGCAAAAAGAGGAGGAGACTGGGAGACACACATGCACACATATATACACACGAAGAGACGGAGACACGGGGCCGCGCATGCGCAGATGATGTACAGGACTTGCCCGAGGCACCCACACTGAAGAGGGGGGTTGGTGTGCGCAGAGACTGCGACACGTATAGTGAATATTCACGTACTTCTTCGTGTGAACGCACATACAAATATAAATATGGAAATGCAGCACTGCTACACACATCTACACAGACAGGTACACAGACGAAGGGGCGGTACCCACACACCCTCGCACCGACTTATATATACGGACATACACGCGTCTCCACAGCAGCAGCAGCAGAAACGTCGTCGTACGCATGAAGACAGAGACACACGGGAAAAGTGCACATACACACATCCACATATATGTACACAAAGACAGAGAGGGAGATTTATGGATGTATATGGACATACATATAGAGGAGACTGGTCCTTACGGACATATATTAATACGTACGTTTGTAGAGAGAGCTAGAGAAGGCGACTGACATATATGATACAGAGAGAGAGAAAGCGAGAGAAATTTATGTGTGTGTATATATATACATTTGTAGGGAGCCCGAGAGACTGACGCAGGTATGCGTACATAGAGAGGCTCCTGCACGTACATATGTGGACGTACATACAGAGAGCGACTGATGTAGGTCTTCACGTATATGTATGTACCCCTACAGATAGAGAAAGAGAGAGATTTATGTATGTATACATATATATATATAGACACAGAGAGGCTATGTGCATACGCATGCGTATAAATATGAAGAGACAGCGAGAGAGGGAAAGCTGACGTTGCCTCGCTCTCCCGAAGTCTGCATGTGTAAACACACAGGGAAGTTGGGGAGACTTGTTTACCTGCAGCAGACTTCATCAGTGCTGCGGTGGTAGCAGTTTGACAAGTAGCGGAAGACATTTTCGTTGCCGTCCACTCCGATGCTGCGGACGCGTCGAATTAAAATTTCTTCTAAGTCTTCCATCAGCAACCTACACAATACGTGCACAGCAGCAACACTAGCAACAGCAAATCCACACGCGATTCAGCAGCACCAGCAAATCTCGATCGAAACGTCTGCTAGGTCCGCCATAAGTAATGTATGCTGTGCAAGCAGCAGCAGCAGAGTGTTCACAAACGATTCAGCAGCAGCAGCAAGTCCACTACCGATTCAGCAGCAAGGCGACTCGGCAGCAGCAGTGGCCGCAAGTCCACAGGCGACGCAGCAGCAGCGGCGAATTTAGAGCAGCATCAGCAGAGCGGCACGGAGGAGGGGCAGCAGCAGGGAAGCGCGCGCAGCAGCCGCGTTTGTGGCAGCACCAACCTCTGCGCGGACCAGCAGCAACATGAGAGGCAACAGGCAGAGCAGCAGAAAACGCAGCACCACCACCAGCGGCGGATTTGTCGCCACCGCACACGGCCGCGAGACGCATGCAGACGTCTCCGCCCGCATGTGCGGCGACAGCAATGCGACACAACTTCCACAGAAAAAAGGAAGATACGTGTCTCTACAGATATATATATATACATATAAACATATATGTGTACGTACGTACGTATACACACGTACACACACGAAGCTATACGTACACTCATATACGCAGCCATATGCGTACATATATATATATATATACATGAGATGGGGGTATATTCATGTGAGCAGATACTTATATACGTGCATACATGTGTATGTAGACATACACACGCATATACTCGAGGATGGACTTGCATCCTTAAACGCAGGTATATTTATACATATCATGAGAACATATCCACCTATACATACGTAAGCAAGTAGATATCCATGCATATAGCCACACAGACCTGCCCGTGCGGGGACAGAGACCGCAGCCGCTTCGCCTTTGAGACTGCGCTCCGACGCGTGCGTCGCGGCAAAGGGAAGACGGGTCGATTGCGGGACAAGCCACTGCAGTATATCGGGACGTAATCAGCTTCTTCTTGCTGCTGCGGTCTTGCTGTCCTGGCACGCCTCTGCTGCCGCTGCTGCTGTCGTCACAACGTGCGCTGGGCTCGTGCGTTTGCCGTGTCCTGCTGCCCGTCCTATGCTGCTGCCGTGGCTGCCTTCGCGGTGTGCTGCTGCTCCTGCTCTGTGCTGCTCCTGCTCTGTGCTGCTCCTGCTATGTGCTGCTCCTGCTATGTGCTGCTCCTGCTATGTGCTGCTCCTGCTATGTGCTGCTCCTGCTATGTGCTGCTCCTGCTCTGTGCTGCTCCTGCTCTGTGCTGCTCCTGCTCTGTGCTGCTCCTGCTGTTGCTGTTGGCGTTGCTGTTGGTGTGGCAGCAGCGGGGAACGTGCGGGTCCCGTAGGAGGGGCCTTACCTGCGGGGTTTGCCCTGTTTGTCGAGCTCCTGTGCATGCGAGGCTAAGAAGACCGGCAGATGCGCCGCGAGGGCCGTTGTCGTGGACGACGTGCTGACACTTGGCTCTGCTGCAGTGACCCGCAGAACAACTTGAAGGAATTGATCTTCTCTGGCCAGCAGCACGTGTCGACTGTCCTTGCCTGGTCCTTTCTCGCCTCGTGCTCCTCCCGCTGCCGCCGCAGGTGCTCCTGCTGCTGCAGCCGCTTGGTCGCCGACGAGGACGAGACGCGCGCCGTCTGCTGCGCCGCTACATTTCTTCCCCCCTGCCGCTCCTGCCCCACCTCCTCCTCCGTCTCCTGCTGCTGCAGCGCTGCCTGCTGCGCCTCCTCCTCCTCCTTCTGCTCTTGCTTCTTCTTCTTCCGTCGTCGCGACCTCCATATCTGCTCCGTCCATTGTCGCTGTCTCTGCTGCTGCCCCAGCTGCCACTCTGCTGCTGCTGCTGTCCCCGGCTGCTGCCGTTCCTCCTCCTCCTCCCGAAGCGTCTGCCGAAGGCCCTCCCGCGGCGACCTCCGACGCCGACGCCGCTGCCTCTGAAAACGTAGCCGCCGCTGCAGCTCCTGTCAGACTCCCCGCCGGCTTCGACAGCGTCATCTCTCTACCACACGCGTGCACGTGCCTCTATTTTCTCTTCCTCACCCCCCCACGCATGCACGCACAGACCTACACAAAAATCTGCCCGTCTCGGTGTCTCTATATATAAATACATATATATACATATATATATCTGCCTGTCACTCTCACTATCTCTACATATATACATATATATATATCTGCCCGTCTCTCTCTATATAGACAGGGATGTCTGCGCCCACACACAGATATGAGTAAGATGGGAATTCAGAAGCGTAGAGGCGATATACTCAGACAAGGGTTTGACGCTCCGACACACACACCTAGGAAGGAAAAGAATATGTGCAAGTACGCAAGAACCTACGTCGACAGACACACATATACGCGGAGACGTACACGCAGAGACACAAGTGAGAAGCCGTAGACTGGCCAGAACGTGAGACACGTCTTCTATGCTGAAATTCATATAGATATGTGTATGTGTGTGCGACTACGTCTATAGGTAGTGCACAGTGTATATCCATACATATACATATGTATATACGTAAATATACATGTGTACACGTGTAGACGACACTCGCACACACGACTGTATACATGCATGTATGAATATGCGTATATATGCAGATGAGAATATTATGAGGTGACCCAACAGACGAAGGAAGAGAGAGACGCAGAAACGAGAGAGATGGTTTCTCACATATGTGTGGCTACAAATACGTACAGGGGGGGAAATCTGTGGACTATTCAGCGAGAGACACACTCGTGTATACACGGCATATACGGATATACATATACATATATATATATATATGTACAGGAAGGTCGTTGGTTAGTTATACACGCGTGTATATGAACAAGAGGACGATTCAGGCGCTTTGAAGAAGTTGCCTTTGCATCAGCACTGCCCTCACTTTCCCCCTCTTCGCTCGCTCCCTCTGCGCAGCTCCGCTGCTGCTGTCCGCGCTCTTCCGTCCTCGTGAGGCCCGTCTGCGTGGTCTACCGCAGCGCGTGTCGAAGCTGCTGCCGTCGTCCAACAGTGCCAGCGAGAAACGCTGCCCTATCGCGCCTCTTCCTCCTGCTGCTGCCACTCCAACAGCTGCCCTGACGCTGTTCAAACAGCTGCTGCTGTCGCTGCCGCAACTGCTCGTGCGGCTGCTGCCCCAACATCTGCTGCTGCTGCAGCACCTGCTGCTGCTGCAAGACCTCCTGCTGCTGTTCAAACACGTGCTGTGTCTGCTCTGGTGACGCTCGGACGGCGACTGCGCGAAGACTGCTGCAGCATGTCGTGCTTATGTTTTTCTCTCTGCTGCTACCGCACCCGTAATCTGCCGCAGCCAGCCGGTGCCACGTGGACTTCTGCTGCGGAGCTCGTTGCAGCTGCTGTACTTTCCGTTGTTCGGGTTGCCGTTCTTCTTTTGTCTGTTGCTCTCCTCGCCTGCTGCCGCACCAACCTGCTGCTGAACCGCCGGCCTGATGCTATTCCCCCTCCCAATTTCCCCCGCTTCTTCTTCGAAAACCCGCACGTCTACTTTTTTGACGCCACACGTGACAGTCCGCAGCAGCGCTCCAACCCATACCTCTCTATGTAGACAGGAACACATACATATACATATAATATATATATGTTCACATATATATGCGCACGCATGCGTGTACATATATAGATATGTATGTGTGTGTATGTGCGTATATCAGTGTATTATGTACAGAGGTTTGTGCGTAGATTCATTTTCCTGCTTAGAATGAAAATTTCTTGCCGCCACGTATAGGGTGATAAAAGCAGATAGCCACACGAAAGCAGTCTTCCACGAACGAAAAGAACTAACCTTCCGAGAATGCCGTGCGAAGTAGACCCTGGTGTATGAACACACCGCAGAGGTCTTGCGTCACCTTCCACAAGAACAGGCAAGAAGAAGTGTCCCTTGCGGAGCCACAGATGCGAAGAAGAAACCAGATAGATACTTCTACGCATCTACACACATCGCGTACATGTGTGTACAGGCGTACTTCTGTAATATACAAAAACCTCCACGTATATTAATATAACGCACAAAAAGGTATTCATCGTCGTGTTGTACAGCCACGGGGACGGAGTGCTACCCAGAGGGTTCTCGCAGACTCGCAGTGGAATAGCGCGCAGGAGGAAGCTTGTGTCTGAGAACAGTATTAAGCACAAATAAAATCTGGATGGAAACAAACAGGCTAGTGGGACATCTTGCAGGCTCCGTCTGCTGAAATAGAAGAGAGGTGCCTAAGGACAACGCAAAAATACGGGGACGTGTCCGTTACAAATAGTGACGTGGCATCGATGCACACCTGCAGGGCCAGCTGCCGAAAGCTCGTTTAAAACGCGTGCTTGGCTGCAAAGGCGACGGCCTGTCCTGCTTTCATATACCTCTTGTCTATTTGTTCGTGTGCTCCGCCACTACTACGCCGACGAACGACAAATTTCGACGCCTGGTAGCATGTGCACGTTTTTCGCAGTATGTGTGACGGTCCACCGTGTGTGCGTCGACGCACCCGTGCCTACAATTCCCAGTTCACAGCGTACCAATGACTGACTGCACGTGCTTTGGAGTCTAAGGTTTATTTGCCGCATTTGTTTGTTCCACACATACGTACGAATGCTCGTGCAAGACATCTCGCGCACTGCGGGAGTTTACACGCCTCAAATTACACAAGTCTGCGTCTACATGTTGATCACACGCCACACAAACGCACACCGCCGTGTTTGACCCGTTGTATTATCATGTATACTCGCACATACTGCCCTTAGTGCCGTCTACACCTGTGCGTGTGAAGAGTTGGTCTACACCAGAGAAGCAGTCGTTTTCATGCGGACGCGACTTAGTGTACCACAGGAAAAGACTGTTGGGGAAAAGAGGTTACCCAGACGTGTGTATCACATAAACCTGTTTCACGGAATTGAAGGCGGTTTCTATTGCCAGCCTTCGCATGTTTAACCGCGAGGTTTTTCGACGGAAGGCTGGAAGACGAACAGGAAAACGTGGTGCCGCAACACTTCCCGCGAAACAGCCCGCCAAATACGGCTGGAACAACATGCCCTGTGTGCAGTCTATGTTCCACGTATAGAGTGAGTCCCGCCACCGAGAACGCGGAGAGACACCAAAAGAGAAGAAACAACGCAAAATGTCGCGGAAATCCGTGGCGCTAACGCAAACGCTGGATAGCTGCAACAAGGCGGTCGTTCTCGATTAGGGCGTGTGCGAAATAAGGAGAGGAGGGAAGGAGTCGGAGGTGGCGGGCAAAAGCAAGGGGAAACGCCGAGAAAGGCAAAGAGTTCTCCGGCACAGTTGTCAATAGAAATGCTTTGAAGAAGAAGAATACCGGTGCCTTCGAGTAGAAAATCGATGAAGGGAACGGAAGCTAGGGCGGGAAACAGAGAGGGTGTACTCGAAAATTCATGCGCTCGCAGATGCGTACAAGGCGGAAACCGAACGTCGGGACAAGATAGTTTACGCAGAAAGGCATATTTTTCCACACGAAATAAACCGACAGAGTTTAAGCGGAAACGACGGAAACGAGGGGAGGAGGCACAGAAAAGATCTTTCCACCGTTCGCGGATGCAGCGAACGTGACAGATGCGCGAGACGGCTATATACCGCAGCCGTGACTTTTAAAGTAACTTTTTGTGTTAGAAGTAAAAGCACGCGACTCTTTGAGTTCAGGAAATGGCACTTCATTTATCACCATCGATGTGTAACGGTATTCTCCGGCACTATTATCCAGCTCGGAGAGCGGGTTTAGAGCCGTTTCGCAGGAAATGCACGAAGGCAGCGTGGTACAAGCGTTGCAGCCAGCTAATGATGACACGATGCGGAAAGGGGGCATTCCCCACTCTCCCCGCCCAAACTGACGCTAGATATACAGAGATTCTTCATGTGTAGTAGCAGTAAAGTGGAGGGTGAGTAGCCATCGCAAAGGAAAACAGTAACTGAAATCGCCCGCATTACCCGCGTCGGTGGACGACTGATCAAAGAAAGCTTCGATCAGAAATCCAGGCAAAATGCCGTCCACACTGCAGTACACAAGTTGTCATTAATAGGTGCGGAAGATCGTCCGACCTATTTGAATCGCACGTTGACGATACGCCTGAAACTCGTGTAATCAACTGCGGGCTGTGGAACGTAATAGTACTCCCAGGACAGTCCGAATTCAATTCGAGGAATCGTGTAGTCGTTGCTCGTAGTTCCTTCAAATACCCCTGTCATAAACTGTGTGTACTGGACACATCTACGGCCGCATGCCCCATCCCTCAGTGCCTTTTTGCGTCCTAATTATCGTATCAACCGCACGTAATTTTGAGGTGCAGTTGTGCGTACTGCACTCTGATTGAACTATGTGCCGCTTTGTGGTCGTAGTTGGCTGTCACGCCAAGTGCGCAGCAGTGCTCAGTCATTTCCGTCATAAGGGTAAGAGCTAGAAACTGTCTACGGTAATGAAGGCCGTCACGCGCATCAACATGTTGAACTCAACTCTCTTTCTGCCCAAGTCCTCCAGAAGAAAAGCACCAGGCATGCGGGGATTTTCCTCTGTAGGTGTGCGTTCTGCCGGCACATCCTGAAGGACGGTCTGCCACCTAGGACGCTAACAACTCCCAACTCATAAATCAGTCTCCGAAATATACGTATACGTGTAGCCAATTCTACATACATCGAGCAGCACCGTATTCGTATGCGACATGAGGAATACTCTCTTTCCGCGTGTGTGCGCATATGTACGGAAATTCACAATGCTCAAGTGCGACACAGTAAGGACTTTTGCCATGAAAACGTGTCACGTCCCACAACAGCGAACTTAGAGGTACACGATCACACTGGTACTCACACATTTATCTGCAGGACTTGCCCGTTCTCAAGTTTACATGACGGTCCCATGTGAAAGAAAAGTAGAAGACATCAGCGACTACTTTGTCTCGATCCGCTAATTTGACGAAGGAAGATGATGACATCAGCGGGCCGATAATTTGTCTTGATTGCCTAATTTGACCAAGGCTGTTAGTTCAAGCATTCGGGAGTACTGCACACGCTTCGAATCCAGAATGCAGACGCATTCGTTGCTCATGTGCAATGTACCGTCTGCGGCGCCTGTCCTGCTTCAACTTGCCCTGAAGGAATGCTGTTATAACACGTGAAAGACCAGGTCGCAGGGTTATGCAGGGGGACCAAAGTAGACACCGGAGCTGTAGCACAAGAAAGAGAGGCGGACTATCTAGTTGGAGGAGTGACTGACTGGCTGGGACGGCGTGTCTTTTTTTCACTTTCTGTCTCGAAAAACCACTACAGCGGCTGAGTTCTTTTTTGATAGCAGGGTGGTCAATGGACCAAAGCAGCAACTTTCTACTGCCCTTTCTCCCGATGCTACAACTGTGATGGTTCTGGTAATTTTTACTGCAGCGCTGTCGCTGCCAATGACTGCATAGTTAGGACGTCAGTCGTTCACGACGCCGTTACTGCTGTTGCAGTTCCGCACTGTGAAAATGTAAATAACTCCACAAAGCTGTGTGCTCGCGCGCTTACGCCCGCGAAACAGCGGACGATGCTCGTGCTGTCATCACCACCGCTGTTCTCCATGCTGCCCAAGCTGCCGCCGCCTTACAGTGTGGCTGCTGACTAGAAAGATGCCCCATAGAGGTTATACACGCATACCCACGCTGCATAGACACGCAGTCAGAGACACACACAGGTGTCTTGCCGTCTGTTACTGATTTTCAGCACCTCAGCAGAAACAGCACCGCAGTCGCTGTCGCGGTTGTGGCGGCGACGCAGCTTTACACGTTCGCCGACACGTGCGGTTGAACGTAAGAAGATATACGAACGTACATAGATGGCCAGTGCGCGCATTAAATTTTATGGGCACGGAGATACTCTGTACGTGTCGGTATCCTGTCCTCGTCTTTTGTTCACACCAGGGTGACGACGAGAGACGCAAGCCCGCTACGACGGCGCTCGTGTTCAGAGCTACAGGCATCCAGGTCGATGCTTAGAGTAGATAGACATACGCTTTCGGGAATTCCCCCCGTATGAACTGGAGCACTCTTACGTATGTTAGCAGCAGGTGGTGACCACCACCGTGCCCACCGGTGTCACTGATGCAGCAACCTAAAAACGTTTGATTCCCTTGTGTGTCCCGCTCGTGTGCAGTCAAAAACAGAAGCCAACAGGCGGTGCTCCGATCTGATGAACATTTACTACACTGAGCGGGCCTCCGCGATCTGACGCAAATCTGGCAGGACAAGGTGCGATTTTGAGAGGAAACGGTGTTGATCGAAAGATGTTAAATTGCCGTCTATACACGGTGAGAGCCGTATCCATGTGGCGTAGCATTTGGCTCGTACGAAGGAAGTTGACGGGGTGGTGTGGGGCAGAGAGCTGTTGTACTGTAGGCTTTGAACTCTTGACAGTGTGAGCCACACGGAAGCTGCTGGGTGGGTGATACGAAGGGAAGAAGCTGAGCCACACGGAAGCTGCTGGGTGGGTGATACGAAGGGAAGAAGCGAAGAATTAAATTTGTACGCTCGCTGCCAGCGATTCTAGGTAACGTACATACTTCAAGCCTCAAGAGTAACACCGCGGCTTCTGCAGCCACTACTACAGCGAGATAACAAATTCCGCGCAAAGGACACCACCGCCTAGAAAGCAGTGCGGGGCCCACAGCGCTGCTCCTTCGGCGGGCGTCGCCCGACCGGAGTCACGCCACTAACTGCAACTGGTAGCGTGATTCGCACGATAGAACGACCTGTACCACCAGTATGGCACATAGACAGATCGCACAAGTAATCCGTACCGTATCAAGTGTTCAAAACGTTTTGTCTCCATACCCTGTAAACGACGTCCAAGGGTGCAGACACACCCTGCGGGTTAAGGTCAGCTGCGCAGCGGTCACGACAGAACGCATCAATCTTTCGCCTTTTACTAAAGATTGCCGTGTCGTTTCCGCAAAAAATGCGCCTATCATAATTTTTGGGGCGCTTCGGCGCCAACAAACGATCGATCATGATGCGGCTTTTGTTTATAAGGTCAGCAGGTGGGAGGCGGCTATGCTACTCGGTTGCCCAGCACCTCCAGGTGCCCGCTATTGTCATACGTTCGTGCCCGGAAAGTGCGATATCTCTTGCCACGTTCGCTGTTGTTGGCGAGCTTCCTCCACAATGGTAGCCACTATGCTGGGACCAATTCGCCCTTGAGGCCCCTAGACCATGCACAGAATCCGATTGATCCTCATAGTTTTCTCACGCTGTACAAACTCCGCACGGGGAAACTACGCACTTCCCTAATACCATACAATACCCACGTATACAAGGCCGTACACAGCTGTACCATACTTGATGCCGCAAGTCATCTGTCGCGCTGAGAAATCAGCGTCCACTCACCAATATTCGGGGCCCGCTACCGCATGCGCACCATTACCCACATGTGGCTATTTGTGCATACCGGTGATACCATGCCGCCCCTACCCAGCTCCTATATGGCGCCACCCTTAAGCAGGGGTGTTGAGCACTGGAAGACGTCCCCTCACCCCCGTAGATTACGATTTCCCGAAGCGCAACATTGCTGAGGGTGCTACAGGAATCCTAGACTACCCCCGCGGCAACGCCTTCACCCGGGACCCGACGTCACCGCAGCATGGTAAAAGTGCCGAAGTCAACGTTACACCCGCCAACGCACCCAATCAACAGTCTTGGAAACACCATACTGGCACCAAGGACACATCCAAACACCTATAATTCACCAACCCCCGAAAAGCTCTGAGCAGAACACCGCAAATTGGAGCGGCAGATTCCCTGTGTGAGGAGGTCCCTTCTGCCACCTCAAACGTTAGACCGTAATCCAAACCAGACTGAATATGCAGCACCATGCGTAGAACTCAGTTTACAACTGCCCACCACAGGAGAACAGGAACAAGACGAAGAAGCGCAACCCCCTACTCCCGGCAACTCCCCTCTCCCGTGCCGGCGTCGACACTACTTATAGGTGGCAGGTGCGCGAACGCAACATGCCGCTACCAGAAATTCTGCAGTTGGCACCTCCGATTGGAAGCCCATAGCTCATCACAGCAGCAGAGTGCAGTGCCCTGCTCCGAACTACGACAGGGTGATGCTTGAGCCACCCCGAGCGCCTGCCAGGTAAGTTTAATCAACTCCTCCGGTCTGGGCCTCCACACAATATCCGACTGTCACAGCGTACAGGCTTGGAGCGGGTCTGGAGACAGAACGATTCAGGCCCTGTCCAGCGGGCATTACATAAACTATGCTACAGACTTCAAATAAAGATTTCTGGTAGCGGTGTAGAACGTTTTTTCTCAATAGATGATTTTTTAGCCGTTGCTGGCCGGTTTTCTACACATTAATAAGCCACCTTCCACCGTCGCTGGACATTCGAGCGGTAGCCTCTCGCTGCAAGAGTTCTCGACTCACACTGGGAGGACTCGGTTTTGTGAAGTAAGGTGGGGGCTTGACTAGACCGCGTGCCACTGTGTTGGCTCCACGCGTAGCTTCCCAAACGCACACTAAATCTCTCCACATCATATCATACGCGCATCCGCAAACGGCAAGAGCACAACGACCGCTGACAAGAGGGAGCTCACCCTTCTCGACACACTTATATAGGGGTAGCGCTTTTGAAAGCGTAAGCCCTTTAATAGTTGTGCATCGGTTTATATCTGGCGTCGTCTCGGTGTATATAGTACAAGTGCCCCACCCAACCGCGTTTCATGTAACCTTGGCCGTGCCAGTAGTGGTGCGGTCGGCGATTCGCTCCTCCGGTCGTGAGGCAACCAGCAGTCGTTTCGGGCTTTCCAGGAGCGTATTTGCGCATATCAGGGACGAGAGGATGAACGTAACTCCTGCGGTGTGTCGTCGTTTTTGGACTTTGGTAAAGCACGCAACTATCTGAGTGAATTACACCGTACGTGGCAATCCCTCAGATCGCATCCGATTCAGTAGTCTTTACACCATGTAGGAAGCCTACCTAGTATCGTGACGTGGTTGATGAAACGTTGTAAAGATGATCCGAGGTCGCGTGGAAATGACGAAGTTGCGAAGTCTTGTGAGATAAAGATGGTCCTGAGAGAGAAAGGTTCCACGCAGGTGGCAGTGTTTCGTCGCCGGCTAAATGCGCGCACAAACGCATAACCCCCAGACAATCTCAGTCCGATGGAAAAGGTACACACAGGTTTTCTCCGACATTGCTCGGAAGATGCTCCGGCGGCGTCCACGTGCGGTGGCACGTGAACAGCATTTGTACGTTTTACGGGAGTCTCAGGGTTGCGCAGAAATCCCTGGCAGCTGCAGGTATCACTACGGTATTCTCGGGTAGCCTGTCGAAACAGGGCAGGGTCAACGTGTAATTCATAGAAGGTAGACAATTCACGTGCACGTGTACGCCTTTTCCACAAATTAGCGCAGACACGTAACACAACCTCGAAGGTAACGTGATAAACCACATGTGACTGGATAATAGGCCAAACGACGTGCCTTTTCCGAAGTGGTGACAGTTGCCTGCTCGAAAGGAACCCCGAAGAAGACATATCATGCTCCTCGGCGGATCTATGGGCAGGTAGAGAGTTTTCGGACCACATGCTCCCACCGATATCCGACATAAACACGCGTGTACCACTTCAACAGTTGTGTAAGTGTACTCTAACGTGTGCGTGTAGTCGCGCTTTTTATCGCTAGATGAAAATACGCATAACGTGCGCCACGGGAGGGAGGCGTGGTTTTGTCCCTGCGTCAAGCACAACTGCTGCTGTCTCAAAACTTCAGGAATTAACCGAATACCATCCGCACCAGGAAGAGGAAACTACGTCCTAGACTACTGTGTTCCTGCGGTGTAAATGGGACGAGACTGTGGAATGAGCTTCGCGTCACTTTGCTCAACGTGTGAAGCGCAGCCGCATGATTTATTCTGTTCATGAGCTCCGTGGCGGATTGTTCTTGAAGAAGATAAGCTTTCCTTCACCATGTCAGCAGCAGTAGCAGCAAGAGAGAACATGTGCCCCGTGTCACAGTGTTGTTGGGAAACAAAGTTCCATTTTCCATGAGATGTTTGTATACGCTGATTCTCCTGGGAACATTTCGCAGGCACACTTGCACTAGCTGCAGCCACGCTATCAGCACCGCCTCAGTGGCAATTCTAGGCCGCCTGTCACACACGCAAACGCACATCTTTTTCTACGTTCCTGCCGAAATACACACATCCGAAAATGTTCAGCATGGTCAAGACGTCGCACAACCAGCTCTTCACTTCACAGGCTGCTTGCGACTCCTGTGCAGACGGGACAAGGAAGGCGCCAGGAGGCCTGAATTTCCTTCAGGAACAACGTTGTGGAAGTCCTCAGCGTGTGACTGAATTGAGTGTGATACGCGGCGCTGTACACTCATGGCCAGAACCTAGGTTGATTGCTTGAGCTGCTCTTCAAGCGAACCAATTTTTTACGAGAAAACCTGTCGCTCAACGCGGCACTGGTATCCCACATACAACATCACACTATAGGTAATCACTCAAAAACAGAGATGCCCGCTGTGCACACCTGTATTTCGAGCGATCATCTATCCAGCCTAAGTGACCGCTACCACTCTACCGGTGGCTCTGCCCTTCTCCTCGTGCGCCGAGAGGCTTACCAGTGATATTTCATGCAAGGCTTGTAAAAGCAACCACATAAGCCGAGGCGTGTATACACACACCTGTATGTATACGTTGCTAGCAGCATATATGTATGTGGTGCCACAGCGTGAGGCTGCGGACACCTTCCGGAATTCTAAATTTTACAGTGCTTCTTTACAGCACATTAAGCGGCATTCGTTCACACAGGCGCGTAGTGCTCTGTCATCACCCTTCCCTGCTACAACATGGTGCTGAGGACTTCTCCGGATGATGCAGTGGGTTTCCTTTGCCCACTACTGCTTGCTACTCTTCTGCTGCAGGTAGTCACACGAAGAATATTGCACACGTTTGGTAACATCCGTGGTGGATCCTTTGGGGCTTCCTGCTTGCTGTGGGAGTTGCTGATAGAACACTGTGTGATGAGGCCGTCGCTACACAGACTATTTTCTGTTTGTTGACCGCGGTTCCAATATCTCAAGTAGGGATGCAAATGCACATGATCTCTTCAGGGGAGAGACGTCACGCGAGCTGGCGCTCAATTAAGCCGAGGAAGGGTGGGGCTGGGTTCGCCTGCCTTCGTGCAGAACCAGGGACAGTACAGCACGCTTACATGTAAGCGGTCGTCAATTACTGGACGCGCTACAACTACCGTAACACAGTACACCTCATTTGAAGAATCTCGAGTCTGCGACTTACACACTGTTTCTGTGGTTAGGGGTCGCGCAGTAATACCTCTTGACAATGTTCCTCACACGGCCTGCGACACACTAGTTGGACTACAACTACACCAGTGAAGTACAGCACCATTTGTCTGTAGACTGAAAAGTGGAGTGGAGTCTGCGTATACAGAGAAAAATAGAGTTGTTCTGGGTTTATCAGAGTGCTCTCTGGTGGGGAGGCTGTTCACAGTTTTTGTTCGTCGGATTACATCACTGCTCTCACCATGATGTATCATCTCTCTTGCAGCATGGGCAATCTTGACAGGCTTGTATCGTCGGGGAAAGTTTCCACACTCTTTAGAAGTACGGAACCCAAAGCTGCTAGTCTGACGCTCACTGACCACCTATAAGTATGCTGCTACGCGCAGGAGAGGGGACAACATGAACATGGGAATGTTCCGGCATCAAGAGGTTGGACTTGTTGTTTTTCCGCGTCTTGCAGCGGGTTCCCTGTAATCTGTGCAGGCGTCTTTTGCAGACACTGTCAGGGTCCGTATCCACCGTTATAGCCGTGAAGCTGTCTTGCAGCGCTCCCCCAGGAAGATGACTACACTGAAGACAATCTCTACAGCACCCTGGTAGGGACACGTGACGAGTGAACAGGGAAACAGGAGGCATTTGTTCCCCCTGGTTGTGCCTTAGCAGACGCAGGGAGCAAGACCGAGTCTCACAGGCGTCTTCGACATGGTGAAATTCGTTGCCATGTTCAGACCTCTTACCACTACATTCACCTCGCTCGGTTCTTTCTTAGACACCGCATGCGGATGCGTGCATTTGTACAGGACACAACGCAACACATTCGTGTGTGGATCCAGACTGAAGCTTCGAATCCCTTACGCACTACGGAAGTCACGGAAGTAGGCAGTGCAGGTGTCCTCCCTCAGCATATCGACCTCTCCGTCGGAAGTGAGACGACTACACAAAGTTGCTGGTTTTTCTGCATTGTTATGAGTTGAAGAATCCTTTGCGCGTCGCCCCCCTACATTGTGTGGATGCACGTTGCCTCGGTTGTGGAGTAATTCGGTTGGCGGTTGAGGAAGTGCTGGATTGAGGAAACCAGCGGCATAACATTCAGGTACACGTGCGAAGCCTACCACGCGAAATCTGCGCTCGCAGGTAAACAGATGCGGGCAGGATACGCGTACAGAACCACAGCGCCGACCAGCACGTGAATACAAAGAGGGACCACCCGTGCACAGTTCTACACTATGTCGGGGAAAGGAAGAACGTCAACAGCGTTGCGAGTAAGAACTCAGTCGTTGCAGGGCCGATGTGCCGAAAAAAAATCTTTGTTTGCAGAGGGGTCGCTCATCCAGACTCTCGTCGAAACGCGTTTTGCACTGCCGTCCGCGGCACCACGCATATTTCACAGGCATACTTTCAGAGCACCGACTGAACCAGGCCACTATGTATCCTGATTTGCGGAAAGGCCAACACGCGCCTCGCAGTATCTGCCCCTGAGGAACCTTTAATGGTGAGCCTGATGCTTTTTATATGCTGCAGTGCTATATTAACGCGTGCTCCACATCGTATTTGCCAGCAGCCAGCAGATATTAAACTCCTTTGCGCAGTGTTCTGCTGGATTCCGGAGTCCTGTAATCCAATTCCGCGCTTATAATAACCTAACTATGATAATACTCTTACGCAATTCGTAGGCGGTTCTTCGGTAACTGGTCCTCACGCTCCTAGAGTTCAATGCCCAGCATTTTCGGCATTACTCGCTGTGTAACACGTAAACGCCAGCGGACGAGGTCGTACCGCGTAACAGAAATCATGTTAAATGAACATCCTGGAGCCCCTCTGCTCCGAGTGCAGCGTCTTAGAAATATGTTCCCAATATGCAATGGGGAAAAGTCCATTCGTTTTCACTTACGAGGTGGCCGGACGCACTTTGGTTCGGTCCGTTTGCTTGTGTGGTGCTTCCGACGTCGGGCGACACACGGCGACAGCGCGCCACACTTATGCGTCGTAATTTTCAGCGTCGAGTGGCTCGTCCCCCCGCGACTACACGTTCATACCTTCTCGGCCTTTTGGCTATGATCAAGTGTAGTATCTGTTCTTATCAGTGTGACAACTGATATGGATCCAACTGGATCCAGTTATGTCACAAAAATTTTTGTTGGGGGAGAGTAGACTTCCGAGCTTGCTCGGGTCGCTCTCGCGCGTCGCCTCTGTCTTGCACTATATACAGAGAGCGGTGCACCCTTTCGACCCTTCGGGGTTAACGATAACAGAGGCGGTTCCACTGGGAGGATGTTTTTCGGCGGTGTAGTTGCACATCGGTGGTGGGGGCTCGTCTGCGGCATTGAGGTAGTTCTTACATGCTGCGGACGGACGTGCGTCGTGGCGATTTCGTGCGGGGGTCATACGTGTAGTACTACTGCTTGCGGCGATGCCATCATGGCGAATCCTGCTACCCTTTAGCGCCTAAATCCCCCCGATCTTTGTCTCTGCAGCAGGTCGCCTGCATTCCGGTCACTTCTGCTATTCGTCGTGGGTTGCGGGCGCATCAGGCATCATTGTATATGGTTTTTCTTTGTATGGGTCTCTTACACGTTTTGTCTCCATGCGACGTACCTTTGAGGCACCGTGTGGGGGGGGCGTCTCGGAATGACGTTTTGTCGACTGTACTCGAACAGGATCACTTCTATAGTAGATCCGCTCGTTCACCGTCACAGCGACAGACAACACCTCAAGTCGTGACGATGAGACAGACATCCCGCCATAGCTTGAAGGGAGGCTCTCCGGCGTGTCGTGGCGGATGCCCGATCGTTGGAGCAGCTTTGATGATCCCGGACCGGTTGGCGCGAGCCATCATGGGCCAATGGCGTGGATGAAGCTGAACGGCTATTGGTTTTGTTGTTAAACCAGTTGCAGTAGTGGTGTTAGCGGGCATTACTGTGCTAGTTCCTGCGTCTCTGTCCTCGTGTTCACATTTTAAGAATTTTGCGCACGTTTGCTTTGCCTCTTGGTGGCAGGAGGCTTCCCTTACTGACAACCGGCGTGTGCAAGGGGATTGCGGGGGCGGGTGGTACTGTAGGGAGGATATCGCCTGACATCGGAATAGCCATTCGGAGAACTAGTTTCTACCAGCAGGGCGGTTGTTTGTAGCCGTCCTTACTCCACGGCATGATTACGTCTCCCGGTGATTCGTCGCCATCTGTGCTACTCTGCTACACGGAGCAGGACGACCGGAGGTGTCGCCTCTCGTGCGGGGGACATCAACGGTTCACGCACAAGTACATCCTTTCACTCTCGCAAAGCGTAGTGTCTGTCGTAATTGCACAGGTCACTGCAGAATGGTCGTAACTGTCCGTACGAGCCCGCCCGATCAAAAGAGCGGCTTCAGCAGAAGCACGTGAGGCAGCCAGAACTAGCAGGGCTACAAAATGAACACCCGTGCCACTGTTCAAAACAGGCATCCCGTCGAATCACTTAGTGCGAACACCATACACAGCTACAAGTGGCAATGCATGTCGCACGTGGCATTCGTGCTCGCCCACGTGTGGCGGTACCGAAGTTTGTAGTACTGTGGACGAGAGGGGTCGTTTCGGCCCCTGGGTTCCTCAATATTAAGAGCTGCGGTGTTCTGTCTGTAGAGCCGACAGCGGGCATTAGTCCATGTTCACTGGTGTGCAGACTTCATGCAGTGTCTGTCACGTCTCGCCCATCACTGTTGAGATCCATTTGGCCACTCCTACGTTTGTTGAAAAGGATTGTGGCAGCATAGCTCGCCGATGTACAGCGGTTAGTTGGTGAATGTGGTTACTAAAATGTACCTGCAGGGCTTCTCAAAGCAGTGCGGGGTGCGACACGGCGAGTACAATTGTCCGACTGCACAGTGGAGGCAGGTGCCGACATTGTTGATTTGAGCATCACTCATAAAGTCCGGCTGCAGGGCGCGTGTACCGTCCACCTTGTGAGTGCCAGGGTTCAAACTGGACGTCTCGACAAGGTGCTTTCTCGCCAAGCAGTACGTGTGTCCGTCTTACACCAACGCCCAGGCCTCATTTCAAGTAGTGGACATACCCAACAGATTCTTATCTCGCTGTCTCACGGGTAGTCGGTACGGTTCTTTTACGCACGCAGTTCACTGAGTAGCTGTGTGTGATGATGATTACTTTTCTTTGCGACGTCGCGTGGCTGTACTACGGGCATGTCCTTAGCTCCGTCGCAGAAGGGAGGCCCGCAGTTGTCACCGACGGTCTGAGGGGCTCAGATGCTGCAGTGAACATCTACAGACTAAGGCAAGCTGCTGCGGTATTACTGCGCTTTATGTTCTAGAAGTACACACACGTATGTTGTGAGTAAGGTGCCATTGCTCTCCGTGGCAAGTGCCACATTGACCTGTTCGCGCAAGGGGGTATGCTGTACGTGACTCATGATGAACCGACGCTGTGGGAGCGTTACGTTACGGCTCACGGGAAGCGATCCGGCACCTACTACGCAAGGGATATACCATTGCGACGGGATACAGCAAACTATGCGGCTGAGACGTATGAGACTCGTGGCTGATTACTCATCGTCAACTAATGGCCTGAGCGAATGGCAGCTCATCTCGTCGGCTTTGGGGGCCACAACGGTTGAAACCGGTAATCCTCCGTCACTGCGTGATGCCTAATCCTGAGCCACCGTATATACTACGTGCCGTGCAGTAAAGGTAATGTGAGGTGTCCCAGAGGCTTCTCTTCCACCCTGTTGGTTGTTGTTTGGCAGGACGTTTCAGTTGCCGTCAGCAGGCGTGTGTATACGGGCACACCCTTGGTCCCGTGACTTCCCTATCGTCGGGTGTATGCGCCCCACAGTTGCGCTGTGCGTATGGTTGTTGTCTTCGGTACACTCTGGGTCGCGCGCTCCGGTGATTTACCCCGCCAATGGCCAATCCATCACACGGAGGCATTTGTTGGGAGCCTGACGGTTCTGAGGTGTGTCACACCAAGATTGTGTGTTTTTAGGTGTGGGTGGCGAAGGTTGCGAGATCAATGCGTAGTTGTACAACAGGAAGAGCGTTCTCGTATCCCACCAACTTGCCGTAACTTGTGATGAGCGGGAGCCGGATCTGTCTTCGAAGACTGAGGTGGATCATGTCTGTTGGGGGTGGTGGAGGGGTTTTGATTATCTCCATACGCGAGCTCATGCTTTGTCTTGGTGGCTGACGGCGCTGATGGTTGTTGTACCGGATATCAACAGTGTCTGCGCGGATAGGAGGGAGATAGCCACGCGTGGTAGGAAGCTAGCCAGCGCGGAGTTTGCGAGCGTCGCACCTGTTTTTCCATGGTGCGACATCTACTGACACCAGTCACCCGCGGTGGTGGGAGTGGTGATGTTGCCGCGCGCTGGGAAGGTGCAGCAGCATTTGGGGTGACGGAACGCTGTGACAACAATCATTCTTCTTGGTATCGGAGAAAAAAACATAATCACTCACGTGGCCGAGCGCGTGATTAAGCTAGTTTTCGGGCAGCTTATCGTTTTCTTTTGCGTCGTTGCTCCCCCGCAGTTTATCCACGATGGTGGCCAAGAAGTCCGCGAAGTCATCTAAGTCCAAGTCGGGCTTGGGCAAGAAGGGCAAGGGAAAGAAGAAGAGACTTGAGAGCTACAGCACATACATCTTTAAGGTGCTTAAGCAGGTGCATCCTGAGACGGGCATCAGCAAGAAGTCTATGATGATCATGACTTCGTTTATAGCTGACACATTCGACAAGATTGCCTCAGAGGCTGGCAAGCTCTGCAAATACAACAAGAAGGACACCCTGTCCTCACGCGAAATTCAGACCGCTGTCCGCTTGGTGCTGCCCGGCGAACTTGCAAAACACGCGGTTTCTGAAGGCACGAAGGCCGTCACCAAATACACTGGGAAGTAAAATGAGAACATCACAACGTTAAGCGGCCGCTGTGGAGTGGTTGTGGCTCCTTCGGTCGTCAAGAATGATTAGGCAATACTCAGCGCAGGAGAGGGAGGAATATAACGGCTCGAGCTAACATCCGGCTTCTTTATTCACATTTAGGCTTCACTAGAAGCCCCCGTACAATTTGTCGCGGAGTTAGGGGACAGGACTCCGTGACGTTGACTTCGCGGTGACGATTAAATTCTTGGTGCGGCGACGAAATCCCTACTGCGCGCCTCGCAGTGTGAGCCCGTAGGGTATCCCCTGCTGCAGTGTTGTCAGAAGTGTTCCTCTGCGGCAGTGACTGGTCGGTTCGTCAACAATCAGCTTCGGGGAGGGACTGGCCTCCGCCTGACACGTATCCACAGTACTACCAGGAAGGAATCATGGCTGCGCAGAATTAACCGTGAGCGTAAGTGGTGAGCTGCATTTGTCCAGGGAGCAGCGTCCTGAATATGGACACGTCAGTTTTGTCCGGGATGTGCACGGACACACCGCCCGGATTCTATGTGTACAATGCACTTGATACGCATTGAACGGGCAAAACATTTGGTAAGTCGATTTGTACATGTCGGGTGCCACAAAGATACTCTTCGGTGTTCGGTTCGTAGGACCTCGGAGGTCCCTGAGTATTACCAGTAACCTGATGGCGGCACTGGTGTGACGGCGACTACCGCTGCAGATTGGATTTATAATGTGCCTCTGGGTGTGCAACTGGTGTCGTTTCTGCTCTCCAGTTAAAACTGTGAGGTGCAGGTGAGGGAGGTGGCTGCGTGTGGAGACGTGCAATGTAGGTAAGGTGAAACGATAGGTGGACGAAGATTTCTTCGGAGGTGCTGCTAGGGGCGGTTTCTGATTGAACCGACGACGGGTCAGGTCGGTGCCGGTACGCACGCGTCTGCAACTAGTAGCACGTTTGCATATACTCTGCAGTACCCGTTTGTGCTACGGGTGCTCTCGTGTATCGTAGAGATTACGTTGGTTACTGCCGTGTATCGTAGAGATTACGTTGGTTACTGCCGTGCCCGTTCAGGCAGACGTGTTCTGGTAGGGCTGCTGCACGTACGTTTAACTCGCGTCCGCATCCGGTCACTGCCGTGCGTCGCTTCTGTGTGTGAGGTGTATGTTATTATATTCCGTGAACCGGTATACACCGTCGCAGCCCTGTAGAAATGCGGAGGGCCCCGGGACACGACAGTTTACACTACGGTGGCCATGGGGGTTATCGCTGTACGTGTAGGATTTCGTGGAACAGTGATGAAATTGTCTACCCTGTATACCTGCTTCCCTGGCAGTATTGTTTCTTCACTGCCTGCACATGTGTGATGTTTCTTTTGAAGCACGCGACGGACAGAAACCCACATCTACACATTTATGTACTGTACACATAGCCGCAGAATTCCGTGCTGGCAGTGTACGCGGAAGGTGGCCAAGAAACTCCGACGTACTAGCAATCAACTGAACGTGTATCGTGTGTCTTCAAAGCCACTGCGGAATCTCTGCCGAGGACGAGTCTACCATGTTTCGTATGCACATACGTACGCATGTTGACAAGTTCGTTCGCAACCTTGTTCAAATACGGGCACGCGAGCGAGTCACGTATGTGTACTTACGTGTATTCCCATGTGGAGATGCGTAAACAGTTTTTGTCGCCCACGCCAAACGTGACCAAAGGAGCCAAAGTAGTGACAAGGCGCATGCTCGCCCATGCATGACGGTACAAACGTGCTGTAGCCTAAACAGGGTTTACGCTGAACATTCCTGTAGTGTGCTTACATCTTTCCTGGGGTGCTTTGGGCCTCATAGATCTCTGGATCTCCTTAAAATGCGGTGAGCAGAACTCTGTAGACCTACTATCTAATGCGTTACCAGGAAGAGACCGAACTACTGTCTGTAGCTTCGCCGAAGGCAGGTTACCCATTTGAAACCTGAGATTGTACCTCGGCTTGCGTGATAGTGAATGTGATTTGATGGCTAGGCATCGCTCCATCTCCGTGTCGCCACTGTGGAATACTGTGGAGTGATACAGGCGTGCTTGTTGATTCTCTCGAAACATCAAAGTGCATGTGTGGAAGAAGACCTGTTCGTACGGTGGCTAATGTTGAGGCGCGCGGTTATATGACTGACTGACTTCACGTCAAACGCCACCCACCTCTGTTACTGGGGCTTTCTTCACTTGTTCACAACAGCGTGAAAGTACTGAGGCACACTTCCTCACTAAAGGAACTTGGGACCTTTCTCACGAAGCCACCAGGCTTCGAAATCGTCTTTGCTGATCACGCCGTCGTGATCTGTATCCAAAGCGTCAAAAATGGCCGTGAGCTCCATGACGGTAAGTAACAAATTCATCTCTTTGATTCCTTCGCTCAGGTCTTCTATTGTAAGTAGTCCATCACCGCGTTTGTCAAGGAGCTCGAATTTGCGGTCTAGCAGGTCGAGTTTCTGAACTATGCTCTTAGACTCAAATCCTCCGTCGTCGTACTCTTTCAGCTTTGCCATCATCGAATTGAGCTTTACCGCCGCGTAAAGCCCCCACATCACGTTCAGCACCCCACAGAGCAACAGGAACAGACCGGGGACGAACTTGAACAAATTCAGTAAGTCCTTAAGGGATACACACAGCGAAGCAATATACATTTGTGCGACGCCTCGCCCTGCAGTAAACTCGATAAACTGGAAGTAAAAATGCAGCACAGAGCGAATTCCAAAGCCGGAACCCACACGGGCGTACTCCGCTAACAAAACCAGAACGCATCCCAGGATAGCGTAGATGTCGGCCAATACGTCCAAGGGGCTTAGTGTTAGCGCGAGGGTGATTAGGTCGAAAGCAAGGGCCGGAATCAGCATGATACACGATACAACGCTGACCCATGTAAGAACGCGAGGCCCTCGCTTGGGGTCCTGTTTGAATCGTGTATACTGATCGATGACAAACTGTCTAGATTTCTCATATCCTCGTCTTGCCACCGCTTTCGCGTGCTCCGTCCCTGTGCGAATGGCTTGCTGTGCACGATCTAGCTTTCGATGTTCTGGTGAAGCCTCGTGACCCGTAGATTGTGAAGCCTCGCCCGCCTCGCACCGGTCCTCACCGCCATCGGCGCTCGTCGGCTCCAGCAAGGAACGCTCTTGCTCTTTCTGTTCTTCGGCCATGGATGGCAGACTGGACGTTAGACATTACAATATATATATATATATACCTGTTCGACACGTACAGGTATATGTACGAACGCGCCAAAATCGATACGTACAACGACCTACGTGGAAGATTTTGTGTCACTCCGGTCGTCGTCGTCGTCGTCGGTGTCCAGCCCACGTACTCTCCAGTGCTTCGGATACAATTTATTCTCCGGTGTAGCAGGGTGTCTTGTTAGTGTCGGACGGAGTACTGCTGCGCTGCGGTCACAGATGAACAAAGCCATCCTATATAAGCGTAGAAGATATTTTGGGCTCCGTGTTTCTTGTAGAACTTCCTTAACGCGGAACAGTATTGTACACTTAGAAGACAATATACTTTTCTGATGAGGAGGGTGGAGCTCATGCAAGTGTATCTATCATTGGGGGAGGTTGCTCCGCACACGAGGATAGAAGCACAAGAATAAACACATGTTCCGAACGTCGCGTGCCTCCTCCAATGAGCCCTGCGACGAGGTATACTTGTGGAGGCGCAGGACTCCACGTGAACACAGAGGGTTTGCCACTTCTGATGCGTGCTGAGGCCACAGGAAGGAAAAAAATCGTGTGGTCTGTGCAGCTGTTGAGATTAAAGGCACCGGCGTGCGCTTAAGGGCGTTTACTGGGCGGATCTTTGCCTACTGCACTGATATGTTGAATTGGAGAAGAAGTTCAAATACTTTGCTTCCCGTCCATTGTTGCGGAGGCCTAGCTATTTTTATTGGACCGACGCACTTATAATTACCGAATCGTGAGGTCGCAGCGCCATAGACTGCCCGGGATTACCGTGCACATAGGTGGGCGGAAGCGTTAGCGAACACAAGACAGCGTCGGCGAGAGAGAAGTTGAACGCCACAGGTAAGGCGACACCGAAGGTAGATGCTACCAACACGTCTCGCATGGCAATGATTTCGAGCATGTATTATTCCGCGCAATGTTTTTTCTTTAGCTTCGCAAGTACGTACTACGCAGACGCGCTCGAGCGGGCTCGACGTAACTGCTCGAGAGACGAAAACGGTAGACGTCACAGCAGCTCCGTCTACGTACCATAGTAAAGGTGGTTTACACCAGCTACGCTAGAGAAGATTCAGGGAGTACAAGCAGTAGCACACACAACCCTTGATGCACAGTCCACTGAACAAGCAAGATGCACATTCAACTGAGCAAGCACATACAAGAATATACTGCAAAGACATCCCGGCTCCAGGTGCACACTTCCGGTGGCACAGCTGACTAGCGGTGTAGGTGTCGTCAGCCCAGCGCACAACGAAGCAGTTGGTTTGCACTGATGACAAATTTGCATTTTCCAGGACCTCGCGACCGCGTTCAAGCAAATCCGTCACCGCGTTGCTCTCCACCTCTTCTGTGTCGACGACGGATGTGTAACATGACGTCTACATCTGCAGGTGGCCTTTCCTCTCTCTGGAGTTTAAAAGGCGAAAATATCCGTACACTCCATGACTTTCGTTTTGAGATTTACTCTTCAATATTACACGGTTAAGAAGGTGACTTCCTCCACTCAGGATTCACTTATGCAAAGAACAGTGAGAACCACGTGTTTCACCGGTGGAAACAGCGATAAGGGGCACCTTCAATTCCTGCAGTTCGGACGCGTGCAGAATGCCGACCAATCGTGTTCCCACTTGGTCGCACAGCACCAGCGCGTCATCAGCAAACACTTCGCCTGTCGGTGCGATGTCGCGGCCTGCCGGAGTACGCTTGCTCTACGTGCTCTACCGGTGAGCACCAGTGCTGCGTTCAGCCTTTCAGAGCGGAGATCCACAACGGGGATGGTTTTGCTGGCTTAGTTCCATTTTGTTGGATCTATGTACATCGCCGGCCGCTTTGCCATGCGGCGGATTAGTACGCTGCGTTTGTGCAGGTAGGACGTTTGAGGGTGTCTGTATGCTCTGATCGCTGATGAAGAGTGGTGCGTATATTCACACTTCAACTAACTGCGACTCTACGTGTGAACAAAGGACTGCGTTACTGGCCAGGCGACGCATACCTGTTCTACACACTTCTTACAGGTGGCCTCTCCTCGAGTACTCTGAAGTGCACCCACATCTCCAACTACCCCTCGAGCCCCTGGATCTCGTGCTGCTCTAAACTTCTCTTGCTCGTGTAATACACGTAACTTGGGTTCCGCTAAAATGCACGGGACGGCGAGTTTGATTCTTTCGCTCGTGCAGGCCGCTGGAGTCTGCCAAGGCCGCCACGTGCATCACTGACTACTACAGCGCTAATACGCCCACCCACACGGCAGAAAAACTACTCTGTACATATATGATAACGACCGCGAGCCCGTGCTGGTGCCCTAACGGTGCAGTGCTGCATGCACATAGGTGTAGAGCAGTCAGCGCATCTGTCTACTCGTGGTGAATCGGAATGTACGGGGAAGATGATGTCACGGTCGCTAACTATTGTGTTCCCCATTAAAATAATCGACCACTTCACCATCCAGTATGGCGTGTCGCTTACCCTTTACAAGCCGTTTTGTGGAAATTCCAAGCTTCCGTATATGGCTATCAAAAACATTTGCGTCTCGCTACCGTCGATGTTCACCCACGGATGTAGCGACTGATGTAGACGTTCGCGCGTACAAATGTGGCACCTGGCAACGATTTACTTCGTACCGTGCCACGTGACGCTACACGGCTCTCCCCTGTTTCCAGCCGAATATCCTATGCATTGTCACCCTTCAGGCCGCTGGTACTACTACTACTCATTCTCCTCAAAAATAACTCAGAGGGAAAATAATAGCACACCGGCAGCACTGGTTCCACAACGGGCGCGGAATTTTGTCCTCGGTGTGTGCAACCTTGCTTCTCAGTTAATGCACGTGATCCCATCAGTTGTGTGCGCACACTCTTCCAAATGCATACAAGAGGAGACGTTCACTCACGTCAATGAGGCAATTCGTCTTCTTTACACATGTACGAAGTACACACGTACATACGTATACATACATATTTTTGCAAACAGATACGACGAACACACCCACGCAGACATGTACCCCGACGTACACAAACGTATTTATTTATATTCGCGCACAAGTGCACATACAAAAGCCCACATGTCTACATATACAGAAAAACCCGTACATTCGTACTTGTATTCGTGTACGCGCACAGGTGGGGGGGCACGCGTCTTGTCCTCCCACATGAAATTTAGACGCTCGCGTCTAAACTGAGCGGGGCGTTCCTTTTCGCCGCCAGATGCTTTCAGAAACACCTTGTCAATGGACTGAAAATTAAAGACACCGGTTGGGAGGGGCTCAAGTGCCATTAGACTCTTGTGGCTCCTCTCACCACGTGAAGCTGCATCTAATTCTCTTTCTGAATCAGAGTGGAACCAACATTACTGTGCACATCAGTGCAACTGCGAATTAGCTCTAGTGTCACTAGCGCTCGCGATACACATCCCACCGCAAACTCTCCCCATAAATACGTATGCATACATGAATATTTAAGCGTCACGAAAAACGGTCCATGCACCGTTTACCACGTGTACACCAATATATACGCATATATATATATACACACACATACATATAGGTAATTGTGGATCCGCGTTTTCATATAAACACCTCCGTGCACAAAAAACATGTGCACCTGCATGTTCGGATTTGTCTGCCGGTATTCCTCTGCTTCTATGTATACGCAGGCACACACACACGCGTACCGGTGGGAGTACACTCCCTTGAACACGTCTGCGCCTAGTGGTCGGTTTATTTTCCACGCTTTATCCTGCAACCCTTCCCGCTCTGCGCGTGTGTAGGTATGCACGTGCGTGTGTGAACCCGTATATTTATCTTCACTCTGTTTCTTTCTCTACGTATCTCCTTGTCTCTGTACACGTACCATTTACGTCTGTAAGTACGCATGTCGCTAGTCGTTTAGTTGTCACAGACCTGTGTTTTTGATGTTGTTTTCCTAATACTTCATCCCCCACTTCTGGGAGTTAAACACACACGGACCGCGGGTGCCTTCTCCCCATCCCGTTGCTTCCTTTCCCTGAAACTGCAGTTTGCTGAGGACTTCTTCCGTCTGCGTAAATGGAGGTAAACTCGTCAGGACTGGACACGCACGCTCAGCGTCCACACACCTGCACTCGTGCCTCTGTACACTCTGTGCACGTGCGTGGATAACGTTTATACGCGTGTATTCTGCGTGCCTCCCTCTACACGCCCTTCTCGAAGACCTTTCCGCGAATATTACACCAGTCGGCTGTTAAACGCCCTAACGCCCCCGGGGCACAGGAGAGATACGCAGCTTTCGTATGCCTCTAGCGGGAGCCACGCATGACGAAGTCGAAGGCGCTTGCCACCAGCAGCATCGCTTCCCCGGCCTGCACGGACGAACACGTGGGAGAGTTGAGAGGAAGCGCGTGAGAAGAAAAACAGGCAGGAACAACGTCCAACAGAGGCGCAGACAGCATACTATCTTAGATACAGTAACGTCCAGATACGCGTACAAAGGAACGTGCTTCTGTAGCTACCAATTCAGACACACTCCTGCACTCGAGCGGAGACAACGCTCGTGTGATTTCCTCTGTAAGTACACATATATACATATATATACACGTAGAGGTGCCCCGCCTACGCACGAATCTACGCGTCTCCACATATACAGACGGATTTATATAGGTACGTACATGTGTACACACACAAACCTATACACACACCACGTATACACATGTATGCACACACGCACACATAAGTAAAGGAGCACCTGCCCGAAGAAAGACGGCAACTGAAGAGGAGCTTGTCAGTATAGACGCAGGCGACGGTATCTATGACGCAGTAAGGCATCCGCTCGGGCTATACCACTCCCCAGCTGCGGGTCACCAAGGACTCTACATCTGTCATGTTTGCGTATTCAAGCCCATCTTCTTTGCTCGTTCTCGTAATTGCTTTCTACCCGTCTGTGCTGGCGAAGTTCACCAAGGTCGCATCCCCACAAACTGCAAAGCAGGGGCGTATTTTCGTGTTGCAGTGGGATACACAGACGGCTGCTGCCACGCGTAAACGCACACACACATACACAGAGACATCTACGCACATGTGTGGAGACCTGCAGGCACGTCTGCGCCTACGCTGGGATGCTCCCACTGACGTCGACACGCACACGGGCGCGCTTCTCAAAAGAAAACACGCAAAAACGAGGCAGAGAAACACTGCAACGAAAAGCAACCTTCTGTAGGCAAGTAGCGGGGCCTCTTCGTCGTGAGCACGACTGTTTCAGTCTAAGTCAACCGTTCGCGTACGGGTATACTATAGATGTATATACATATACATCGATACATATGTATAGATGGGTATATACGTATACATGTTGCATCTAGACAGGTATATATATACACATATATGTATGGATGCGTTTCTACGTACATATACGAGTCGCGCGAGCATACACACATAAAATCCAGATCTCGGACGACGTTTTACGTGTCTACTCCGGCACACCACTGGCCCAACGTCGCCGTGACAACGCCACTGATGGAGCCTGACAGCCCCGGGTCCTCTGCCGTGATGGAAATACCTGCCTTCACAGCAAACCCGCAGTATACATACGAATGTATGTGTATACGTACTTTCACACCACTATATATATATGAAGATCCGGATACACAAGCGGATGACCCGGGGCTCGCCGATATACTGACAAACTTTCCTGCAGACTGAGGGAGATAAAAAGATGACCGTCTGCACCACGTCGAAAGGACCAGAGAAAAGACGAAGTCGGCGTGATAATCATGTACGCAGAAACGCCCACACATCAATATACTCGCACACACACACACACCAACGCCAATTCGATATATATATATATATATATAAATATGTCAGATATAAAAAGTCACATGCACGAAGAAGGCGAAGACAGAGGGAAGACGGTGGACACGTACTTGAGGGTGAGGATTTTTGTCTGGGTGAACAAGGAGAGCTAACTCTCTGAACGCAGTGCGAGCCCGCTGTTGCATCATCTCGCCGCTGGGGGGAGTCGCTGAGCTTTCCGACAGAGGAAAGCGCGTCTGTAAAACAGCAGCAGCAGTAGCAAGCGTCGTGGCCGCCGCAGCAGCACACGCAGTAGCAGGAAAATCCATGCACGCATACGTACGTACACATACACACACCCATACAGGGCATAAATATATATATTTACTTTGAAAGAAGAGCGTCCTCTGCTCCTCTGTTTTCTTATATGCACGTGTGTGCACGTGTAGCAGCTGCAGACCCTGCAGGTCAACAGCAGCAGGACACACTACAGCGCAGACGTAGCAGCACCAGCGTAGCGAGCAACGGCAGCGGTCTCTCCTCCTCCTCCTCTTCCTCCTCGTTTTGCGACGAAGGGGGAGCAGCAACACAGACCGGAGGAGTGTCGCGCAGCAGCAGCAGCAGTGGCTCTGCAGCAGCTCCATCAAGGCAGCAGCGCGCACACACGCTGTCAGACCGCGCCACTTCACGAGACGCTGCACCCGGCACTTAATCGCAAGTGGAAACACGGCCGTCTTCACCAGAAGAGGCAGACACAGATAACACAGCACCACGCCAGCCAGCATATACGGTCCACAGCAGCAGCAGCACACACAGCCGGCTGCGGCAAAGACACACCTGCATCACCGCAGCAGCAGCAGAGCACTACGAAGCAGGAGGAACTCGGCCGTGCCGCCGATCGGCATGTCGGCAAAACAAGGTGCACGCGTGCGCAGGTCCGCACCAGGCGCACCGGAAGGACAGAAAAAGTACATGTGAACGCCAGTTCGTCTCGTCTTCTCGGCTCCTTCAGAACGAATGAGGACGCACCTGCAGAATCCTCCACGCAGGTTGTTCCTTACGCGCAAGGATGCGGCGCACTACCAGCGCCTGCTCCTCCGTCAGGACTCGTCTCCCCTCCTCTGTCGCCGTTGCTGTTGCCTTTCCATCGCTGCCGTCTCCACAAGCTGCTGCCGCATCTCCTTCTGTTGCAGTTCCTGCGTCTTCGTCCCCCCGGCGTGCTTCTGCTGACGCGGCCACCTCTCCCTCGGTCCCTATTCCTGCTGCTTCAGCTGCTCTTCTTCCACCGACATCTCCACCATCGCTTCCCCGTGGTGCTGCTGCACGTTCTGCTCTCTCCTGCTGCGATGAAGAGGCCGCAATTTTCCCTACTCCCGCAGCTCCGCAGGTGCGGAGGCTGCTGCTGCTGTTCCTTGTTGCGTCTTCCCTCTCCCTGCTGGTGCACGGTCGACTGCGGCTCCTCCCTTCACCCGGGGAGCCGCTGCTGCTGCCGCTGACGGATCCAGCAGCCCGAGTGACAGTGTCACGACTCCTGCAGCTGCTGCTGCGGCTGTACAGCAGCACGTCCTGCCGAGCTTGCTGCCGCAGCGCATCTGCAATCAGTCATACACATGCACCCCACCTTTCCATCCACGTACATATACTTTTACAAATATGTATACCTATACACACATACATGTACTCATATACACAAATCCTGTGCACGTGCATACACACTTACAAATGTATATTTATATACATACGTGTATTCATATACACAAGTCCTGTGCATGTACATATACATCTACAACTTCATATATATGTATATGTAGGCACACACATACATGTATTCATCCACACAGGTCCTGTGTAGACGTACGCGGCAATCCCTGCACCCCCTACGCTTCCCCGTGTCGGGGCAGAGTGTCTACACAAACGTCCCTGCATTTAATCTCCAGACATGCGCACTACGGACAGATGTAGACACGCCAAACTCACACGTATCTTCTTCGGTCGCGTGCAACCTTACGCCCCTGCAGACATATGTACACATCTCCACACACATATCAATCATTCCCCATCCTGTACAAATATATACACGCACACACCCCAAGTCACCCACGCAAACACACGCACATAGGGACGCGTACAGACGTCGTAGAAGCAGCGGCGGGTATAGCTGCCTACACATGCATATACGCCCGCCGGTGCATGTCTCTTATACGGACACACATACGTAAGCCCGAACGTAAAGGATTTTCTTCGCAGGAAAGGAAAAAGAGTGGGGCCCCTGCATATGCGTCAGGCCGACGGATGCGCCGAATGTCGGACAGCAGCGACGCCTGCGTGTCGGCAACACACACGTGTCTCACGTCTGTGTCACTGCCTCTCTCCGTGCGCGTGTGTCGTTGTCTGCATATGCGGATATACAAGGTCATCGCTCGTTTAGAGAGTTCTTCCCCTCCTTTCTGACTGCAGCAGCAACACACTACGACAGCGTGACACGCTACTTGCTCCCCCTCTTTTCGTTCTTCTTCCTCCCCCTCTTCAACATCCATATCTCTGCGTACACACTTGTGCAAGAAGATTGCTGCGCGCAGGTCGCATTCGTACGCATGCGCGTCCCTGTAGAAAGATGTTCACACGCACGTATGTATTCTTCCCCTGTACAGATGTTCGCAACCGGGGCGTCAAACAGGCCTCCGGCTGTGTGTGCGCGCCACCGGTCATATATACGTGTGTATGGCTCAGGACGTGCAGTGTCCCAGCCACACACACACACATACATGAAAAAGAGATCGCAGCGCAGGAAACAGAGTCAGGACACAGGCCTCCGTTCCTCTCTGTTGCTCTTTTGGCGTACCAGGCTCTTCTTGCTGCTCTTTCTGCTGCTGCTGCTGCTGCTCACCGGTGCCACCGCTGCCGCTGTTGTTGCAGCTGTCGTTGCTGCTGCTGCTGTTGTTCCTGCTGTTGTTGCTGCTGTTGCGGTTGCTGCTGCTGCTGTGGTGCTGCAGTTGGTGCTGCTACTCTTGGTGCCGCTTACTTTCTTCCTCGTCTTCTGCTGCAGCCGCGCCTCCGCGCTCACGCACGCCAAAACGACCGCGAGCCGCCGCGCCTGCTGCAGCCGCAGCACGGGCAGCAGCAGCAGCGACGGAGGAAATGACGTTGCCGTGGTGGCGAACATAGGCAGGTGGCAGTGGCCGGCCTGGTGCTGCAGCAAACACAGGGAAGAAAACGGCATTTCTTTGGCTTTGCAGGGTGTAGAGCCTCCCTTCTTAAAACCCACAGAAACAGCTTGCCTTTTCTTCAGGGATGCATGGGCGCACCATCAGCGGCAAGACGCGCATGTGCAAAGAAGAGCAGGCCGCGTGCAGCAGCAGCACCCGAGAAAAACAGAACTGCGTCTTTTCTTGAGTAGCAGAGGCCAGACACCTGCCACATGGAGTGGACACGTGTCTACAAGGCGAAACCCACATCTGCGCAGAGAAGCCGGCCGTCTACAGGCGGAGGAGGCGTGTCTACATGGAGAGAAGGGCCGGGTTTCCACTGTGACCCCGAGTCACGTACAGGCAGAAGAGGCGTGTCTACAAGGTGACTCCCGTAGTCACAAGACAAACGTATCTACAAGCTGCCTCCGTGTCTACAACGCGACGCGGCCTATCTACACCGACAAAAGGCATCTCTCTCTCTCTCATTTTCTGCAACAAGAGGCAGCGTGTCTACTTTGAAAAAACGCGACTCTCTTCCACTTTGTTCCTCGTTTTTCTAGGGAGCACGTGCGTGTGCTCCTGCACGCAAAGCCGGGGTATCTACAAAAAAAACACGCAGAACTGCAAGGAGCAGCGTGTCTACAGCGGCGCTGCACTGCCGAAACCGTTGCGGGCCGCCGCTGGAGAACGAGCCGTGTCCACAGTCGAAAAAAGCAAGGCGGGAGCGTCTTGTGCTCGCTTCAACAGGGCTTCACACATGTAGACACACACGGGCGTTTACCCACGCACATCCTCGCGATACGCGGTAGTAGACACGAACACACATGGGGGGACAAGAGAGCAAAAGAGAGGGCAAGGACGAACCGCGGCCGTGTTGCAGTGGTGCCTCACAACAGCAGCCGCACAGGTGCAGATGTCAAGGAGACGCACGTCTACACACCCACCAGCAGAAAGAGATATGCTGACCCCAAGAAGCCGAGTATATACACATGTGTATATACAAATCCGAAGTCGTACATATATACATATATACAGGAAGAGAAAGACAGAGAGGAAGAAAAAAAAGAGCTCAAGGCGTACAGAGGGCGACAGAAGCCGCATATGGATGTATCTACGATAGAGAGAAAAGCCGCGTATACACGTATATATATAGAGAGACAGCGAAGAGTGTCACCACATATATACATATGTCTACTCGGTGCTTTGGACACATACACATACACAGGCACTTGGTGGCCTTTTATATATATACTTTTATGTACAGATATATATATATATATATATAGATGTCCCCGGATATGCTTTAATGTCTGATTACTTGTTGAGCCTGATGTGAGAGATTTACCTGCAATATATACATATATATATATACGTATATATATAAATAGGTATGGAGACACGGGCAGTCGTGGCCAACAAGTGGCGTGGCCTGGAGAGCCAAAGTCTCTGCAACGTCGACGACGCACAGAGCCCTGCGCGCAGATCCACACTTTTGTTGATCAAAATATCTGTCGCGAGGAAAGCGACTCTCCCCCTCCCTCGCTGTAAGGGCGTGAGCAGCACGTTACCTAGGTTGAAAGGGATGCGCGCGGCAGTTCCTGCGAGCTGCTCCCTTGCCTCCTGCAGCAGCTGTTGTTGCCGCTGTTGGCGCGCCATTTCCACCTGCGGCAGCACGTCCCCCACACTGCCGCAGCAGCAGATGTGATCTTCCACGACAAAAACAGCTCCATACCCTTCCCTGTCTTCTCCCAGGACTGCACATACATATATGTATAACAGGGGTCTCGAAGCGACAAAGACGCCCCCATACGATTCCCTGTGTTCTACAAGTTGCACGCAGTTTTGCAGATGCACACACATGTATAGCTAATACAAATGCGCTAGATGGGCAAGCACCCTGTACCTATTATACACACCGGCGCTCTCTCAACGGACGCGTGTAGAAACATATATATGTGTGTATAGATACATACATATATACACGTACACTATATATATACATATATATTCTCCCAGAAGAAAGTTCGCCTGCCCACACAAATTCGTCGGAATGACCGACGCCTGCAGATCCACGTGTCTACCCCCTTGTGTCTACTCCAGCCGCCTCTGCCCACGCCCCGTGTCTACTAGACGGGTGTGTCTACAGCAGACAACAACGCTAGACGCACCAAGACGCAGTGCAGGGGAAAAAGAGAAAAGTAGGTCTGCATGCATTCATTTTTGAGAGAGAGAGAGCGGCGAACATGTCGAGAATGACTTAGGAATGAAGGGAAACAGGCGGACAAATGTACGCACAAATAAAAAATGTGACCCAGGCGCACAGCGGCCAACATACGAAGAAGAGACACGCCGAGCTAAAGGGAGAAGGGAGACAGGCACGTAGCTAAACCGTATGAGGCAGCACACGCGCATGGAGAGAGCGGCCACTACCATACAAAGAGAGATGCAGAAATGTACGAACACACGAGGGACAGACGGAGAGGAAGACGTGGTGGTTCCGCTGCTGCGCGTCGAGAACAATGCGGCGGAGAGATGCGGAGCGCAGCAGCCCCACACAGGGGGGGCGGTTGTCCGCATACACACAGAGACAGCTCCCTTTGAACACGTATGTGCAGGTGGTAGAGGGAAGCATGCAGAATGTTGCTGAAGACGACCGAAACGCAGAAAACAACTCTTGAACGTAGAAAAAGCGGCTGTCATCTTTTGAGCGTCGGAGGTGGTCTATCACCACCGGTGAATGCACTGCTGCCGCTTGCAGTGCACGTGAGACAGGCGTCTCCTGCTGTTCTCGTGCGTGTGTCTCCTCCGCAGTGCTCGGCGACGGTGGCGCGCAGCACAGGAGTTTCCTTCGAAGAGAGGGACAGACGCACTGGCGTCTCGGCAAGGCAGACGTCGTGTGTGCGGGCTGCTGCTGTGTGAGAGAGACACAGACGGCGACGCAGCGACGGAGAGCGACGGCGAGACGGGAGGCGAGGAGGGGGACGTACCTCGCGGTCGTGGCGCAGCGCGCGGCGCTTGGCAGAGGCACTCAGCAGTCTCGCAGTGAGACACGCGCCGCACCTGATGAACCCACCCACACGCCCGACGCAGAAACCCCATCGATCTCGACGTGACCCTCCGCCAGGAGAGAGAGACACGCGAAGAAGAAGAAGACGAAGAGACGCAAAATAGCGAAAGGCGTGTGGAAGGCCGGTGCGAGCAAACGCGCAGAGAAATAGCCGAGAAGAAGAAATGCCCCAGTTGCAGCAGCACGCGAGGGGAGGAGGACAGTCGCCCAGGGCACAGGTGACAGCTGCGAAGTGCAGCCACGCGCGTTCTACGAAATTTTCTCTCCACCGCCCCGCCGGCGCGCCAACGAAGAAGCAGAGACATGCGCTGCAGCAGGCAGCGGTGATACGTTAAGCCTGGGACGGCGCACAGACGGTGCAGCAGTCGTGAAGCGCGCTAGCGACGCCGAGGAGCAGCAGCAGGAGCAGCAGGTGGAGCCACACACGCGGGGACGGCAGCAGGCGTCCGCAGAAGCGTCGTCGAGCAGCAAAGACAGGGAAACAGAGAAAGTCTATACGAATAACCCGAGGACTACGTAGCAGCAGCAAGCGCCAGACGTGTCCCCATCTCTCCCAAGGGAGCAGCAGCAGGCGACGCGCGCGCAACGGGTGCAGCAAATGCTAAAACGGTTCCCCTGCTGCTTTCTTTCCCTATGCTCCCACGGAGACAAGTGGCCAACTACAACGAGCTGCAGAAACAGCCGCAGTTGCTGTGGAGAGAAAGGAAGAAGTGGCCCCTCCTTCTCTTCCTGCTGCTGCTGCTGCTTCTGCCCGGCTGACCACCGTGTGCCCACAAGAAGTGTGCTACCCTCTCCTCTGGTTGCATGTCCCTTCCGACTTCTGGACAACTGCCTTCAGTCGTTCGCGTACATCGAATCTGTATGTTGTAGAATGTATATATATATATACATACACATATATATACATATATACATATATATATATATATGTATGTAGGCATCCATATTAATCGACCTATCTATCGACCCATCTATCTATCTCTCTCCATATATATATGTATACTTGCGAATCACTCATATTAGACACATCTATGCATATCTATACTTATATAATTGCATATATATATCAATGTCCCTCTCCCTCTCCCCTCTCCCTCTCTATAAATATTATTTATTTGAGAACTATGCAGTCCGGCATGTATGTGTGTATCTATATTTACATTTCCACACATCTCTCTCTATCTATATCTATTTGTATATCTATCTGTCTATCTGTCTCCATATATATATATATTTGCGAGTGACGCATATCTGGTGTCCCGTAGAGAGAAGGGCACATTTTGCTGGCGCGCCCGGGTGAGGGGAGAGCGGAGACGTGACTGTCACTGCAGGCCCCCGTCCCCCTGCGCGCGCGCCTGCGTTTTCATCCCCTTTTCACGTCCCCGCCACTGCAGCAGAGACGCGGAGACAGGCCGACGTGTCTCAGGCAGACTTCCGTGAGATTTTGTCTCATCTTCCGTTTTCGTAAATAAGGGAGGACAGGCCCGGGCTCAGAGAAGGACACAAAAAAGCAGAGAGAGGACACACGCGCATGCGCCAAGGCACGTCATTATCATCTCGATGCTGCTGTTGCTTGCATCTCTCTTCCCCCGTGTTACACCCAGCACCCCGCTGCTGCAGTGCTTCTGCTGCTGACTCTGCCGCTGCCTCTGCTTCTGCTGTCCTTGCTGCGGCTTCCGCCTCTCCTGCTGTCGTTGCTGCCTCTGTGTCTGCTTCTGCCGCGCTCTTCTACGGGTGCGCCTCCTGCTGCGTATGTTGCTGCTGCTGCGTATGTTGCTGCTGCAGCATCTGCGTCTGCTTCGGCTGCTCGTCTACCGCTGCCACTGCTGCTGCTGCTGCTTCCGCTGCTGCTGCTGTCCAGCCGTTCCCTACCAGCCGCCTGTTTTTAGTTCGTAGTAGCTGCGGTAAATGAGATGCCCCTGCATGCACCGCAGCGTCGCCACCCAGCCTTTAACGCTCTTCGCATAACTATGCCCCACACCGTAGCAGCAGCTCGTTTTGCTGCTGTTCCTGCTGCTGCCGCTAGTTTGGCTGCTGTCCCTCCTGCTGCTGCGTAAGAAGGCGTTGCCGCTGCACCTGCCTTGTAAACTAGTGCGCGCTGCTTCATCCTCCTCCTCCTGGCGGCCCTGCGTCGTAGCTGATTTTGCCAGGGGGGACGTCGCATAAGGGCTTCTTCTTTCATTGCTGCCGCTGCTGCCGCTTCTGCTCGCAACTACGGAAAAGCAGAAAAGACTTTTGCTGCTGCTTCTTAATTCTGCCGCCGTACACTGACTGCTCCGCCCGCTCTCAGCAGCAGAGCCCCGCGTGCTGCAGCCGTCGCCGCTGCTGCTGCTGCCTCTGCATGCAGCTGGCGCAGTCGTCCCGCCGCTGCCGCTGCTGCTGCTCTCGTAGTAGTTCAGCTGCAACAGACACCCACGGCGCACAGCTCGAACTTCTGTCCGCAGATCGAAGCAGCTGCTCGTTTGCCTGCTGCTTCTCTCGTTCGCCCGGCTGCGGCCGCTCTCTCCTCGTACGCCTCTGCTGCTGCTGCTGTCGCTGTCCCTGTCGACGCAGCTCTCCCTGCTGCTGTCGCTGCTGCTGCTGAGGACATCACACGCACTGCTGCAGGCTGAGGGTAAGTAGCAGAAGGACCTAGCAAAACAGCAGTCAAAAAGAACCAGCAGCCGCAGCAACCACGTGATAACGCGGGCGCTCCAGCTCAACGGCTCTCCTTCTTCTTACTCTTCTCCTTTCTCTCTATTCTTCCCCTATTTATCTGTTTGATCTATCTCCTTTGGGGTCCAAGTCTCTCTCTCTACACACACGTATACACACATATATATATATATATACACGTTTACATATATATACACACACACGCGCGCGCATTTATATATATACATACACACGTTTCTATACATATGTATACATATATCTGTATACAGCTCTGCACCTACACCCACACACGTTGATGAGCAGACGACTAGTACAAAGATGTGGGCGTAGGGAGAATACGTATTCTTCCCGATACACGTGTAACTCTTCCTCCTTCGTTTATCCCTTATCCCTGTCTCTCCCTCTCTTCACAAATATATATATGTATATATACATCTATATATATATACATACACACATATATATGTACACAAAGGAATAAGTTCCACATATATACACACGCGTATCCTCATATAGATCCGCGCGTACGTAGGTACATATATACACACATATATGTACGTACATAGGTATATTACATATACACATATATATATATATATATTCACAGTAATACACAGAGGCCCATTTATGGGAGCATGTACATATAGACAAATGGAAGAGGACGCACGTCCTTATCTACCTGTGTCTCTCTCTTCCTCTCTTCACAGACTCATACACACACGTGTACATATTCAAACACATATACATATAATAATATATATATGTTTATATTTGAGCAGAGGAAGGGCTGCAGAGGACGTCTCTACGGAGGTGTATATTTCTGCGGGGAGTTTTCGAAGCGAGAAGGTCAACGGTGTGTGCAGGTGGTGCCTGCAGCGGGCGCGGCAGCAGCGCTGATTTTTTTTTGGCGTGGAGAGGCCGAAGTTCCTTCCTGCGCCGACGACCCGAAGAGGAGGTGGGAGACGGTGGGAAGATCGAGACAGCAACAACGACCGTCTGCGTATTATATTACGTGCATGCGTTCCATTTTGACGAGCGACAAGAGAAGAGACTCTTCGTCGCTAATGTCCAGCCCCTCACCAAAGTGCACTGAAAGCAGATACCTGCGGCAATCAAATGTATCAACGCAGCTGCCTTCCTCTCCAGTCAACATCACACACAACACACAACAGTCGCCTGCTGCTGCCAACCCTCGCTCCTTGCCTCTGTGTGACGCATGCAACGTCCTGGCCGTCCGCCCGAAGGTGGGGCTTGCGGCGGGCGACGTGGAGACTCATACACGCCCACACACAGAGACAGAGACGAAGTAGCCATCAGAGCCTGCTGCAGCAGCGGTTTCTGCGTCTATATGTGGACGAGGCAACATTAGGGTAGAGGCAGCCACGTCAACAACTGGGCAGCAAGAAGAAAGCGCCGCAGCTGCAGCCTCTTGCATGTGCTGCTGCTGCTGTCGACAGCGGCACGCACCCGAAGAGACGAAGGAGACGCGAGCATCGACGGCAGCAGCGGCAGCATGCGCCTTCTCCCCCTCCCCCCCCGCTGTCGCAGAGGCAGTCGCCGAGACGAATCCTTGCCCACCGAAATGGCCCAGGCTGCTGCTGTTGCTCCTGTCGCTGCTGTTGGTGTAGCTGTTGGTGAAGTTGCTGCTGTTGCACGGGTTGCTGTTGCTGCTGTCGCCGTTGCTGCGGATATTGCCGCTCCTGCTGCTGCCGCTGTCGCTGACTCAGTCCAGGGTCATCTGCTTCTCTGCTCCGCTTCCTCTCGACGCGAGCAGCAGCAGCAGACGAAGAGCAGGGGGAGGAACCGGAGCAGTTCACGGCGCAGCGCGAAGCAGCACGAGCAGTCCTAGCTGCTGCTGCTTCTGCTTCGGGTTCTTCTGCTCCATAGTCTCCTTTCTTCTTTTCTTTTTCTTCTTCTTCTGAAGAGAGGATATCCACATGTGGAGAGACAACTGCAGCAGCACTTGTGAACGGTCGCCCCAAACTTCTAGATTCACCTGAAGCAGCAGCAGCAACAGCAGCAGAGCAGCTCCACCTGGGTTCCACGATTTGGCCAGCAACAGGAACACCTCCTGCAGCAATTTCTGCTGACTGCCACGCTCCTCTCTCGCTAGTCACACTGTTTCCTCGTTTCCGCTTCCGACTTGCTGCTCTTCGTTCTTCTCCGCTTGCTCTTCCTTCTCCGCTTGCTCTTCTTCTTTCTCCTGCTGCTGCCGGTGCCGTGCTACTCGCCTCTTTCATTGAGCTGCTGTTGAAGCTTCTGCTGCTGCTGCAGTTGCTGCTGCTGTTGCTGCTGCTGTTGCGGCTGCCACATGTGCTGCGACTGCTGCTGCTGCTGCTGTCGCTTCCGCGCGCAGGAACCGCCGCAGCCGCAGACCCACCTGCAGCGCTAGGTTCGAACCGGAGAGCAGCCGCAGCCACAACGCCGTCGGCAAAAGCAGCTGCAGCAGCAGCACCCAGGAGCGGCTCGACAGCAGCGGGACGAGCTGCAGGAGTGGCCGATGACGCACGGCGTCTCCCGGCCGCAGCATGCCGAGCCTCAGGCTTGACCCGAGCAGCAGCAGCAGCGGACAAATTTGACGCCGATGGGTTCGTGAGGCCTCGGCGATGTTCCTCTGCGCCACTTTCTTCCTCCTCTACCACAATAATTACCTCTCGTGCGTCTGCCGCTGCAGGTGTAAATCTTCCTGCTGTTGCTGCTTCTTCTTCAGCCGGATGCGCCCGTCCTACGCTGGGCCTCGTTCCGCCTCCTGCGGCTGCTGCCGCGCGTTGTCTTCTTCTTTCTGCTGCTGCTTCCCCCGTTCTTTTCTTCTTCTCTTCTTCCTTCTCTACCTCTCCTTGCTGGGATTCTCCTTTGCGTCCCTGGGCCCCTGGTGCTGCTTCTTCACTTCCTTCTCCTCCGTCTCCGCGTCTGCCACACGCTGTCCCTTTCAGTCCTGCTGCTGCTGCTGCGGTCCTCCCCCTCACTGCTGCTCCTTCGTCTCTGTTTCTTCGCGCTGCAGCAGCAGCAGCAACACGTGACGCTTCTGCAGAAGCTGCTGTCGCGCGTGTCGCTCCCGCTTGTTCGAACTCCGAGCCATCCGCTGCTCCTCCCGCTCCCCCTACTACTGCTGCTGCCTCTGCTGCTAGTGCTACTTCGGCTTCTTCCCCTGCTGCTCCTGCTTCTTCTTCTCCTCCTCTTGCGCCTCCGCCTGGTGAGGCTGCGGCTGCAGCTACTGCTGCTGCTTCTCGTGATCGCACGACGTCTGCCGACGCACCTGGGGCGGCTCCCGGTGCTGCTGCTGCTGCTGCTGCTCCGTCTGCCGCGCTGCTCCTCTCGCCACCAAGAACGTGACGGCCGTGTCGCTGCTGCGGTCCACGTCCTCCTGCAGCAGAAGCAGTAGCAGGAGCATAAACGACACCGAGCACCACCACTTCAGAATTCTCGTCGCTTTCTTCTGCTGCTACGTTCTCTTCCTCTCCTCCTTTCTCCTGTTCTTCTTCTTCTTTTTCTCCAACTGAAATCGACGTCCTCCCTTCGCTTCCAAGTTGTTTTTCTTGTATCTCTTCCTCCTTCGCGTTTGTGTCCTTTCCTTCTTCCGCCTTCCCTCGCCGTCCGACCCCCGGTGTTGCTGCATGCGGGCTTGCACCTCTTCCTGCTCTCCCTGCAGAACTTTTTCCTCTCCTGACCGTCTCTTCGACCGTCTCTCCTTCTTCGTCTCGGTCTCCGGCCCTCTCTTCTTTTTGTTTGTCCTCTTCCTGCTGCTCTCTCACTTCTGCGTCTCCGCTCCCGTCTCCTCCGCCGTCTCCTCCACCCCCGTCTTCTCCGTCTCTCGCATCTGCGTCCTCCTCTTCATCATCTCCTTCTGCTGCTTCGTCGCCCCCTCTTCCCCCACCGCCTTCACCCTCCTCCTCTCCTCCCCCTTCTTCTTCTTCTTCGACCCCATCCTCATCGTCGTCTTCCTCGACCCCATCCTCATCGTCCTCCTCCTCGTCGTCTTCCTCCCCGTCTTCGTCTTCACCGTCCTCCTCCCCGTCTTCGTCCTCATCGTCTTCCTCCCCGTCTTCGTCTTCCCCGTCTTCGTCTTCACCGTCCTCCTCCCCGTCTTCGTCCTCTTCGTCTTCCTCCCCGTCTTCGTCTTCCCCGTCTTCGTCTTCCCCGTCTTCGTCTTCTTCGGTTCCTTCGTCTTCTGAGTCTTTGCTGCCCTCTTCTTCATCTCCCCCTTCTTCTTCTTGTTCGCCTTCTCCCTCTTCGTCTGTTCCTTCTTCTTCTTCGGCGTCTCTTCTGCCCCCTTCTTCTTCTTCTTCTCCTGCTGCCCCTCCTTCTTCTTCTTCTTTTGTTCTGTCTCTGACTTCCTCTTGAAAGTCATCCTGTCCTCTGGTCTCTGCCGCTGATCCTGCTGCTGCTCGTTGTTCGGGTGCTGCCGCTGCTGCTTCTTCTCTTGCTCGTTTTCTTCTCCTTTGTGAGGAGTTGGAGGAAACGCCGTGCGACGACGCTGCTGCAGCTCGTGCGTGACACGTGGACGCACGGCAAAACGAAGAACAGCTTTCATGAGTTGCTGCCGCTGCTCCTCCTGCTGCTGCGCTAGCTGCTGCTGTTCCTCCTGCTGCTGTCCCTCCTGCTGCCGTTCCTGCTGCTGCTGTTCCTGCTGCTGCTGTTCCTACTGCTGCGATTGGTACTCGATTTTGTGAAGAGTAGTGATGTGCAACTGTTGTTGATTCTGCTGCTGCAGTTCCCTCCAAAATGTCAGCTGCCCTTTGACGCTGACACGCGTCGAACGGACTTCCTTCTGTCCTCTCTCTTGCTGCTGCTGATAAAGCGGGTCGTTCTGCTGCAGATACGCTCGAACTGTCCGCGTCTGCTGCTGCTGCTGTTGCAGCCTGCGAACATCCACTGCGTCGTGGGAAGACACACGGTCGTAGGCTCGCTGCTGCTGCTGCTTCTCCAGCTGGTTCTCTTACCCGGGCCCGTCCGCCTCCTCCTTGTCCTCCTGGTTCAGTTGCTGCTGCTGCTGCTGTTTCCCTCGGAGAACGTGCGGCACGTCGCAGAACTGTTGCTCCCCCTGGCAGCCCGCCTTTTCGACTTGCTGCTGCTGACGACACGGGTGCTGGTGCTGCTGTTGCTCCTGACGAGGGCGTTGCTGCTACTGCCGCGACTGCTGCAGCGGCCTGTTGCTGTCGCTCCTCGCCAACCAACTCCTCTTCTGCTGCTGCTGTTGTCGCGGCTTCGTCTCGTGCTGCTGCTGTTGTCGCGGCTTCGTCTCGTGCTGCTGCTGCCGCCGGTGTTGTTCTTCCCCGTGAATTGTTTTCTCCTGCATCAGCAACAGCAGCAACACGTGTGCCTCTACTCGATACCGCGGCGCCACGTAGATTCTGCTGCTGGTCCTCCTCGAAGTCCACATGCATGCGTAGCTCAGCTGCTCGCGTCTTAGTCCCCTGCTCGTTCTCCTTCCCCTGCGGCTGCTGCTGCCTCGCTTCCTGCTGCTGTCTTATTGTTTCATGTCGGAGCTGCGGCAGCACCTGCTGCGCTGGGTGACCGCCGTCGATAATGCACTGCTCCCCTGCCAGCCGCCGCAGTCCTTCACCCTGCCGCTCTTCCTGTAGTTGCTGCTGAAGCTCGTCTAGCCTCTGCTGCTGCTCCGCAGCCTCCTCTGCATGCCGCTCGTGCTGCTGCACCTCTTGGCGCTGCTCAGGCTGCTGCTGTTGCTGGTGCAGTCGCTCCTGCTGCGGTTGCAGATGTGTGCGCCCCTCATCCCGCCGAAAGGACTCGGACTGCTGCTGCTGCTGTTCTTCCTGCTCCCGCTGCTGCTGTTGCTGCTCGCGGTGTCGCAGTCGCAGCGCCGGCGGCTGCGCTGCAGGCGTGAGGTGCTGCTGCTGCTCTCCTTGCTGCTCGTCTCGCAGTCGAGTCCATTCCTCTTCGTTTTCTCTCTGGTAATGCGGTTCCTGGTGCTGCAGCTGCGTTCGCCAGTATCGCTGCTGCCTCCGCCACTCCCACTGCTGTCTTTCCGACTGCTGCTGCTGCTCCTGCTGGTCTCCGTCCCACGTCCGCCAGTCAGGCGGCTCCCCGCGGTGCCGCTGCCCGGGCTGTTGCTGCTGCTGCGATCCGCCGGACTCGCTCTCCAGCATCTGCTGCAGCAGCAACACTACTTGCGAGTCCGGTAGCTCCTCACACCGCTCCTGCTGCTGATTCTTTGCTCCTCGTTTCTCCTTCTCTCCCGCCTCCTGCCGCAACGCACTTCGTCCGGACCGCCGTTGCTGCTGCAGCGACACCAACCGCCTGGCTTGATGCAGACGTCTGAGCTGCTGCTGCAGGTGGCGGCGCTGCGGGTGCTGCTGCAGCAGCCTGCGAAAGTGCCGCATCTGCACGCCATGTCCTTTCCTCAGCTCTTTCAACTGCTGCTCCAACATCATCGCCTGCTGCTGCTGCTCCTCCTGCTCCTTCCGCGTCACGCGTGCATGCACATGCTGCTGCCGCGTCTCCTCCTCTGGCTGCTGCTGCTGTGTCTCCTCCTCTCGCTGTTGCTGCGCCTCCTCCTCTGGTTGCTGCTGCTGTGTCTCCTCCTCTCGCTGTTGCTGCGCCTCCTCCTCTGGCTGCTGTTGCTGTGTCTCCTCCTCTGAGTGCTGCTGCTGCTGCTTCTCCTCTCCATGATGCTGTCTCTCGTCTGGCTGCTGCTGTTTCTCCTCCTCCTCTGGCTGCTGTTGCTGCTGTCCGTCCCCTTGCCGCTCCTCCTGCTTCTTACTCTTCTTTCTCCTTCGGCTCTTCTTCTCTTCTCCATGGCCCCTTTCTGTCTGCTGCTGCTGCTGCAAGCAGATCTGCCACTGACGCTTCGCCTGCAGCAGCAGCAGCTCCTCCTGCTTCGTCCGCAGCACATGCAGCTCGTGCAATTTCTCCTTCACCTGCTGCCGGGTATGCCGTAGCTGCCTCCGCACCAGCCACGCCGGAAGCTGCAGCAGCTCTCGTCCGAACAGCGTCAACGGTAGGAGAGTCACGTGCGTCTGCTGCAGCAGCTGCCGGGGCATCAGCACGTTCTGCGTTCCTTCTTTTTGTGCTTGTAGTTTTCCACTTTTCAGAGATACTGCTGCTCCCGCCTCTTCTTCTCCTCTTCCTCCTCCTTCTTCTCTTCGGTCCAGCTCCTCCTCCGCTTGCTGTTGCTGTTGCTGCTGTTGTTGCTGCTGTTGTTGCTGCTGCTGTTGCTGCTGCTGCTGTTGCTGC